>CAOLHI010001642.1:0-522270 GCA_948474755.1 Ctenosaura bakeri | reverse complement strand
CAAATGGCAAGAAGGCCTAAATGAATTGACTCAGCTATGACTGGGGATGGGTGTCACCCAAGACTGTTGCAACTGGTGTAACTTTGAACTTAGCCAGGAACTTAACTTTTCTCTTTTCTTTTCTTTTCAGCCAGTTGGGAGATCCTCTCTGAGGAAGACTGGAATTATTCTTGGCTTGATCTGGGCTTGCAATCACAACTTGGCGGCAATTAATAAGTAGCTATTAATACTTCCTACAATGTTACTAAGCCTATTAGTATAAATAATGTAGTTCGTAGAGATATAAACAGCTATATTATTGGCCTCCAGCTATTTGTGCAATATTGTAAATATTTTAGCATGTTGTTATACATTGGAGAAATTATTATAGGAAGGAGACAAATTTTGTTTGATCTGAATCCTTTCACATTTTACAGCAAACAGAGGCCCCTGCTCAACGTCAAGTTATGCCAAAGGCACAAATATTTAGGCCAGGAGAGCAGATGGCCCTGCAGCTGCAGGTCATAAAGTTTCTTGTGCCTGAGAGTAAACACTTCCAAGTTAGAAAGTTTATGCTCTGGGTAACTTTTTCGTTTGAAAACATCCTAGTAAAAATAGGGCACCAGTAGGTATATGTTGAAACTTAAAAGAGTTTTGCATTCACCTGCATGCCACAAATTGGATCCTCACAAAGATAGACACCTGGAGACTGGCCATCTTGCAGACTGCCTGTTGCCACCTCTGAGAGCAAGTCTCTCAGATTTTCTTCTCTACCCCATACTTCTACTGCTGAAATTCGGACTGAGAAACGAGCTCCTGTTTTCTCTTTCCGTTCGTTAATCAGCTTGAAAAGCCAAGAGATGGCACAAGGGATTATGCCAAGATTCTGCATGGAATCATCTTTTCCAATCATGGTGTAGGATTTTCCTGTTCAAAGTGGAGAAAGGAAGATACTGACATAACAGCAAACAGAAAACGTAAAGGGGAAAAGCCACATAAATGCATGAGTAAGTTAAAATATCTCACACTGTTAAGGCAAGTCCTGCTCTGCAAAGAAGTTTTTTTCTCAATACAGGCATACGTCTGACAAAGAAGCCTATTTTTACAAAGTCTTTTTATGCTTGTCCAGCTCCCGTTTTGTCCTTGTCCTCTGTCTGTCTGGAAGGTTGTTGTTGTTTTTTAAAATCAGCATCAGTATTGGGAAGACAGTGACGGAATATTTGGAGAAGCACAGACTTTTAGTGCCAAGTTACAGCAGCATGTCTGTAGCAAGCAAAGCAATAAAGCTTGAGCTGAGAAAGAATAGGATTCTGCTCTAACTGATCCTAATGGAGCCCTCTGTACCTTTCTATAACAGACGACATAAACAACAGCTGCCTCCAGAATCCCTTCCATAACACATGTAAATAGCAAAAGAGAGAGAGAAAAGGGGAAAACAGATTAGCCTCCTACCTTCAGCATATTTTTAAAAGCATAGTTCTATATATCTGCTCACCAAAATTGAAATTATAAGAAAAGTGGAGGCAGCTGAAATTAAAAATCACTCCTGGATTCATTTTGGAAGAAGCTTTCAAATAGTCTCTAGAGGATTCAAATATTTTATTAAAAAGCATGCGCAAGGCTAAGCTGACCTGGTTGTTTCATTTTACACATGCATACTATTTGTTTTGGTTAAAAAGTTTGCTGAAACAAGTTGAGCTGCTATTGTTTTTTGTTTGTTTGTTAGTTTGTTTGTGGAATAGGAATTTTTCCCTGTTCCTTCCAAATTATTTCCACCTCTGGTGTCAAATTTTCTGTTAAAGAAATAATTCCCAGGAAAGCAATTACTTTATTAACTGACATATATTTGTAGTTGAGTATTCTATTGATTTCTTTATTGTATTTTTGTACCTCAAACTTCAGCTTGTAAAAGGAGTTGTTATAAAACCTACTTCCAACTGTAAAACATTATAGCTGTAAAATGTTAACTACTATATGTTGTCAAACATTACTCAGTATAGAAACAAGATTCTACCCAAACAATGTATCAAGTGAAATAATACTAGAGACAATATTTTTTTACTTTGTTTAAAAACTGTTGAACTTGGAAGAAGATAAAGAGATGCATTTAAAATCTGAACTCAAAAATCTTTACTAGTGCATTCATTGAGTTGTTGCTAATGTTGGATGTTTACCAATGAAAATACTGCCCTGGAAGAGAAGGACCCTCTGGAACGTATTTGGGGGAGCATAATGGGGCTACCAGAGGGAAGAGACCAAGATGTAGGTTCATTTCACGAGTGGAAGCCACATCCCCAATATCATCTGCCCCATGGAAGGCAGTTTCATCCCAAGCCAGTACCACCCCAAAACAGCTCCCAACCCCCTTGATGTAGGAGATCATACAAAAGGACATATTTGTTGTACATTATGGTTTGAAAATGAAACATACTAACCTAGTTTGGCATGTCCAAAGCAAAATACACATCCATCTGCACCATTCACCACAGACTGGATCACTTCAGCTACTGTTCCTGCACATACCTCAGCCTGTCATAAGGGGAGATTATTCATTTATGATTAAATATCAATGCAATTTATCTCAGATATCACATCTCCAGAATATCATCAATATCTTGCTTAAGGAAGACAAAAACTAAGGCAGCCTTAAACAAACAGGTTGCCTCACCTTGACTTCCCCAAGTAATAAGGAAATCCATTCCTTCAGTACTGTTACTTCCCTTTCCCATCTACAGCCATCATGGTATGATGGTTGGATTGTTGGACTAGGACCTGGAACAATATATTTCAAATCTCCAGTCAGCCAAGCAGCTCACTAGGCAACCCCGAGCCAGATACTAGTCTAACCAACCTTAGAGGATATGTGTATGGAGGGAACAATATGCATGGATCTGCACCCTTTGAGTGAAAATAAGAAGTAAATGCAGTAACTAAAGCAATGTAACTAAGAAACAAAAGTTTAAAACTTCCTTAAGACTCGCTACAAGCAGTTAGGTAATGGATAATGAGGAATAAGGACTGGTTAAGGACAGAAGAAATTCTGTGGTTTTGCCATCAGTGGAGTCATTGAATATGAGGAAAATTTTTGGAAGCTCTTAGCCAGGAAATCCAAGGGTGCAGGCAGAACTTTGGGGTGTTGAAAGTTACATCCAAATGGGAATGTATTGGCCAAATATTTGTCTGTAGGCTACTGCTTAAATGATACTAACCATCTATTTTATTCATTTCATCTTTTATTGATACATGTTTTAATTTGGGGATAAATCATGCTAGACATTGAATAAGAATAAGGCAAGGGTTTAATATTTACTCTCCATATTATGAAAGAAAGAAATCTTGCTCTAATACATCTATAAAATCAAATAACAGTACAATTCCTAAGAGTTTAATCTGAGACAAGTGCTGCCTACCTGAGAGGCATCTTGAGGGAAAACAGCATCAAATGCAAACATCTTGGGTGGCACTTGGCTGCTCCTTTTTTGAAAGGCATTCTGGCCTCCACAGGACAAGGGGTCATAGAGAGTAATCTGCTTCTTGCGAGGATCAACTTTTAGGAAGGAGCTGGATTCAGAGGAGTCTCTGGCCAGAGTAGAACAAATGCGCACCATGACCTTCACCTGTCACCAAAAACAGAAGAAAAAAACCCATCCCTTTCATTAGGCTACACAAATAATGCCAAAGTGATGAACATTTGAAATGGGCCTCCCAGATCTCCCATCTTCAAGTCCTGCTTTTGACTGTGATTCTAATGAAAATCATTCTTAGTATTGCCTACAAATGTGATATACAAAAGTACATACATACACATACATATATAAACATTCTGAACCCATACGCATACAAGTAAATACGAAGCAACTTTTGCAACTGTTATTGCCACCTTCCTCTAGTCATAGCAAGCAGTTTGCACATATCATATACACATACACACAAACTAGATATATCTGAAGGCGCCTGCTCTTCTTGTATCAAGGTACTATATTGTCTTTTAACTCTTGCTCTTAAATAACAAAATGTAAAATTAATTACCCTCTACTGGCCCAATTAAGGGAAGCAGATTATCTTAGAGGTCAAGGTATCAGATCCAGTGCTGCCAAGTGATCAATGAAGCAAGAGCAATTTTTGAAAAAACAAACTCAATTTGCAATTTAAATCTTTCGAATAATTCAAATGCATGCAAGATAAGGTGCTGGGTTCTCAATGTCCCTCAGCAGAGAGTAATAATAATAATTAAAAAAACCACTTTTAATGGTTAGTGTTTGAAATGCTCTCCAGGAAATGTAATTCAATCAGTGATCAAAGATGTGTCATATCTCCATGTGAAAGGACTATCAACTGGTCTCAAATAAAGGAACAAGTTTAAAAGCAAGGGGTTTGAAATTGTATGTCTGCTCATCATCTAATCTAATGTAATCTAACCTGTTTATCTATTAAGAAGGACGCTATCGTCTCTGCTAAATTCTAATTAACCCTCCCACAAAGGCAGGTTCTACCAAATTTCAAACCCATGTCTAAGCTGTTGAGATGGTTTTATCCAGCTTAGAGAGGAGCTTAACCTCAAACTGCAATAAAAGCATTTCAGTCACCAAAATGCTCAGGAAGGGATGTTCTATTGCGCACAGTAACTCTCTCATAATCCCTCCATCTCAGTATAAAACCAAGATGACATATTGGGAAAAATAAGTTGAAATTTTGTTTTTCAGTTTAAAGTAAACATGATTAAACGTAGGTTTCTGGTTTTGTCTGGTACAATCATTTATGCCCAAAGAAATATTTATTTTCTAGAACAGTTTACTCCTTGAAGAAAAGTGGTGGGATGCAGTGACTCAGGCTTAGTCTCTTAACTCCATATAAAGTCTGCAATTAAGTGTTTTAGTGTTTTTTATGTTTTTGAAAGTTCTGGGATCTGAGATGTCTTTTTCTTCTGTCAAAATGATCTGTGGTTTTAGGTTCAGAACATTAGAGAAACCTTCAGGTAACAATCAAATTAAACGTAACATCCAGAATGCACTGAATGACACATGAATGGGAACAGATCAGTCATATGCTGTAGATTCCTTAGCAATGCGTTCTTAAAATAATCTGGTTCCAAACCTTCAAAATAAAATCTAATTCCAGTAATCAAACTTTGAGATCAGAATACACATTGGAGTAAAATGATCATTTCAGCTCGTCATTTACACCTGGATAAATGAACTGGACTTCACTATGTACTTAAACTGCTCTTTTCTTTGGAGATCTCTTACTTTTCACCCATACATGATGTGAGTCCAATCTAAATTTGGACCCCTACAACTAAATGTTTTTAAGAGAAGAAAAAACTGTGAGATTATCCTGGGAGATCTCTGAAATGACATTTAGTGTGGCCATAAATGGGTCCACTGGTTCTTCTAGCCCAGGACTGTCTAATCGCACAGTGACTCTAAGATCTCAGAAAGTGAGGGGTTTTCTCTAGTGTCACGTCCTAAGGCTCTATTTATTGTAAATGATGGGGAGGTGAATATGTATGAAAGTCTCTCTCCTACAGCAGCAACCCTGTACATATAACTTGGGAGTAAGCTTGAACAAAGTGTGGTTTACCTCCCAATGAACACACACATGATTGACTTACAGATTTGGTTTTTTCTCACCCATTTTCTCTTAAAAAAGAGACAGTGCTCCATGTTTTCTTTGTTTCAGCCCCAACCTCCTTGGTAAATTCAAAACATAATTTCTTTTCTCTCAAGGAAACTTAAGATCCAATAATGTTTGTACTGTGAGATGAACAGTACTACAGACATGCAAATTGGAGAAGATTCATCTTCTGTAGATAACTTGAAAAACTAAGTAGATACCACAGCTTTAGTTGTGGAAATGGTAAGTCAAATGGACTTCATCAGGCAGAACTGATAGAGCCATACGGCCGACTGCATTCCCATTTTGCATGCAATTTATGAGTAAGTAGGGGTACTGGATTTAAACCCTGAGGTAGACTATGAAAATACACTATACTGGAGAGCAAACCTAAATGGAGAACAGCAGCAATTCATTCAACTCAGGGGTAGTGTGAGGAACTTAATGGACTTTTTTTAAAAAAAACAAAAAACCCACCTTCAATTCTATTTTAGCAGTTAATGGTTTCAGTTATTGCTCTGACACAGAAAAGATAGAGACAGAAAACTAATTTCCTTTCTAGTCAAAGGAAAGAAACCAGCTCCTTATATAAATTTTTACTTCTTTGCACCAATACTATAAGGAATTTCTCTCAGAGAGAATTTTTGAGATATTCTAAGTGATGAGAACAAAGTTAGTCAAACCAACTGACAGACTGTACATTTTATTTTCAGAATAAACTACTTGCATTTTCTACAAATATTTTCAACAATGCTGAAAACACTGTCCCTGTTTGACAACTTTTCAACGTTCTTTGAAGAAATGTTTGCTCATTTGTTTATGTTGCTGTTTCACAGGTCTCCTTTCAATTGCCTTCATTCTTCTTCGCTAGCACAATCAGACAGACAAATTTGGCTGGTTGCATAGCACTGTGATGTTATCCTGTTCACTATACAATCCCAGATAGGACTGGGATCATTCATGTGACTAATTTGAGAGGCCGACATTCTGCCTTCCCACCACACACCTTCAGTGGTGTCATGACACAATTACATTTGACTGGCAACTAAATGTTATGATATCATTCCACTTGCAGTGCAATCCCTATTTGACTTGGGATCGCCAAAGACTCACATACAAGAGAAAAAGAAGGAGTAGCTCATGCCGAAAAGGCACTGAGCAGATTAAAAAAAAAAAAAGAAAGAAAGATTCTGCAATCAAAATTTTCTGTGGCTACCATTCTATACTCATCTACCTTGGAGTGTGTTTCACTGAACTCAATGAGGCATGTTTATGAAAACCCTATGCAACTGCAGTGTTATATTAATTTCTATCAAACCAAAGCAGCCAGTGAAACAGAAGAATGTTCAGGGAAGTCCCCATAACTGGTAATGTAACAGCTCCACGTTGCATTTTTTTTTGTCATCAAGAAACACACCGGACCCAAACAATGATTAGTTATGCACTTTATATAACAAATGCCTGACTAAATCCATTAGATCTAGAAGTTCCAGATTATTTCACTTTATTTGGATGTAAGCAACTTCAAATAAATGGGTCCTAGAGCAATTCAAGCCTGGCCTCTCTAGAAGCCAAGATGACTAAACTAAGGCTGTCGTCCCTTGGATATACCATGAAAGGACATCACTAAAAAAGACAATAATGCTTGGTAAGGTAGAAGGCAGTAAAAGGAAGACTGCATTATCGATGGAAAGACTCAATCAAGGAAGACATGTCCCTGAATCTACAAGACTTGAGCAGAGAAGCTGAGGATATAGCAACCTGGAGGTCTCTCATTTATAGGGTCTCCAAACATCGAAGTCAACTTGATGGCAGTTAAGAAAAACAAAGCTCAAATCAGAGATTCCTTTTGCCTGAATGTATTAAATTGCAGAGTGCAACTTGCATCAAAACAATTATTTAAAATAATCCCCACACATAAGTGTACAGGTGTACTTGGATAACACAGCCTCTGATAAAGCAGATCTTTTTTACAAAGTCCTTTTATGTGCTCCCAGCCTCCCCTTTCCTCATTATCAACTGTTTATCTAGAGAGTTTTTTTTTTTAAAGCAGCACTGGCATTGGTTGGAAGGAGGGCTGGAGAAACACAGACTTTCAGTATCAGATTACAGTAGTGTGCCTGCAGTAAGTAGTACAATAAAGCTTGATATGGGACATAATGGGATAAAGCCCTAGGAAAACCCACCGCAGCTGTGTGGACCTGCTGCAAAGGGCAAGGTGATCAGCAGCTGCCTCCAGAGTTCCTTGCTAAGCATGTGTAAAGAGCAAGGCAGAGACAAAAGGGGAAACAGATAAGCCTGCCTTATCATCTACCACCAGCATGTTAATGAAGGATACATTTCTAAATCTGGCCACCAAAATGGGAATCATAAAAAGGCCAGTGAAAGAAAAAAAAAGACATTGGATATGTTTTGGAAGAAGCTTTCTAGTAATCTCTAGGAGATTCCAAATGTTTTTGTTTGCAAATGCAATACAGGTAGGTATTGTTAGTTTTGAATAAAAAATTCATTAAAACATGTTAAAAGGCTCTTCTGTTTGGTGATGTAGGAACCAATCTCTATTCTTTCCATATTATTTCCTCCTCTGGTACCAAATTTTCTGTTAAAGAAATAATGCCCAGAAACACATCAGCTTCATTAATTGGGGTATACCTGTATTCTTCCAGGGTCTTCTCTCTGTATTACAAAAACTCCAAATAACCAAATGGCAATGTTCTACTGACACTGTGTTATTGTATATGTTATTGTATATCCTTGTTATTGTATATGCTTCTTGTTACTGATGCTGGCAGAATCACTCCCGACTGTACTAGAATAAAGCAGAATCTATGCGACGCAAGCTGTGTTAGGAGTTTTTGGATGGTTTGGCAACAGTCCCCCCTCTCTCCTCTTTAAATCCTTGTCATGGTGTCTTTGTCATGGTATCAGAATCAGAGGCTTAAAATGAGGGTGGGGTGTTGGAATTTAGAGACTGTATTAGCACTTCTGTCTAACCTCAAACTGTAAGATTCCATGTTTGGAATGTTTAGCTTTTTCTGTAATGTGCAAGGCTAGAGCACTTTCAGCAGTGTGTCTTTAGGAGCGTCAGTCATTTTGACACCTTTTATTGGATGTGCGCTACATGGGGAGGGCACTGGCAGGAGTAACACTCTCCGTGGAAACAGAGGCAGAGCAGAGCTATCAAGCTCTATTAGCACTCCATCACCGTAATGGCAACTACCGACTTTAGGAGCAGACTTATCGGAGGTTAATGAAGAGTAGGCTTTGTAATTCCTCATTGCCATTGCTTTCAATAATGGAAGGAAGCATATATATATTTTTGTAAGCAGTCACAATGTTGAAGAGTGCCATAAAAATCACCCAGTGCCACATACACACAAATTCTCACACAGTAGAACTTTTGTCACAGAAGCAGGAAGCAAGGATTTTAAGCAAATATATAACTTTGTTTATTTGTTTATTTTAATTCTCCTTCTGATACTGCTTCATTGACAGAGTTCAGAGCAGGACTGGCAGCCACCCAGAATTCAACCAACACAACTGCTGTGGAAATCCATTAACATGTGATTTTTTTGTGTTTTCATTTTTGCCATTATTAATAACAATTTATTGATTATCATTTAGTTAATACATTAATTACCATTAATGCAGAGTTGGGTGAAGTGCTGGGGCTGTGGGCCCAACCTCCTCCCCCAACCAGCCTTTCAAGAGGCTGCCCAGACTGTCTCAAATGCCAAAAAGTAAATACTAAACCAGAACAGAAGAAGACGGAAAGCTACTTCTAGTTTCTCCCCTCTCCCCACATAAACAGTAAAGGAGGTTTTCAGCGGATATAACCCACCCCAATCTTGTGGGGAGGCAGAACAAGCATGATCTGGGGGAGCTGGAACTGGGAGCTGACAACTGTAAGTCCCCCTCCCACACACATACACATGGATGGAAAACAGTAAAAATGCATTAAGTAGCAAAACAAGTGAGTTACATTTCCTAGCCTTCAAATGGCAATGTATTACTTTTCAAGTGCTATAACAAGCAATAGGAATGAACTACATTTTTTAAAGTAACCATCAAAACTCTTGAACCAATAGAGTAGATTAATGACCATTCTATCAGAGCTGTGGCCTTCCAAGGGCCAGAAGGTCCCTGCAAATTAGAATAGATACAAACAGCATGATTTTCCCACAAGAGGTTATGAGACTTATAATTCCACTTCGATCTTTTGAAGGGAAAGTGATTCCACAGAGTCTCAAGAAACCCTGCTACCATCTCTGCTGCTACCACCCGCTTACTCCGACCTCAGGGTGTTTCAGGAAGAGTGAGTGAAGGTGACAATGACAGCCTATGAGGCTCAAGGTTTTGCAAGCATTCAGGTCAGTTACTAAGAAAAACATACCCCTTTCTATGCCAAATTTTGGTACGTACAGGCAAAATCCTATTTGCATGATTTGCACACCACTGTTATTAATACTATTCATATCTGAAAATATAGAAATGAGACTCAAATAGGGTGTTGAGCAAAGGAAGAGAAACAGAACTTGTTCTACCAGCTCTTGTGTTGTATCATCAAAGCATACATTTAGTTATCCTTGTTAACTGCTGTCAAGTTGGCTGTGATTTACGGTGATGTTATGAATGAGAGCCCTCCAAGATATCCTGTTATTAACAGCCCTACTCAGGTCTTGAAAACTCAGGACTGTGGCTTCCCTGACTGAGTTAATCTACTTGTCTTCATCTTTTTCCACTGACTTCAACTTTTCTAGGTCGTAAAATATCATGGTATGTCCAAAGTACAACAATCTCAGTTTCATCATCTTCACTTCTTGAGACATATCAAGCTTGATTTGCTGTAGGTCTCATTATTTGTATTTTAGCAGTCCATGACATGAACAGAATTGTCTTCCAGTTTCCCATTTCAAACGATCTGATTTTCTTCCTGTCAGCTTTTTTCACTGTCTAGCTTCCTCAATCATATATAGTAATCTGGGATAGCATGGCATAGATGATCCTGACTTTGGCATGATGATATATCTTTACATTTGAGCATTCACAATATACAACATTTCAATTTACAATTTACAAATCATCTCTATGCTATGGAAGTTTTCTCTTACTCTTACTTACTTGCATACCAAGCTGTGGCTAGAGGTACAGAAGTAGGCTAGGATAGATTTTCTTTTTTTAAATCAACAGGTAGCAATTTAGCTGTCACCTCCACTCACATAATGTTTTTACACATTTGTGATTGCATATGGAAGTGGCATCTGTCCACGGAAGCCTCTTTCTAGGCATCAAAGGCACAGAACTGAAATGAGAAAATGGGCGTGATGGATAGAGTTGATAGGTTTTTGATATTCATTGGCTTCTCTTTTATATAAAAAGAGAAGCAATGGCTATTTAAAAGGATGATGACCACTACTACTTTGCCTAGTGTAGAAATGTTTTAAATAAGGGGATTACACTGCCATTTTTATATATCTATTGCTCATCTGCCATTGTACAGCTTTGCTGTTTTCATGAAAAGTTCACTGTACTAAAGTAGTACAATTTTTTAAAAAAAATAACATTTCTCTCTTTCTCTCTTGCAAACACCCATTCCAACAAATTCTCCTGTAACGTTTGAAGTCCTCCTGCTTGAATTATGTTTATCATAGGATTTATTCATTCAGTCATCCATTCATATGAGTGCCTCTCTTCAGATGAATGGGTTCCATACATAAGAATACCGTAGTTGAAAACTATTATCTAAAGTAGTACAATCTGCAGTGACAAGGAGCTGGGAGCCAGCATTTCATGCATGGAAGTCTTCTTCCTTCAGCACAGAGTTTTGATCCAACTTTGAGGGGACTGAATAGAGAAGAAGATGTTCTTCATCCATTCCTCCTCCCACCCGCAGTTCTTTGTCTCCTAACAAATCTTCTGAATCTTCTGGCACAATGAAAAAGATTAAACTAAGGATTTGCAGTGGGTGGATTGCCTTCTCCACCTTCCACAAGTAGAAATGTTCTGAGTGGAACATAATAAAACTCTAGATCCCACCAACAGTAAAAACTAAATCACAACAGTAGAAGTAATTAAGGCACATAGGTATTGATATCATCATCCATATCAAGCAGTAGCTGTATTCACAATCAGATATTCAGAATCAGCTACTCTTTAACTCGGACCACCAGCAATGTGAAAAGGTATCAAAAACCCCTAAGTCATAAAAAGGATTGAGGCAATTAGTCCCTTTCTGACATCTGGCAAGTATCAAATTGGCTCCATTAAATTCTGCCCTTAGCTCTAAGCAACTGACACAAAATATACAGCAGTATTTAAAATTCACCTAGAGATTTCCCTATTACAATGTTTGTGTAGCCTTTCCCCAGGCAAATGATCACCACAATATATTTGGCTCTGCTAGGCCTCATATACATAGCACTTTTTTTAGCAGTAGTTTTTTTAAACATCTTTTGAGAGTGTTGAGCTGCCAAACGATTACAGTAAATGGAGGAGCAACGGCATATTTTCATGAACAAAGATACTTGATAAATTTTCCCACTGATCTTAAAATAATAGCACTACAAGCACTGCAATGGGGTGAATTTATGATGTTGAATTCTGACTTCTAACAACTCAAGAGTTTGGGGGGGGGAGCTAATGGTGAAGGATTCTGGGTGCTGTGGTCCTACAACATCTGAATGCCCAGCTCAGAAAGGTGAACTGAATGAATAGGGAACATATGAAGATGCTTTCTGAATCATTTATCCACTGTCTGCTCCATGTGATGGTAATTCTGCAGGGGCATGAACAGAGGTCTTTCCAAAGCTTGCTATTTGATAACCTGTTAGAAATTGAAAATGGGACTTGTTACATACAACTCTTAAAACCTTCACAACGGGAAAATGACAATGGACAAGCTTATTGAAAATATCATAAAATAACCTCAAGAACCACCTAGAGCGCCTAATACTGGAACAAACTTTTTGACCAAGTTTCCAGGTTGTAGAACAGAGGAAGAAAGACTTCAGCTTTCTATGGTCTCCTTGGAAAAGAAAGAAAGAAAGAAGGAAGGAAAGAGAGAGAGAGAGAAAAAAAGGAAAAGCAGGGAAAAATGAAATTTTGGGTTTATCAACTAGATCCACATGATGAACAGCCCTCATACACAGACATACACTACAATTTAAGGAACACGACACCTCTGAGCATATACCCAATGCAGGAATGGTTCAGTAAAAAAAAAAACCACTTAGAGCAGCCTAATTTAGGGAAAAAAAATTTTTTTGTTATGCTTTCATTGTTGCTTTTTGTTGCAGATTTACTATAGATATTTATTTATTTACTTTAAGGCTTTTATTTATTACCTCTCAGCCTGCCTGTCTTTCTGTCCATTCCTGTTGATCTCCTGCTTTCTGTCCACTCCTCCTGTAGAGGAATCTCTAAGTGTTTGTTTTTTTGTTTTTGTTTTTTGGCGGGTGGTGGTGGTGGTGGCAGCTTTTGACTGGAGATGTAAACCAAAATACAAATAGGAGACTCTAGACTACATATGTCAAAGTACATATACAGGAAGATGAAGCATAACACTAACACTGGCACTAGGTTAGAACCTGGATTATTATTTTTTATTCTGGTGAGCTTTCAAACATGGTAGTCTCCAATTTCACCTTGAACATAGGGTGTATACTACCAACCCCAGGATCCTACCAATTTATTACTTGTAAAGACCAGTTCCCCGAAGAATTAGATGTTTTCTTATTAAGGTTCTCCCACACTATATTCAGGTTTTTGGACTGAATGGTCTGTAGAATCCAATTCACTATCATAGTGAAGTAAATCGTATCGGAGCCTTCAAGGAGACCTCTGTCCCTTCCCAAATTGTGCTAAATGTGATCTTACAGATACCACTGGACTCCTAATTCCACAGTCAGCCTGGCTGACGGTGAGGGATGATGGGAGTAGTAATTCATTAACCTCTGAAGGGCATATGGTTCCCCATCCTAGGAGAAGAAAGAACTGCACTGGTTTTAGTGCCAGCAAGTATTGTGAATTGGTGGTTTACCACACAATGTAAGAACAAGATTTATCATTCTCATTTTTTCATTGTATTCAAATCCCAGAATCTTGTTCTAGTTTTCTTAATGTTTTTGTAAAAGATATACATGTAAAAGATTGAAATAGATTATGCCACTACTTTGCAAGTAGCTCTAACTAATGGGCATGTATGGCTCCTCAACAATGTTTCAAACCAAAGGATTGTGAACAAGAGATGTGTTTTTAAGAAGTTAGATCTGTTGTTACGGAATTAAATGAGAACTTTATTATACGGAAACTGGCAATGGGACAAAGGCAAAGAACACTCATACTGCCTTGGCCTCCGCAGGCAACAGACTATCTTAGGTGCTGCTCTTATTTTTATACCAATATGGTTTCCGTAATTACATGCAAAGGAAGTTGTTTAGGGGTGCATGTGACAGTTGAGCATGTAGCAGAGGAAATATGAGCAACAATGCAATCAGGTAAGAACAATTACATTCCTTAAAGCTGAAATGGGAAAGAGGTGACAAACGGTAATTTAAGGTAGACAAGTGTGCAGGGGTATGTGCCAAGCTGGAGACTGAAGAATGATAATCACAGTCACTCAGTACAAGAAGGCTGATTCATGGGACCAAGCAGAAGGCAAAAGGCGTAGGAGTTTGCTAGATGGAAAGTGTGCCTAGGCCAATAAACATCTGTCAAGGGGAACACAAGCAGCAGGATAGAATGGCTGCTGGGGCTTAATATAAATTGAAAGCAGGAGCACAGCCATATTAAGGCAGCATACCTGTATATATACTGCTTTATGCCCCTAGAAATAGAGGAAATAACCATAAAATGATGTTCAGTGAAGTGCCATGGTATTAAAAGTGACTTCAGGGCATTAAAGGTACGGAGAAAGAGAAAGGTGTATGCAGGTTTATGTTGTTTTTTCTTTCATTGTCAACAACAAAGTGATCCTGAATTTAAATCAGGAAAAGACTCAAGTGCAGGTAGGAAGCAAATGAACCTTAACAAACATGAATGTTAAAAATTTTTCTTCTACTAATAAACTTAGTAGTTTGAGTGACTATCAGTTAAAAGGGCAATGATGACTAATGGTATATCGTATGATAATACTAATGATAATAATTTCAGGAGTAGATTACTCTTTTATAGTTCAGAGGGAACTACTCAAGTGTAGGTGACAGTCTGTGTCTTCTACTATTAGTAGTGGCAGCTTGTGATTCCCATTTGATTATTAAGTTTTAGTTTTAGTCCAGTTTTAGTCCAGACTAGTCCATGGTACTGAATTTATTTTAGGGACAGGCTTCTGCATATTCATCTGATCCTTTAACATTCATATTGAGGCCAGAATCCTCTTGGGGCCTTTTCGCCCCACACGTTGTGTTTTTTTTCTACTTTCAACATCCTATGGAATTCTGGAGTTCGTAGTTTACTGAGGCCAAAGAGCTCTCTGGGTGAGAATTCTAAATGCTCCTCCCTAAACTGCAAACCCCAGGATTCCATGGAATGTTGAAAGTGAAATAATTGCACTATAATAATGTAGTGCAGAAAGGCCCTTGGTGTAATATACATGTGAAGGTTCCCTTACACATACAGTTGTATTCTTCTGTTGTTGTCGTACAGTGGACATGTTCAGTTCATAGCTCTGTAAGTGAAGTTCCACAGATACAGCCATTTCACTTGGAGCTAAATCCTACAGATAGTTATTCTCTTCAACTAAATCAGTTAGATTTACCTATGAGCTCAATCAGTGTTCACCAGTTGATTCAGTGAGTCTACTCTGGCTGAGGCTAGCCAACATACTTCAGCCAAGCAGTTGTACACTCTTGGATAGTGCATAATTATTCACCAGTGCCTTCAGTGTATCACTTTCTTCGCTGCCATTCAGAAACAGCCACTGTGCATTCTCCATTGCACACAGGACAAAACAGGCACATTGGCAGATACATCATCAGTTAACAACATTTTGGTATTAAGCAGAAGATGCTGTAGCAAAACCACTGTGTAAGTGTTAACTGTACATCTGGCAGGCATGTTCTAGGATTTTGGGCCATAACTGGTCACTGCCCCAATGACATGGAAGCCACCAGCTGCCACTGATAGCCAGGAGCAAAGGACTGTCAGATTAAAAGTACAGAGTCAAACAAGCTGAGCTTTACTTTGCCACATGCTTTGCCAATCAGTACTTCTTAGATGAGATCATAGCTTAGTGCTGCTGCTGATTCTTAATCCAGATAACTGAAGCCATCAAGGACTGTTGGAGTAGCTAAAACAAAGGAGCCAGAACTGAAACAAGGATTTTCAACTTTGCTTAGGGCATCATTAAGTAGTATACTAACTTAACATGGTACTATTAAAAAAGCAGGTGACTGATTGCCACAGAATGGCATATCTGTGGTTTGTTCACATTCATGGTATAAGGGATCAGTTGCAAACTGTACCTTTCATTCAGGCAATTTTATTCCTTTCTCTTAATTTTGGTATGGCTTGTCAACAGAAGTTCTCATCTTGCAACCTCAACACTTGCTTGCTGAAGCTCTTTTAAATAGAATAATTCATTATGATGTCTGTAGCTCAGGGGCTGTGTAGGTGTTTTTTTTTCCTAGTGTGCAGCAAACTCTAATGAATGGCACCTGATCAATAATGCAGAATCTGACATCTGAGAATAAATAAAAAGGCCTTCCATTTGGATTCTGTCTGTGGAAAATGTCACAATCATTTATCATGGATCCAGATTGATGCCCTGCAGCTGCTATCCACAAAGACTCTAAAATCTAACTTTAAAGAGTTTTGCAAATGTGTTTTTGTGTCCCTCCTAATTGCTTTCCTCCATGACTAAAACACAGAATAAGGTCTGACTGAGAATGTGCGTGACGGCAATTATCAGAGCTTTATGAGAACGAAACTTTTTCATAATGGTACTTTGTTTCCAGGCTGCTTCTTACATGGAGTTAGTTTATCTTGATTTCCAGGTGTATTCCAAAACAAGTCCTCCTTGTAACTCTATACAGTCTGAGCTGCTTAATCCAAATCAGTTTGCAAATTGCATTTATATTGAGATCTTAAAACCACAGATTAACAAGTCAATTGAGCAAACAATGCAAGCCAAGCCAAATGGCAAACATTTTACTTCTCCTGACACCCAAGCCTACAGCTTGAGAACATAGGCTCATGCTGGTCTTATTGCACTATGGAAAGCTATACTGAACAAACAGAAATCAGAAAAATAGGAACCAATTGCCTTGTTTTGCTTTAGAGGTAAAACTCCAATGGGAAAGAAAACAGTTTTTCTTGCTGTTAACTGTTGTCAACTTGGCTTTGCGTTAAGGAAACCACATGAACAAGAAACCCTCTGTTACTAATAGCCCTGCTAAGGTTTTGCAAAGTTATGGCTGTGGCTTCCAGTGATGTATTTAAGTCTTTTACTCCAAGTCTCAAGTCAAGTCTCAAGTCGAGTCTCAAGTCCTTGCAAGATAATTTCGAGTCAACTCTCAAGTCTGGGAGCCAACTTTATACTCTAACCTATATTCTAGAATTTCTGGACAGAGTTGAAGAAAGTCAGTTTTAACAACTGAAGTAGAGTCAGCCCTCTACTTTTGTGATTTTGCCATCTGCAGCTTCAGAAGTGGGGAGTAGGATCCTTCTTACTTCCCATTTGCAAACCTGGAGGCTTTTTCAGAAGCCGGAAAATAGGATCCTCTTATTTCTCATTACTGAAGTTTCAAGAGCTTTAGAAGGAAAGATCCTGGTTCTCAAGCCCATTACCTGACACATTTTCTGTTCCCCTCTGAGATACATGCCCTGCACTCTGGGAGTGAGTCTTGCCTTCTGCTCTTAGCGAAAACTTTAGAAATTTCCTCATATATATTGTAGGGAAAGGCTGCTGAGCAGACCTCAACCCCACCTCAAGCTCGCTACCTAATCCATTTGCTGTTCCATCTGGGAAATGCGTCCACACTTTGGGCTTCAGACAGATTGTCATGTGACCAGTAAGTTGTAAGGTTTCTGGGTGAATGTGTTATGTTGAGGGATGGGCCAACTGAATCCTTGAATCCTTGGCAAGGATTTGAGATTCGGGGAGCCGAATCTGGGCGCCAAAATAGGTGAACAGAATCTTTTGAATCTGGTGCCCGCAGGGGCATGCAGGCCTGGCAATGGCTGGCTCCCTGCATGTCCCCGGGCCTCCGTTGGTGTGGGCACTTCAGACGAAGCCCACAGGTACATCGCAGGCCCGGCGATGGTCAGCTCCATGCGTGTCCTAGGGCAGTGGTTCTCAATCTGTGGGTCGCGACCCCTTTGGGGGTCGAACGACCCTTTCATAGGGGTCGCCTAAGACCATCGGAAAATACGTATTTCCAATGGTCTTAGGCTCCATTCCCTCCTCGGTGGTGGTGCGCAAGCGCGAGCCATGTGCTCGCGTTCTCCTGCCCCCTTTGGCGGGAGTGCGTGTGGCCACAGCATTGCCACAGCAGGAGTGGTGGTGCACAAGTGCGAGCCACGCGCTCGTGTCCTCCTGCCCCCTGTTCAGAAGGGACTGAAATCGCTCCCCTTCTCCGCCACCGGGAGAACCTCCCGTCTGACGGGCCAGCTTGGGGCGGCGGTGGCAGCACGGGGGGCAGGCCCCCTCCTCACCACGGCCCCTGCCCCACTCGCCACGGAGGGGGGTGCTGCAGAAGAGCCAGGGGGGCAGCAAGGCGGCACTTTTCTGGGGGGTGAGCTGCACCCAGTGCAAAAGACAAAGGCGCTGGGATTCCCCCCCCCCGGCCAGGGTCAACACTCTGGAAACTTTTCCCACACTGCCCCCCCAGCGGAAATGAGAGCGAAGCAGAAGCAGAGCTGGGGGGGTTCTCGGGGTTTTTCCCCGGGGGAGACGCGTGGCTCCTCTTTCCCTCCCTGCCCACCCTTTTGTTCCTGGCCGGCGAGGCGGCCTTTGCCAGGGGGGGGGGAGGCATTGTAAATAATAAATAAATAATTTTATGGTTGGGGGTCACCACAACATGAGGAACTGTATTAAAGGGTCACAGCATTAGGAAGGTTGAGAACCACTGTCCTAGGGCCTTTTGATTTTAGACTTATGTACTTCATGTAGTAGATGAACATGCCAATTGCATTTGTATCTTCTTAATAAGAAGTATGGGTATATTTTCCTGGACTGTAAATTATTTTTTAATTTGTTTTTTATTAAACAAAGATGTCGAATTCTGCTTCAAAAACAGTTTTCAGTAGAAGTGCTTTTTTTCCCTTGCTTTTTAAACCCTTTTTCAAAAAGGATTCAAAAGATATAAGATTTGTGAGATTTGTCAGTTCCCAGAACCTTCCAAGGATTCGGACCTAGATTGGGATTTGGAAAATTCTGGATTCGTCCCATCCCTAGTTATGTTACTGAACCAAATGCAGCAAGTCAGTCACTAAAAATATGCAAGTCTCAAGTCGAGCCAAGTCAGTTTGTAATTTTTGCCGAGTCAAGTCCAAGTGACTTAAGTCTGACTTGCATCTGAGTCTATCAATTCATGTCTACATCACTGGTGGCTTCTTCGATTGAATCTACCCATCTGTAATGACATCTGCCCCTTGGCCTCCAGCTTATTGTCTTTTCAAATGAATTGTGTTGTCTCATGGTTCGTCCAAAGTACAACAGCCCTCAGTTTAGTCATTTTGGCTCCTAGGGTGAGTTCAGGCAATGGGTGGTGTATCTATTCTTAGTTTCGGCGCAGACTTTAAAGGAGCTATCTGATATGCTGAATCTTTTCTTTGGGGAGCAGTATAAAGTTCGGTCCCTTTTAAATTAGGACTAAAACCCAGAGTGGATTCACCGCCCCACTTAGTAGAAACTACCAGTCACTAGTGTAACAGCCTGAGTTGCAGAACTTTGCAAGTGTTGAAAAATTTCACTATATTATTTCTGTAGCTCATGCTGCTGTTAAGAGTAGACATACATCTCAGGATAATTTCTGAGTCAGTTGGAAATCCTAGATTTGACATTTGAATTATGAGGAGCCCTAGAGATTGATCTATCATGATTACATTGTATGGTACCATGCAGAAATATGCCTTTGATTTTTTCTACATTTTTTGTGTTACACTCTGAAAGGGATTAAATTGCCTTTGTTACCAAATGACATACACAAGACATTGTGTCACAATAAGAATATTTTGCACCTTCATAATATTCCATGTCTTGATTATATCAAGTGCTAAAAACGTCACTAAAATCCATTTCAGTTCCAGCAGCCCTTTTACACAACACAGTTATATGGTTATGATCCCACTTCAACTGCCACGGTTCCATCCTACAGAATCTTAGGATTTGCAGTTTAGTGAGGGTATTTAGAATTCTCAGCTGGAGAATTCTAGTGCCTCACCAGACTATAAACCCCAGGATTCCACAGAATGTTCTGCAGTAGCTTAAGTGGAATTATACTACTATAACTGTGCAGTGTTAAAGAACCCTATAAAGAAAATGCTGAAAAGTCAAAGGAGAAGGTGTATATTTTTGCAAGGCACTGTACATTTCTCATAATAACACCAGATTTTTGCAGGAATTTCAATACCCCAATATACCAAGCTGCTAAGGCTGAACAAAGTCAGGAGCCCTGCAAACACAGCAATAGGAACAATGGGAGGGATTGCTACTGCTTCTCCCTCTAGTGGCCTCAGTCATGACAATGGGTAAGTAGAGACAGAATGTTTGATTTGGAGCTGTATCTAGCTTAATGGAAGTGTGTCTGGCTGTTGGTCCTTCTTCCATTGGTCACAGTGGTGGCTGCTGGTAGCCAGAAGGGAGTGCGGCATATATTCCTAATGTCAAAGAATAGCCCTGATCTGAACTGTCCCAACTTTCCATTTAATATAAAAGACCTCATTTTAAACACTACTTCAGATTGATAGCACAGTACTAAAATGTGAATAATTCATTTTCACAGTCTGTAATAATTCACCAGAAATGTGCTGGTATATGATTCAGATTTTAACAGGTCAGGTTCTTTTTGTTGCTGTTACTGTTCACTAGTATGTACCGTACGGCAAATATATTTAATAGTCCTTCTGGAGAATGCACATCCACAGGCTAAATCTTCTTCTGAAATTTATGTGTAATTGCAACCGACCAGACGGATTTGGCCAAGGGGGGAAAGTCTGATTTATGTAAAAGCAACGTCCTGTTATGAAAAACCTGGAATTTCTCCTACTAGCTCATCTGGGATTTAGATTTCTTTTTAATTTACATCAGATACATGAAATCTCAAGGCTGTCAGTTCAAATTTCAGCTGCTGGGGTTATACAATGGTTACCAGTGAAACCTTCAAAATGGAATCTTTTCAGGATAATTGTCTGGTGTCTTTCTGACAGTAAAGATTTTTCTTTTTACACTAACATAGTATGGTTTTCCACCAGCCCAGGATAATTAGGGGGAATTTCCCAGAGACAGAAAACTTGTACAGAAAGTTTTACTATGTTACAGTTATATTTAAAAGCCTCCAACACATTGATAACATTTAGGCTGAAAACACGAAATTTAAATACATTAAATTACAGTACTGAACCACATTACTTCACTGAACTAAAATTATTATCAGAATGCAGCTGAAAACTGCTGTCCATGATTTCACTTCTTTCAGCTTGAGAGAGAAGGAAAGATCTGCATGGATTTACAAAAAAACTTCATTTTGCACCAACTCAACCAGCAAAAGAAAATGAGTGAGATTAGAGTAACACATTCACACAGGAAGAGGCTTCATCTATAAATACATACTACAAACCAGAGGCATTCTAATGCCAGCTCTCACCTCCATCAACAAGCCAGAAATACCTTCAAGAAACAGAGACAGACCAACAGTTAGAATCCTCTTCAAATTCTTCTTCATCTCAACTTGTTACTGTCCTTCTCTGGTGTCTTGGGTCATTTCCCTCTCTTCTCAACACTTTCCCTCCCACTTAGATTTTCATCCTCCCATGTCTCTCTGTGTCTTTCCATCCAGCCATTCTGTTTTGTCATTACATTAGGGTCATTATTCTTTAACACTTTTTAATAAATTACTTAGATTATACAAACTGGAAGGGTTGGCTAACACACTGGAAATCAAAACTGGGCAGAAATTAAGAAAATGAAATTCAATATGGACAAATGCAAAATTCTACATTTAAGCCTGAAAAACTAAATGCACACATATGGCATAGGAAATACATGGCTCAACAATATGAGACACGACAAGGACCTTGGTATTATTGTTGATCATAAATTGAACATGAGCCAGGAGTGCAATGCTGAAGCAAAGAAGGAAATACTATTTTAGCCAGCATCAACAGAAAACATAATTCCAAGGGAAGTAATATTCTGTACTGGTCACGCTTAACCAGGAGTACTGTGTTCACTTCTGAGTGCTTCATTGTAAGAAGGATACAGACAAGTTGGAGCAGGTTCAGAGAAGGGCAACAAGGAAGATAAGAGGTATGGAGAATAAAACATATGAGACAAGGTTTAAGGAGCTGGGCATGTTCACTCTGGTGAAGAGAAGACTGAAGGGTGACATGATTGCACTCTTTACATACCTCAATGGCTGTCACACAGAGGAGCAGGCATATGTGTTTTCTGCTGCTCCACAGGATAGAACCAGGTGTGATGGTCTGAACTTAGAGGAGGGTAGATTTTGACTGAACATTAGAAGGAATGTCTTGACAGTAAAAGTGGTTCAGCAATGGAATAAACTGCCTAGAGGAGCGGTAGGGTCTGCTTATCTCGATGTTGTCAAAAGGAGACTTGACAGTTTACCTGCTGGGGATGGTTCAGCTGGATTTCCTGTACTGTGCAGGGGTTTGGTCTCTATGGCCCACAAGACCCCTTCTTGCTCTATGATTCCATAAAATTATCAGAAAAGCCACTACTTAATGTCAGTATCATCCAGTTATGACACTCACAAGTCATCAAGAAGACATTATGATAGATGAAGGGAATGCTGTAGACGTAGTGTACCTTGACCTCAGTAAGGCCTTTGACAAAGTTCCACATGACATTCTTGCAAAGAAGCTAGTAAAATGTGAGCTGGACAGGGCTACTGTTAGTTGGATTTGTAACTGGTTGACCGACCGAACCCAAAGAGTGATCACCAATAGCTGCTTTTCATCCTGGAGAGAAGTGACTAGTGGGGTGCCACAGGGTTCTGTCCTGGGCCCAGTGCTATTCAACATCTTCATCAATGACTTCGATGAAGGAGTGGAAGGCATGCTGATCAAATTTGCAGATGATATCAAATCGGGAGGGGTTGCTAATATGCCAGAGGACAGGATCAAATTTCAAAACGACCTTGACAGATTGGAGAGCTGGGCCAAAGCTAACAAAATGAATTTCAACAGAGTAAAGTCCTGTACTTAGGCAGAAAAAAATGGAATGCACAAATATAGGATGGGGAACACATGGCTGGATAGCAGTACGTGCGAAAGGGATCTAGGAGTCTTGGTAGATCACAAGCTGAACATGAGTCAGCAGTGTGATGTGGCAGCCAAGAAAGCCAATGCGATTCTTGGTTGCATCAATAGGAGTACGGTGTCTAGACTGAGGGAGGTAACGGTACCACTCTATTCTGCATTGGTTAGGCCTCACTTAGAATACTGTGTCCAGTTCTGGGCACCTCAGTTCAAGAAGGATGTCGACAAGCTGGAACATGTCCAGAGGAGGGCAACCAAAATGGTGAAGGGTTTGGAAGCCATGCAGAATGCCTTAGGGAGCTGGGTATGTTTAGTCTGCAGAAGAGAAGGTTAAGAGGGGACATGATAGCCATGTTTAATTATTTGAAGGGATGTCACGTTGAGGAGGGAGCGGGCTTGTTCTCTGCCGCTCCAGAGACTAGGACAAGGAGCAATGGATTCAAGCTTCAGGAAAGGAGATTCCACTTGAACCTCAGGAAGAACGTCCTGATGGTCAGAGCTGTCCAGCAGTGGAATATGCTGCCTCGGAGTGTGGTAGAATCTCCTTCTTTGGAGGTTTTTAGGCAGAGGCTGGATGGCCATCTGTCGGGAATGCTTTGATGTGTGTTTCTGCATAGCAGGGGGTTGGACTCGATGGCCCCAGGGGTCTCTTCCAACTCTATGATTCTATGAAAATTTTAACAAAAACGAGCAGAATTTTTTTTACTAAAACCATTTATAGCTGCCTTCAGTGGTGTCAGCTAGCTTCTGTGTCAGTGGGAGTGGATGAATTCACTTCAGTGTTTAAGTATGAACTCTAGAGGAGCTATCTAGACTGCTGAATCTATTTTGAGGACAGGATTAAACCAGATGCCAAAGGTTGCCTGAATGAGATATGAATTGGTAAATAATTTCCCATAAGGACTCAAACTGCTTAACTTCAGTTTACAAAATACAGTAGACCCCCCTGTATCAACAAAGGATATGTTCCCAGACTCAATGCAGATGGAGAAAAAACATGAATAATACCAAATGCTATATTTTGACCCCCAGGCTAGTTGAGAGGATGAAAGAGGGAGGCAGCTCTTCCTTTCTTCTTTCCCAGCAAAGCTCGGAGAGCAGCCCCCTCCCTGGACTCAAATGTGGTGGAAGGCCTGGCTGCTCAAGCTGTGTGCCTCTTGGTGGAGGAAGGAGTGTCTGTCTCCTTCCTTGGCCAAGAGAGGCATGCAGAGGAGTTATGTCAGGCGTTGTGTGGCTCTATTGATTTGTTGATTCCTTCTTCAGCCAAGAGAGATCTGGGAAGCTCAGACATGCCTCTCTCAGTCCAGTTATACAGAGTGAGGATCCTAGCCAGCAGTGGCAGTCATGTCCTTGGAGCAGATCGCTGATGGTGAAACTGTGGATACCAGTCACATGGTTATAGGGAAACTGAAGGCCAGAACTGTGGACATTCTGCAGCTACAAAAGGCATCCTGTGCAAAGCAGTTTAGTCAGAGGTACAAAACTGTATATTGGTTTCACTTTTACAGTCATTTTATAGCACTTTCCAGAACTTTATCTTAGAGTCACAGGGTTATAGAGTCGGAAGGGACAACAGAGATGTCTAGTTCAACTCACTGCCATTCAGAAATACATAACTAAATACAACAAAAGAGGTGGAAGGAATAAATAATAGTTTTGGCTGGCATGGATACTTATGTTACAACAAAATAATGGTAAATAAAGAGTTTAGTAATCATTGCATTCAAAAGACATTATTGAAAGTATGGCTACAAATAAAGCAAAAATTTTACACAAGACTTCCGGTGTGGACTTCATCCCAAAAAGCTTATAAAATTGCACCAATAAAACAAGGGAACCAACTGACTTATCAAGAATTGTTGAAATGGGAAGGAGATAAAGTAAGAATGTATACAGAAGAAGAATTAAAAGCGTTAGGACATGAATTTAATTGGTTCCCATGGAGACAACTAAAAGAGAGAGTTAAGATGGATCAAAAATTATATGGATTTGAAAGCAAAGAAAATGAATTAGATGTATTGATGAAAGGGGACCAAAAAAAGAGAATTTCTAAATTTTATAAATTATTATTGCAAAGAGAAATGGAATCAGAGATGATAAAAGAAAATATGATGATGGGCACAAAATATTGGTTTATTCTACAGAGTATGACACATGGGTGAAGGCATGGAAAATAGATATAAAATTTACACCAAATTCAAGACTGAGAGAAAATTTTTATAAAATGTTATATAGATGGTATATGACACCTGAAAGATTGCAAAAAAAAACCAAACAAACCTACAAATGGGAATGTAAAATGTTGGAAATGTGATGAGAAGGTGGGATCCTTTTTTCATATGTGGTGGACCTGTAAGATAGCAAGGAAATTTTGGAAGGAAATTAATGATGAAATCCAAAGAATTTATGGTTTTAAGTTTGAAATGAAGCCAGAGTTTTACTGGGTAAATATCGTAGGGCAGCATAGAGAAATAAGATGTCATCAAAAGATATTGTTATATATGATAACCGCTGCAATATTGACATATGCACAGTATTGGAAAAGAAGAGAATATGTAGATATAAAAGAATGGAAATTTAAGGTAATGGATATGGTAGAAACAGAAAAATTAACATGTTCATTGAGAAACAAGTCTATACAGAATTTTGAAAGAAAATGGAAAGAAGTATTGAATTGGATAAAGAAATAATATAGAAATAAGAAGAAAGTAATAATGAAATTGAAGTGAAGTAATATTGTATAAGACAAGTAATAAGCAGTAATGGTTCAAGATGTAATAAACAATGTAAGACTATTGTTATGTTGAATATGTAGTTTAAATATGTATGTATGAGGATAAATACGCAGATTCAATTGGGAGAAAGACGGAAGTGGGGAAGGGGAGTATTTTTTTTTAGTTCTAATGTAAACTTTAATAAAAATAATTAAAAAAAAGAAAAGAAAGAAAAGAAACAAACAACTAAAGCACTCCTGAAAGATTCCCCCCAACTTTTCTTTAAAGCCTTTCAAAAGGCTACTTTATCAAGCAGTCTTTTTCATTGTCAAACAGCTCTAATAGTCAATAAGTTTTTCCTAATGTTTAGGTAGACCTCTTTTCTTGCAATTTAAATCCACTGGTTCATGTTCTAATCTGTGGAGCAGGAGAAAATAAGCTTGCTCCATCCTCCAAATGACATCCCTCCAGTTATTAAACATGGCTACCATATTACTTCTCAGTCTTCTCTTCTCCAGGCTGACCATATCCATCTCCCTAAACCATTCCTATAAGCCTTGGCTTCCTGATGTTTTATCATTTAAAGGAAACACAGGGTTTCCATTGTAAAGGACAAATATAATTGACCAAGGGCCTGATGATCTGACACTAGACCAACTGAAGCTATACTAAATCCAACTCTTTCCCAACTTAGGGATACTGGATACTACAAGGACTGCCCTCCTACTGGCCTTTGTGCCAGTGTTGTATCTGTGTCTCCCTTGGCTAGGAGAGGTTTCAATTTTGTGTAACTTGATTCTTGTTCTTCCCTGACCAACCCTTTGTCTGCCACTCATTTTTTTTTCAGCCAGCAAATCTTAGCCAGCATAATGCTGTCTTTGTAGGTCTCTGAGATCACCTTGTAGAAGGTTTTGTTTTTTTCCTGGCAGAAGAGGTTTCTGCCAAATCCTAACCTCCTACCTCTGGTGTACCTTTAAGACAGGATTGTACAAGCCAGGGGTAGTCTTGTGTAGAGTCTTCCCCACACTACATCCAGTTCAACTCACTCTATGTTTAACTTTTTCCCTTTGCATTGCTTGGAAAAGTTGGTCTTTGCGCTACAATTTCCAGAGTCTCTTGACTAGACACTCTCAGAATTGCAGTCGAAGGAGATAACTTTTCCAAGCAATGGATAAAGTAGTCATTCCACTTTATTTAGAGCAGAAAGAGAGTGTTCTGAAAGGCATTAAGTAGCTAATGCTGTACCAGCTCTTACTCAGTTTCAAACATTACACTTGTAGAATATGTGTTGTCCATGTGTATGTGCATACACACATTACGTATTCAGCTGAGACCCTTGGAGGAGTGCTCTGGCATTTGTTAACCATGAAACAGCAAAAACACTGTCAATAAGAATCAAATCTTTCATGGCAACAAAGAAAGAGTAATCATTTCCATCTGAGAACACAGACTTTTTAATATGATCCTTTAAAGAAATATAAAGACAAACTGTTTACTGAGTGTTTCTAGCATAATATGAGTTTTGCTGCCAGCTGACAAGTAAATGTATCCAGTGAATTCCATTGCTGTGACTTTAAAACAAATACAGAACTCCTTTTTATTTTACTAGTGCTGTTTCTGTTTTATTAACAGAACTTTACGAAGTCTGCACCATTCAAAATGGTAATCTAATTATGCTGACTGTTATGGGTTAGATTAGCTATAGGGTATTTCAATGATTTGTGTGTGGGGGTGTGTATGCATTTGAGAATAGAAGAGCACACATAAAATGGCTGATCCATACACAAAGTCAGTCCTGCCCGCTCAAATGTTTATTATGGACGAAATGAAAAAGAATGTTACTTTCTCAAATGAGAAGTTGTTTCCATACAAAAATCTATGTAAACACAAGATACCAAAAAGGCCCACCTAGGTATTGTGTGCAAGGGAATAGTCAGAGCTTGCAAAAGTTACTTTTCAGAAGTTAGAAGGGTTGTTTGACTCTGGGAGTAGAAGCCTTTAGAAAGTAAGGTTTCCATGATCTGGGCACTGTGAGATGGAGCCATGAAAGCAAAGACATACTAGCAGTAGGTAAAAGTAGTACTACCTACATCAGTTTTAAAGTAGCACTACCTACATGATCCTCTGCTGTCATTCCACATTATCCAATAATATGGAAGGGTATCGTACATCACAAAGTAGAGGGACCTCCTGAGGTTGGAACTGCATGCTGGCTGGAGGATCCAGAAGTCATCTCAACACTTAATTGATCCATTCATCCTGCTCTCTTGCTACCCCCAGGATGCGGCTGAAATTTAATATTCCCATCCTCAAATAAGATATGCTGGTACCAATTCAGAGTATTTTACATTTTAAATATTTAAAATTTCAGCTAGAGAATTTCATGGAAGGTTGGTATTTGTTGCAGGGATGCTCATGCAGTCACGTTACAGCAAGTAGCATCAAGGTGAGCTCAGCCTAAGTAATTAGTCTCCCCATCTTGATTCCTGTATATCCTGTGCCTCCATCACCTACTATCTCTTCATGCCTCACCCTGGGGAAGAAGAGTGGGACATCAAGCAGCAAAAGACTCTAGCAACAGATGTTTCATCTAGTAGAAAGTAATTCTCTTTCTACCTCAGGCTCATAGTACAAGACAAGACTGCCAGCAGCAGCAGTCAGTATCCTTTGGCAACTTCCAGAGTCCTGGCACCCCAAAATGACCCACAACCAATTTTTGGGTTTCTATTTCCTATATATTTTCACCCAATCTGGCAGTCTAAGCAGCTCCAGGCAGCCGGACTGAACCAGTACTTTAATTTCCTACAATGCCCTGAAGTAAAGCTATGTTGGCAGGTAACTCTAACAGCATGACTCAGAAAGCAACAGGTGGGCACTAACGCCCATGCTGCAACCAGGGAAGCTTTCCACCATCCACAAATGGTGTCCTCAAATCTGGAATTGGCTTTGGTCCAGTCCTATCATCTCCAGGAGAAAAATACATTAGGAGCACAATTTCTAGATGGAGGACACCCCTCCACACACACACACACCTTCACAAGTGTTACACACCAACTGCAAATAATCAAGTGTACTACCAACACATCCAGATTCAGATCCAGATTCACCCTCCTGCCCATCCTCCAATTTCACAAGTAACATTTCTACACCATCCTGTGCCTGAGGTTCTCTGACTAGTGTAGATAAAAATGATCAAAAATGGAATAAAACAATAAATACACAATATAATAAAAGCACAGAAAAAAGGCATCAGTGAAAAACCTAAGCTTTTTAAATGCCAGAAAATTGTAAGCAGAGTACTTAGTATTCGCAAGCAAAATGGTAAGCAACAATCAGTCCCAATCCCACACCCCACACATCTTGCAGAGAAATAAGGCAGCTTAGTCTTCTTCAGTAAAAATAGCAGAAATAGCTTTACTTACAAATATTAAAGCTTTTGTAACATCTCATGATGAGAAGCTCTGTATCATGAGCTTTTCAAACATGGAGGAGTCAGACAGAACTGCAGACATGGAAGGCAAACAAACTCAGATGGCATGAATGACAATAAGTTCTTAGGCTCTTACAGAGTGAGTGTGTGTGTGTGCGTGTGTGTGACAGAGACAGAGAGAGAGAGAGATTAACAACTACTGAGTATAGGCATATTAAGGTTGCTGTTGTTGTGTTTCTGTTGCTGTTGTTGTGTGCATTTATGCAGACCCTAAGGTGAGCCTATCACAGGGTTTTCTGGGGACTGAGAGTGTATGACAGTGGGTCTCCACAGCTGAGCAGGGAATCAAACTCTGGTCTCCAGGGTTGTAGGGCAACACTTGAACCACTAAGCCATTCTGGCTCTCAAGTATGCTATTACAAAAAGAGGAGCAGGAGGAGGAGGAAAGAAGGAAAGAAAAAATATCAGCATCCAAAATAGCTTTTGAAAATCGGAAGCAATAAAGTTTTTTACAGATCCTCCTGGCTTGAAAATAATATAAAGTAAGCAGCAAGTAAGCTTCTCTTTGGAAAGACGTTTCACAATAAAGATGATCTCTTTAACAGCTACTCTCCGATTTTGAGTTGGCAGTGGCCCAGAAAAGTGCTGCCAAAAGCGACCTCAAGGTCTCTACAGACAAAGATGAAAAGAACCAATCTACTGGGTTACATAGTCCCAAGCTATTTAAGCCCCATACTTTGAATACAGCCTGGAAAATGACCAAAAAGTCACTGAAATTAAATTTCCAATCCTAGTTCACAATTCTGAAGCCTTGTTTTTGACAGTGCAGGTTCAATGCATTACACTAATCTATGCATGAGGCTCCTGCAACATGGATAATTGTAGCCATTCATCTAACTCATCCATCTAACATCTCAGTCAAGACTGCTTGTGAACCCCATACCAATGCTGAATCAAAGAACACCTCAAACAATGAAGCCGAGCCTTTCAGGAGACCGCAATCCCTCCATAACAGATGGACTGCCACTTCACTGGGCAGATGAAGCAAACTAATTTCTTCTCATCTGGATAGAGTTTCAACTTATTGGCCCTCATTCAGTCCATTATCACATCCAGCCACTGTTTCACAATACCTACTGGCTCTCTTGGATCTGATGAGAAGGGAAAACATGGCTGAGCACTACCCTTGTATGTATGACACTCCAGTACATATCTCCATATTATGTATGACACTCCAGTACATATCTCCATATCATCTTATCCAGAAGTTGCATGCAGATATTAAATGTTATGAGCCATAAAATGGAACCTGAAACACAATTTCTAAACATAGTGTAGTAGCCTGAGTGTTGGACTAGGATACCAGGAAACCATGGTTCAAACTTCTAGTCACCCATGGAAACCCATTGGATGACCTTGGGCAAGACACACTCTCTCATCCTAAAATGAAGGCAATGGCAAATCTCCTCAGAATAAATCTTGCCAAGAAAACCCTGCCATAGGGCTGCTATTAAGTCAGAGTTGACTTCAAGGTGCATAACAAGAACAAGGAGCAGAAATTCTCTAGCATGATCTTCTGTGAGCAACCATACAAGAAAATGTGGAATCAGGGCAAAGCATTGCCTCCAATCCCCAACACAAACTTTCCAGAAGGACTACATTTTGTGTGGGACTGAAAGCTACTAAACGGTCCAAGAGACAACATGGATCATGGCTCATCTTTTTCTTGATAGAAGAAATCTCACAACGCAATCAAGTGGAATCTATCAGGTATAATTACTGCCATCTACTCCAGATCTTGACTGAAACCGAAATGGATTGAGAAAATGAGACAACATCCAAGACTGCCTGGAATTCCTCAGCACAAGGAAACATCCATTTACCACTTAACATCCATCCAAGAAAAAGGGATTCATGATTTCTCAGCTTTACTTAGCAATGGACACTATTTATGAAGAAAGGTGCTTCTGCAAAGCTTAGCTGCGCAGGTAGAACAGAAACCCAAAACAGCACAATTAAAGAATTTTACAATGGGATTTGGGATTAATTCAAGCAAATTAATCTGTCTCCGATTGATTCTAACACGTGGGAAGCCAAAAAGAATATCCACAGTCAACTTTACTTACAACAGGTATATCACCTTCTAATTTCAAAAAAACTAATTTAGCATTATGGGTGTATGGGAGTTATTGGTTTCTCTGTAATATACCCATATTATAATAATATAAACAGGCTATAACCTGCCATAGTTTCTCTCACTCCTAAAATCAAAGGAACTAAGGCTAAAACAACTGAGACTAAAATTGAACTTAGTAGGATTTACAATGCATTGATACCTAAGCAAGGTCAATCCTTTTTTGAGGAGCCTTAGCTACAGCACCACTCCGCCACTGCACAGTACTATGATATTAATATTTGTTGCTTACCTGGAACCTTCAATCAGGTCCTCAATCATTTTTTGCAATGAAATTTGGAATTTGCCTTCCTCAACTTTCACCAATATTGTGGTCAAAATTGCTCCAGGGCATGCACACACGCACACGCACACACATACACACAAAGCTCCCAGAACTTCAAGAATTTGTGCATTCATGTCAAAGGAACAGGCAGATCAGCATATTTATTCTTCTGTGCATGCAGAACATCTCCTTCTACTGAAATGAATGCATCTATTTTCAAGCAACTCTTCTTCGATGTTTGTAGTTCTTTTCATTACAAAACCAAAATGATGGAAGGTGGAAGTGGTAACTGTACAGCAGGGGGACTGTTCAGTGTCATAAAACGTGATTCTTCAAATATTAAAATATTCATATTAAACTCATACCGCTGGCTACTGGCCTTTGTCTACTTGGCACACTATTTGGACAAAGGAAAGGTTGTGTATTTAACTACCCAAACATCAATTTAATTAAAATAAATACTGAACTTTAGGTTAGGTGTGTTCCCTTCCCCCATTCTCACTTCTACCCTGAATGAATGCCTTGTTGAACAGTATGTTGATACAAGGCAGAGAGGTGTAGTATACCATAAGGGACCAGTATATATACAGCAGCATACACTGCTTTTTTTTATTAAGGCAGTCCATCACTCGGCATATATACTCTGTTTAAGAAATAAATGGATCATGGAGAAATGTTATGATTAAGAGTGAAAATCATGAAGTTCATTTGTGAGAACAGATATTGACAACTTGGTAAAAAATGAATTAGTAGTATTTCTAAAGATTTTATAAGCCAGAGAAACAACACAGTGGAGATTGAAAATACAGCAGACATGGTTGAACAGCAGAGAAAAAAGAAAATGAGAAAAGAAAAATATTAATTCTGGGAATCAGAATGGAAAGATATTACGTGTGTGCCTCAAACATCGTGGAATCACAGAGCTAGAAGAGATCTCAACAGCCATTTGGTCCAAACTCTAGCCCGTGCAGGAATCTATGGTGCAAACCTGATGAAAGCACAGTGTGTGAAAAACTTCCATTGTATTAATATACACATAGCTAAATGAGATCTCTTCCCAGCAATCCATGAATATATGTTGTATGTATGTTGTGCAAAAACAGGCTAACCAAATTATACTGTGGCCACCTGATCTCCCTTTATAAGATGCTTTACCAGCTAAGAAAAATAAAATGCATCTGACTAGTTTTTTTCTCTACATTAATTCTCTGCCATGAGACCAAGACCTGTGGAGGTTCAAGTTTAGGTTTCTTCCTACTTGTTACATGTTATGTGATGACACATTTGTAAGCACAATGCATAATTTGTTATTATACATTTATTGAAAAGGCCAAAAAAGTTGCTAATAAAGAAAAATGTGAAATAAATATGGTACACCCTATGGTGTTTCAACTATGCAACATTAAAAGCAAAGCACAGTAAGACAAAGGGTCTAAACACTTCCATAGCAGTCTTCTGTGTCCTGAGCTATTGCATATAACTGTCTGACTGGGAAGAGGCTTGACCAAGTTGAGTGCTCACTTTTAGGCACTGGGTAACTCCAAAATAACCACATGTTCCAGAAAGAATATTTTGGAAGTAACAAATATAGCAAATTATCTTTTCTCTGAGGACAACCCAGCACTTATTGTGATAAATTTGCTGCATGAACTGGACATGTTGTGCTGGGTGCTCCTTACTGTGCTATAGAGAATACAGTGAGAGATCTGTGTGGGATACTTGAATGTGCCACTGAGAAGATGACAGCTAGGCTGTTGACAGAGGCTTGCCTGTGTGAATTCTTTTCATTCATATTTTCATATTTATGTACGTAATTGGCTCCAAGTTAGTTTCTGGACATGAATCTAAGTCCTTCTTTTTACCTTTTACAGTAGAGTCCTGGTTATCCGACCCAACAGGCAGCCGCAGCATCGGATAACCGAAAGGGTCGGATTATTCGGATGCCCGCGGCGGCCGCCATTTTGGGGGCGTGTCAGGGCCGTGTCGGGGCAGGCCTGGGGCGTGTCGGGGTGGGCCTGGGCGTGTCTGGGTGTGCAGAAATGCCCACAGCTACGCCCCCAGGCTGTCGCGATGTCGGTTAATCTGGATGGTCGGATAACTGAGCGTCGGATAAACGGGACTCTACTGTAATTTCTAAATGGTGTGGAACTATGGCACCTGAAGGCTTGCTTGTTTTTCTTAAACGAATCTGCCTGGTAGCTGATTGCAGGAAGGAACATCAATAATTTAAGAAATGTAGAAAACATTATTTGAAATAACTACTGATGAACATTAAGGAAGAGAGTTAAAAAGAGGACAATGCTTGGTCAAGTTGAAGGTGATATGGGGGGAAAAAGGAAGACTGTTATTACAGATGGATTGACTCAATCAATGAAGCTCACAGCCTTGAGTTTGCAAGACCTGAACCGAGCTACTCACTAACTTGGTGTCTTGGAAGTCACTAATTCATAGGGCCACAATTAAGTCTAAACTGACTTTACAATAAAATTTAAAAAAAACTACTTGGAATTTATTCCACTTTTATTTTTCTGTTTGTTTGTTTGTTTGTTTAACTTGGCATCTGGTACTGATTTGACAGATACTTGCTGGAACTGTTTTAATTTGAGGCAACTGGCTTTATCTACATCTTGTTACTATGCTGATACCTTCTTCCTGTTGATGTTTTCATGTTGTGGTTTATTTTGTCTTAATGATTTGTTAAGCTACTCAGAGCACCGTTCAGGGGGAAAAGTGGCATACAAATGTTCAAATAATAAATTAATAATCATGACAAATTGCCCTCTCAAGTCTTTCCCAGGACGATGCTAATGTGTATCACATAGTACAGTTATGTCATCCTCGTCTCTTGAAACTGGAATAATACACAAGCATAATAAATTATTATCTGAGGACCTTCATAAGCTGATGTACTCCTATAAATAGTTGTAGTAGATACTAGAAATGCTGAAAGAATGATGGTGTTCCCATAAGTGCATTAAAATATGTATATATTTATTCTCATGATATACATTCACAAGTCACTAATGATATATATTAGGGAAATCTAATTTACAAAGTTTTTTTCCAGTTGTTTAGATACCTTATTCCAAATCTCTGAAAAACCTTGCAGAAAGAACCCAAAAGAACTGCAGTCGAAAATATTCTGTTCACAAGGAGTATTAGAAACTACTGCATTCCAGCTTTGTGATGCTCTTGCATCACAGGGACTTGGCTTCATCAAGAATGAGAAGCCTGGAGGACTGGGCTTTGTAAGCAATTTGCTACACTTGTCATCCTCGTCGTGTAAAAGCTTTTTCTGGAGGATATTGTTCTAGCAAAATTGCCCACTGCAAAAGGCCAACAGCATGTTCATCTTGTCTAAATCAAAGCAGGACAAAAAGAAAAGCCAAGCATGTGTATCAGTCATTGGGACAATTAGCCTTTTTTTTTTACTGCTAGCACTAGTTCTCAAAAGAACCTAATTTCTCATTTGAAGATGTTTCTCCCTACATAATCTGTCAAAGGCATACAAGAGAACACTACTAACTGCAGCATGTAATACATGACCAGAGTATCTGACAATGCAGTGAGAACAGAACTAAGATTCACGTTTGTAATACCTTTCTGAGTGGTATGTAAAGAACTATGAAATTGGAAATAGGGAAGAGGCAGCCATAGAAAGAATTCAACACAGACAATAAGAGCAGAGTTCCCATTATAGCAAAAGATCAATGAAATCTCAAAGTAATCCTCAATCTCCATTGGTTTATTTAGCTTTCCCTATGCAATTCAGCAACTTTACCAGTTAACCAGTATTATAAGAACAAAAGTTGTGATCCCAAAAACATATAAAAGGGGGGCCCATTAACTATAATGGGGATTAGTTCTAAATCAACATGTATAGATTTTTGGTGAAAGACATGCAACAAAGATGAGCAACAAAAAAATCCCCAGCAGTCCTTTCATGTTCTTATTGAGAAATGCAACCACTATAAAGAAGGATCATAAAACATTCCTTTAAGCTTTTTGCACACTATCTCAGAAAGAGAGCAAACTGTCATAGCAGATGGAACCAATGGCTCCATCAGTATGACAATCATTTCAGTGTTCTTATCTTCGTACATTGTTAAAACTGCTACGCATTTTAGGGGGAAATCCTCAAACAACTGCTGCCTACTTCCAGCCTGCATCTAGACATTTAGATTCACCTCTGTCAGTTATGTGGTACAATGACCCACTGCAAGAGTAGTAGAAGCCTTCTCTGGAGCAATGTGCCATGTTGTAACCCCTCAGCCATGTTCCTCAGATAACGGCAGAGCCCATTCTCACACTTGTTCTTTGAAGGTCACAATGCTTCATCCTCTCCTTAGAAAGGGGTGGGCAACTATGGAGGACAAAAAGACAATTTTCTATCCTAGACTTCCTGGCAGGCTGCACTGCTGTGTTTGCTGCACCAGAAGCAACATAATGTCACTTCCAGCAGCTGTGTGGGATGATTTTCAGCTTTTTTTTTCCCTTGGCCATTTCTGCACTAGCTTGTTATAGTGCTATTATTCCACTTTCAACATCATATGGAATCCTGGGATTTGCAGTTTAGGGAGGGGCCTGGACAGGCCCCTCCCTAAACTGCAAAGCCCAGGATTCCATAAGATGTTGAAAGTGGAATAATAGCACTATAACAGGCTAGTGCAGAAATGGCCCTTGTGGAAGGTTGGGCTTTGAGGGGCTCTGATGTGGTTGAAGAAATAAACCACTAGACTTACAGCTGGTTTGAGGTTGGTTTGGACCTGTTTTCAGGCAAAACAATTACCTGAAAATCACCACAAGAATAAGAGAGATTTTTGTTTCACTTCCCACTGAATGAACACTGTTTAGGGCCTGAGACATGAGTGATGGAAGACATAAAGGCTAACGTAGAAAATTCAGGAAGCTCCCTTATTTAGTGAAGTAAATTTAATATTTGAGATAGATGTCACACTGATAGGTTTGGAGACCAACATCTCTCTTAGAAATTAAGAAGGAACAGCAGGGAACAAAGGCTTTTAATGGACTGTAATATTGTTTCATTCTGATCATTTTGAGCAGACAGGCTGGAAGAAGTCTACTGAGCACGCTGACAAATAAAGCCACATTTGGTTATGTGTCAAAATATCCATGTGAATAAAACTGCATTTGACTATATCTACCACTATTGAAAGTGAATTTTATAGCTCTTCAGGTAAGAAACCCTATTGCATTGTATCCCATGTCACAGCCAGTTTGAAAAATTATTTTCTCTATCACGATGACCTTGCTAGCACCACCATGCAAAATGTGTATCAAAAAGTCCACATAATACTTCCCAGAAGGCTGCAGCCATAAACATAGTTATATGACTAACATCAGTCTAAAGTTGTGACCACAATAATACAGAAAATAAAGAACACTTTTGACCACATGAATACAATTTATGTGAACATAAAGAAAAGACTGACTGGATTAGTAGCATCTAAGACTAGCCTCTCTCTAGTGGATTCAGGTAAGTTGGATAACAGCTCCCATTATCTCCAGAAAGGAAGATCACAGTTGGCCTCCTCACTTTCCCCTTCTGGACTATGTTACATTATTCTATGCTACAATTAACACATACCTTTTGTACTCATCCATCATTTAATAAAAAGATGTGTGCTGTATTTATCTTTAAGCATGAAATACAATAGGGCCAGCAAAACCAGAACGGCAATAATGGGATGGTCAAAAGATTATTTTTTAGATTCATTCTAGACAGCTGAGTTTTTTGAAAGATAACAGGTTGCAAGTATTCACTTCAGGAGAAAATAAACGAGTTTAACTGTGCAGCAGCACAAGAGAACCTTATAATTTGATTCTGTTTTTGTTCTAAAAAACCTGCATGAATATGGATAAGAAAGTTGTATTCTAATTTTTTTCATCTAGTCTAGAGACGCTTAATTTAAATAGATTCAAGAAACCTTACAAATCATTGAAAAGAGTAGTTAATCTTTGCACCATGGATTTTTTTTATCCTCTTAAAAAAACACTTTAAAAATTCATGAAATATTAAGATTCAAATCAGAATTTGGGCTCCTTTTTTTCATTTTGAAATTGCTCCTATCAATAAGAAAAACCAACATAGCACTGCTTTAATATTATGTATGCAACAGGGAACATTCCTTTAACTCTTTTTTATCATAACACTAATTGCTTAGCTATTAACAATATCTGTGTATTCTACAACCTGTGGACTCCACAAAGAAAAAGAACCAGTTTCCAAATTGTGCTTCATCCATACATAATGTTAATTGCAGTGAATTTTCTGACTGTCCAAGGAGAGATATATTCAACATGTCTAGTTAGGGGTCCCAAAAGTCTGATGAGTATAGATACAGCAAAAGGGAGCGAGCCTCTGTATTCTTTGTGTGTCTCATACTGGAAAATCCTACACTGTTAAAAAGACTGTGCAGGCAAAGGAAAGGAAGCATGTGTACTCTTTAAAACAAGATTTATGCTCTCCCTCATGTGGACACAGGGCTGATCACTGTCCCATCAGATTTTTTTAAATAGTAACATTGCCAGAGAACCTTAGTTTTTACATACTTTGTCGTACCTCAACCAATATTACCGTCATCTAAGCCAGTGCTTCCGAAGCAATCTGACATATGGACTGGCAGAGTTTTTCCCCCAATGTGCCAGGAACTGGAACCATATTTGAGCCCATCAGCTACAATTGTTTCTTGCTTTCCCGGAAACTTGCCGCAGATCAGCAGCCAATGGCTATAACTTGTTATAGATAAGTGTGTTATTTGTAAGTCATTACTTGCAATAAATAAAGACAACAGCGAAAACTGACAGACAGTATGGGTAAAAAAAGAGAGCCAGGCTTGTTTTTGTAGCATTGAGCATGATCCAAAGCACTTGACCATGTTAAGTAGTATACGTTAGAGAAATCTGATACCCTACAACATTTTGCTGTCTCAAGTGAAACAGCAATTGGCATATTAAAAAACAATCTGCTGCCTTTTTATGACATTGACAATGAGTAAGCAACCTGAGGTAGTCTCCTCATTCTGCCAAACTATTTGTGGACTAATTGTTCTTTCAAACAAACCAGCTATAGGAATCTCCTCCAACTGTCTTGATTTGGCAATCCTCTACTGTCCCACTTTTTCAGCTGCTTTTAAAATGCTTCAGTTTCTCCCACCTCTCCTCACGCTCCCACTTCGTTCTTGACTTATTTCAACTGCTGCAAAGTACAAAAATTCAAAGTGAAAAACAAGTATGCATCCTGTTAGTGAATTACAATAGGATAAGTCCAGTTTATGGTATTGAAATCCACTTTTCTGGTCATTTTGGAGGATGGAATTCTTTGCTGACCATATAAGACATAAGACCTTATAAGACACAGGAGAGTGGGGAATCAATGGAACTGCATCCAGCTCTTTTCCTTATATGGACATCATGCTGTCATGATATTAATTGCAAGGATCTCCTGAGGTCCCTGCAATCCCAGTGTTTGCCTGCTGCAGTGCATCCACCTACAGGAAAATAGTTGGATGCATCTTTGCTGATCTGTCACTCTCCACTGATATAGAAATGGCCGCATGGAGGTCAGGGGACAACTGCATCACTTAAAAGGTGCCTTTGGGGGATAACAGTGGACAATATAGTTACATGCCATATGTATATCTCTTAATGCAGGATTCTGGCCATAGTTTGTACTCAAATAACTCAGTAGGAAGGAGGAGAAGGTATAATCTTGATCTTCCCAATAGTCTTATTTAGCGTTTGTTTGGTTTTTTCCTCTTTTTTCAGGCCTTCCTAAACTCAGCACATACTATCCAGGGCTTCCCTGCTTCAAGCAGTAATTTGTGTTCCTCTTCCTCAATACCTTTTGCCCCCTTGTTGCCCATCCATACCCCTTTGACCATATTGCTATGTTGCTCAGCCAGACCTCACTTTGATTTTAACTGTGAAATGTTGAAAGGCATGTACCTGTTGCTGACAATAAATAAAAGGGAGGGATTCCCAGATTTCAGTATAAATGCTTCTCTCTGCTAGACCATCATATTCATACTATAGACAGTGATTAGCTAAACCAGAGATGGCAACAGCAGCATGGTGGCCAGGGGCTAATCCTCCCTCTCCTCCTCTTTGGAGAGCATGCCAAAGTATCTTCTTCTTCATCTGCATTCTAGCCAAAATGGCAACCAGTAGAGATGTGATGTTGCTTCCAGTAACCATTTTAGCCATGATACAAACAAAAAAAGAACACAAGTTGGAAGAGTTTTGTGTGATTGGGGTGCAAGGGGGTATTTTTGTCCATTCTGACATGTTTGGGGGACTTTTAGCTATGAATCATAGAATCATAGAATCATAGAAATGTAGAGTTGGAAGAGACCACAGGGGCCATCCAGTCCAACCCTCTGCCATGCAGGAACACCCTCAAAGCACTCCCGACAGATGACCATCAAGCCTCTGCTTAAAAACCTCCAAGGAAGGAGACTCCACTACACTCCGAGGCAGCATATTCCACTGCCAGACAGCCCTGACTGTCAGGAAGTTCTTCCTGAGGTTCAGGTGGAATCTCCTTTCCTGCAGCTTGAATCCATTGCTCCTTGTCCTGGTCTCTGGGGCAGCAGAAAACAAGCCCTCTCCTTCCTCTACGTGGCATTCCTTCAAATATTTAAACATGGCTATCATGTCTCCTCTTAACCTTCTCTTCTGCAGGCTAAGCATACCCAGCTCTCTAAGTCTATCCCCATAGGGCATGGTTTCCAGGCCTCTCACCATTTTGGTCACCCTCCTCTGGACTTGCTCCAGTTTGTCAATATCCCTCTTGAATTGGGGTGCCCAGAACTGGACACAGTATTCAAGATGGGGTCTAACCAAAGCAGAGTAGAGTGGTACCAGTACTTCCCTCGATCTAGACACCATACTCCTATTGATGCAGCCAAGAATTGCATTGGCTTTCTTGGCTGCCGCATCATACTGCTGACTCATGTTCAGCTTGTGGCCTATGAAGACTCCTAGATCCCTTTCACACGTACTGCTACCCAGCCACGTGTCCCCCATCCTATATTTGTGGATTCCATTTTTTCTACCCATTTTTTCTACCTTACACTTCTCTCTGTTGGATTTCATTTTGTTAGCTTTGGCCCAGCTCTCCAACCTATCCAGGTCATTTTGAATTTTGATCCTGTCCTCTGGCGTATTAGTAACCCCTCCCAATTTGGTGTCATCTGCAAATTTGATGAGCTGCTCAATTTTTTTTAAAAAAACTTGTATATTTAGAGGGCTTTGGTGAACTGATGAGGGCTTTGGGAGCTGTGAAGGTGGGTTCTAGGAGCAGCATGCAGCCCATGGGCTACACTTCCTCCACCCTTAAGTGAATGAGAGGCATCATTGGTCCGACACCTCCACAGACTCTGTGCAGGACATGGTTGCAGTTCAATCCCCAGGCTGTTGTAGGAAAAATTCCTTCTTTTCTGACACATAAAAATCCCCACATGCAGCTCAGCTGTTCTGGCTTGGGGAAGGATTTGTGCTATTAAATTTATCTCCTATTGCTCTGTAGACAAAATTAGTGTTTGCTTTCCCAACCCGCTTAACCTAGTGAATTGCTGGTACAGACCTTGAGCCTTTAAAATGATTGCTACAAAGGCTTTTCTGTAGCACTGGATGATCACAATGCATTATTTTGCTAAGTAAATTATGTCCTTAAATAATAAGTGGGTAAGCTCTTTTGACTGCTGAACTGACCAGAGGAAGAATATGATTTACAGACTTCCTGAACTCCCATACCAGTAGTCTCACAAACAGATGAATTTTTCAGCAAAAGGCATTGGTAGTATCAGCAATTTTTAACGACTCTTATAAACCTGAGCTGTATTTTTGCACTAAATGTTCAGACTAATCAACTACTCTGTCGGATGGTCAGTGTAACTCACAGGGGGTTGCAGGGGGATAGGCAGATAAGTAACTATAAGTTTGCTATCATCACTATGCCTCAATACTTTTAGGATGATGCAAGATTTTTATTGTTGTTATTTACCCAAAACCCCAACACAAAATTGTTTCATAAAAGTTAAGAAGGTACAAAAATGCACAACCATCTGTAAAGAGTCTGTACTTATGTATGTATTTATTTAACTGATATCCTGTCCTTCCTCTGGGACAGGACCCTAGTGAGTTCTTTTTTTAGATCCAGCATTAGTGGACAAACATAGATTGCTTATATAACAGGTGTGACTATTTCTTTTAGCACCAAATCTACTAAACTGGTAACTATTGTTATCACATAATTATTGCCTTTTATATTGGTCAACTGCTGAACAATGATAGCCAAGCTGCCTCTGTCACTGGCTGGCTAACAGTGTTTCCTCTGTTATTATAATGAATTTACCCTGTAAGCCTATACAGGGCATGAAGGATGGAATTTGCTGCCACAAGATACAGCTTTAAAATGAGTTTGGCCATATTCACAGAGATAAAGGCATTCAATCAATAGCCATATATTACCTCAGGACTGGAGACACTATACCTCTCTGAATACCAGCTGCTAGAGGAAAAAAAGTACAGGTTACTATTGCGCAAATGAGAGTGATACCAAGAAAACTGTACACTAGGGAAAGTCTGTTGGGGTTTGGCTGGTAGAATGGGAGCAGTATACCTAACAGCTTACGAATAAGGAAAACTAGTTAAACATTGTCTAAACTCAACGGTTGTCCCCCAAAATAGCAGAAATCTTAGTCTGCCTCAAGTACAATGTCTAACATCCAATGAAAAAAAATCTGTAAGGGGGGACTGTGTTTACAAAAAAAAAAAAAAAGGGCTATAAGGGGAGGGGAAACCTACAAATATTTTTCCTACGTTAGCTATACTATCCTGATTCATTTCAAGCAATCTCAGTTCCCTAGGGTCTCAAAATGGCTGTTTATCTTCCCTATCTAGTTATTTCTAATTTGTACTTCTATTATTATCACTGCATTATTAATACGCCATGATAATCTAGAAAATAGCTTGGTGGAGTTCAGTTTCAAAACTGCCTCATGCCACATAATAACTCTCATGATAAATTGTTCCCTGAAATCTGAACAGATTCACGATTCCCACTGTACGTCAAACATGAGTCTCCTGGGGAGCCCCGTTTCCTCATTTGTGTTGCTGTCCAACTTTCCCAAAAGGAGCACAGGCCTCCTTATGTTTATCACATCTGCACATGCTGTTATCAATCAGCGTGCATGCCTCCACCTTCTGTGTGGCCAGACAGCACACACATCCCTAGTGCCGCTGTTAGATCTTGTGCCAGAGCTTAGCTCAGCACGCTCCTGAGAGATGACAGCAATTTAGAGGCAAAATCCAATGTTTAAATTATTTGCAGGCATGGCAAGGAACTTTGGAGAAGGGCAGATGACAGAATCTGAGGTTAAGGTGCGTGGCCTGATTTAGTTGAAGGCAGAATTTTATTCCTAATCTTTCGACTATGGGCATAAATCTATCCAGGAGCAGAGCTGGAAAACAAAGGTTTTCAGATAGATTAACTGTGTCTCACACTACTTTAATAAAAATAATACATATCCTATCAGAGAAAAAAAGGATGGAATTAACAAATTACATTCAAATTTGGGAGTAATGAGCAACAAGTAATTTTGTTACATGTAATCAGTTGCTTAGGGCAACAACAGTGTAACAATATTACATTTAAAAGCAGTGTATAAGTAAAAGCAAAGTTACTTTATTAAGTGTACTGTCGGACAGATTTCATATATTTTCAAAAGTTATTTTTAAAAGCTTATTTAACGGCATTTTAACAGGATTTTTCCAGATTTTATGCCATTCTTTTTATCCTAAAATTCTCCTCTATGCACAAGCAACAGAAAATAATAAAAAAAGTAACAAGCAGTGCAACAAGCATGTTTCATTTTTGAAACAAGGAAGAGGAATATTCTACTGAATAACATAATTACTTTCCAAGCTTGATTTCTACCCCAATGTATTTGAAATGTTGTTATCAGGTAAATATATGTATAAATATATATATGCTGTATATCTATTATGTTTACCGTAATACTAAATAAAGTGCCAAGCATGAGTGGAGTGCTTTCTTCTTCTCTCTCCCCACTACAGACCAGGTCCTTTCCTTCACACGTGGGCAAGACAGGCAACCATCTAGTCACACTTGGAGTTGTCATCATCATCATCATCACCACCACCACCACTCCACTTTTTCACTAAAGGTATCCAGCGGTGCCACACAATAAAATAATGCAGCCATATAATATAAACAGAAAGAAGCACAAGAATGGCAACCAGTTTCTAAAAGTGGTAACCCAGGACACAATACAACCCACACTTCACAAAGAAAAACTGAACAGCAGCAAGGAAAAAGACATTACAAAAGGCAAAGCTGTGTGGTTAGTTTAGCTATTCCAGCTGCAAGCAGAGTACCATACAGTCTCATAGCGTTCATGGTTGATCATCCAAGATTCGCATGGTTCCCCGGCATATTGCTTACAGCCAGTATCATAAATAGCATTTAAAATGAGTTGTTCATATTTAGTGGATCTAACTGTGCAAGAGATATGAAAAGATGGCTGACAACAGGAAAAAGTATAGACTTCCTTTGGGAGCACATCTCAAGATACATCTCCTGATAAGAATAGAATAGCTGAGGGATTAAAGAGAGATGAACTTCCAAAACTTTTAGAAGAAGCCAATTACAGCCAACTTTTCTATGAAATTTCACAGGTGTCCTATTTTTATTTTAATCTCATTTAGGAAGAAAGGCAGGATATAAATAAAAAAAATTAAACAAATGATAAAAGATAGTTTAACAACTTAACATCTTGAAAAGCTACACACATGGGTTCATATAGAAACATATGAGAAAAGCTCCTCATAATGAAAAGATTTCAAGATAAATCAATTCAGAATGTTACAATATGGTCAACTGAGATCCCCAGAGGGTTTGACAAATTGTGCTTTGGCACAATAATGAAGAATATTCATAAAAGCAGCTACTTCTCCAGCTAGCTCGCTCATTTAATTCTGTCTTATAGTTATTATATTTGCAACCTTGCTCAGAATGAAGCATTAATGGTCTGTTCAGAGCAAGATTGCAAATACAGTTCATACCCAGGTTGCAAATATAATACGTACAAATGTTGACCCAAACAACATTTATAGCTCAAAATGATCTCATTGTGTTTTCCTTCCAAGGAAGTAAATAAGAAAATTGCATACACAGTGGGTATTCTGCATCAGGTTATTTTATACCTATTGGTAGGATATAATAAATGAGAAACAGGAGTTAGGAGAATAGGTGGATTCCTAACTATAGTGTTACTCCTCTGAAGAGGACACATTGAAGAGAAAAACTGCCGAATATGGAAACAAATGCAAACTAAAGATATATATTTAAGCTATGATTCAATGGGGATCTTAGTTTCAGAAACAGGTTTTCTACCCCCTCAATCTAATACAGGCACTCAAAATACCTCCAACACATGGGTTTTCCCCCTTTTTCACCTCCTCATATCTGAAATGAAGTTTTTGCTTCTAAAATCTGATCTTGTATACGTCTCGCCATTGATTAACACAGAGAAATAAAGGAATCCCTATAACTTGTTTATGTTTGGAAAGATATTGATGAATATCTCAGGCATAATAGCCTCTTTGGAGTGGATAAAGTCTCTTAAATTTCAAAAAAGCAAGTTTGAAGGTTTCTGTGGAACCTACCTTTGTACTTCTGAAATTAAAGAAGATATGCCAATAAACAGTGATGTATTTAAGTCTCAAGTCTCAAGCCTCAAGTCAAGTCTCAAGTTCCTACCTTCAAGTCTCAAGTCAAGTCTCAAGTCCTTACAAGATAATTCAAGTCAAGTCTCAAGTCAAGTCTCAAGTATGGAAGCCAACTAACAGAGGAAAAAAAAGGTACTGGTGATCTGTGTGTGGGGGGGGTTAAGTTGAGAGCAAGCAGAACTGGAAGGAAGACATCGAAGAACAGGAGAGCTCTTCTAAGGAAACTGCTTTCCACTCTGTCATGGCTGTAAAGGACACTCTTTCTTTCCTGTTTACTCATGAGCAAGCAGGACTGGAAGGAAGCCCTCAGCCATCAAAAAACAGGAAAGGCAAACTGAAGGAAATTGCTTCTGACTGAGCAACGAGCTGGCTAGATAGGGAAGGGGGAAGAGGAGGATTTCACATTAACATTGATGGGATTTCAACCCTTAAGACTCTCCTCAGCCCAAAGGCTGAGACCACTCTTTACCCTTACTCACCAGAAAAAAAGGTACAAACCCCTGTTTTCCCTCTTTTAACAGTTCCTGCTCTTTTGCTATAATCAGCTTCTGGAGAAAGGCTGGAAACAACAGAGAGGCAGGGATAGGGAACATGTGCAGCTCTGACTGGGGACTCAGCATAACATTCCCTCACTGCTGACTGGGGAAAGGCTGGAGGGGGAGGTGGGCAGCAAGTCAATCACTAAAAAAAGATGAGTCTCGAGTTGAGTTGAGTTGAGTTGAGTCTGTCCATCATTTATTGACAAGTTGAGTCCTAGTCAAGTCATTGAAGAGACTTAAGTCCAACTTGAGTCCGAGTCGATCAATTCAAGTCTACATCACTGCCAATATTTCCTCACAAGATTGGAAGATGTCACCAGGCATAGTTACTTCTTTTGAGAAGATGAAGCCTCCCATATTTGAGACAGGTGGCTGCAGAGTCTTATATACATGGGTTGATGAAAGGATTCACACCCCAACCCAGTTTTCCAGGGAACTTTTGTGAAAATATCAGGCATAAAAGAGATCAAAATTACAGGACAGCTTCAGAACATTGCATTCATTTTTTTTTATGTTTTTAATTATTTTATTTTGAGCAGAGGGAAATCACATGCTGTTCTCTCTTTTCTTCCTGGGTAATTTGTGTGAATAACACAAAAAGGAAAATCAGTGCAGAGTTAAGATTGTTGGGAGTGGCAACCTTTGCAAGCTTAATTAACTGGCTAGTTAGTTTGCATGTCTATTGTAGGCATAGAGGAGATTATCTAGAGTAAGCTTCCCCTTGTTTGGTCAACACCCACTTCCCCTTGCATGTTCTCTTCCTCTTCCTCTTTTGTCTTCAACTTTTGTCCTGAAAGCATGCTCTGAGGTCTCCTAACAGGGATTATTTTCAGCAAGCATGTGAGTGCTTAATTTCATCTTACTTTCTTCAAGAATTGAAGCTGTGTAAACTGTACACAAGATTTTGTCAGTAAACTTTTCGTATTTTTAACCAGACTGTTTCTGTTTATTTTGAGCTAGATTAAGCGTGTCTGTGGTGATGATAAAGTGGAACTGGTAATTTGTTAAACTTCTGCCTGTGCATTACAAAACAGTCTGCTGATTGGGAGACCTATTACTAAAAATTCTCTCAATTCCCCAACAAAGATGAATGGGATAGAATGCAAACTTCTTGTCTTGTTTTGCTCAGCTGATACCAAATGGCTGTTAGGTCCCCTTTATAGCCTTCCTCTAAGTACAGTGATGTAAATAGAAAGGAGAATCCTCATAAAGTTGTTCCTTAAGTGAAAACTATAACTTTCAGGGAGATGATTTCACACCCTTCTCTTCATAACCCTCTGTCTGCCTGATGTTTTCTTTTTATGGTGAGTATGAGATGGCGGAAGGAATGCATCAATGTCTAAACTGACTTTTTGCTGCTTCCATAAAGCTCATCTACTGCATGCTATATCCTATTTCAACCCTACCTGTTGTCATGTAGAGACACTTGTAGCTAAGATCCCAGATGGCTGCTGTACATTACGACCAAATACTACAATCACACCTAGGCAGATCGTATCACTCTCTCACCCACCAGATACTTTCTGGGAGAATATTGCTGATGGAAGGACTCCTGTCTGATTCCATCCATGGGAATATGTTATCTTCATACATTTCTCAGCCATGTGGGATTACACTAGCAGATAATGGGTTTCATCTTTCTGTGTAGCAAAACAGAGACCTACATGTAACACAGCCATCTCTCATTCAGATATAGATAGATTATAGGTGTAGATATAGATACAGATAACATTTTGAGACACCTTTGTTCCACACATGAAGTGGGATTGTCTCTGACATATCAGAAGTAAAGGAACAAACCGCCTCCCTACTATGTTGGGTATATTCTTCAGATCTTCAGATCTTCTTCAGTGTACTACAAACTTACAAGTTGGTGCTTGTAAGAAAGAGCAGAGCTGAATGACCTTGTTGCTGAATCAATAGACTCTGCTGGATCATTAGTCTCTGTTATTACAGCACTGCTACAGTGTAGTTTCCAAAAGCTCTACCATCCTGACAGCTTCCTCTAAGCAAGGTTCATGGGCACATGCAGAGAGGGATCAAGTAACAAAAGAAAGTGTTTTGGGGAAGGAGATCTTCAGAATAAGAATGTGCATATGTTTATGCATGCATGTATGCATGTCTGTGTGTGTATATATGTGTGTGTGCGTGTGTGCGTGTGTGTGTGTGCATGCGTTGCTTTCTTTCCATTCACATTTGGCTGTACCACATTTCCCTATATCAGTTCCCAATCTGGAAGATTCCTCGCTTAAATTCTTTTCTCAGCATAGTTGAATCACCTTACAATTTTAGCTTCTTTCATCATGACTTTCCTAATTTGTAATAACTTTATCCCCAGGGATTTAAACCTCTGCAAATAATTAGACTGGTGTTCAAAATGCAGATCTGAAAGCTTCAGATCAAATTAGGGCTAATTAACTAGGCCTAGACTAATGCCAAAAAAGGAGATGAATTATGTAAGGTATAATGCACTAATGGTTCAGCATGTATCAGAAAAAACAATAGGTATTAGGGTTTGTTTTTTTTTAAAGTCATGCTATTGAGACATTTTGATACAAATTATAAGCTTTCAAAGTTTTTAATTCCAAGGCATCAGTTTGCTACATCCAAGCTTACTTTAATTTGCTTTTTTCTGTTATTTTTTTAAGAGGAAAGTTCATTAATGGAGAGAGTGAATTTTTGGATAGGTAAAGATACCAAGAATTTCTGAAATTTGATTTATCAATACTCACAACTTATCCATAGTACAAAACACTAAAACACAACTCTAATTGGAACATTAGCTACCCATTGAAATCAAAATTAGTAGTTCTACTCAGTTCTGAACTCAAATACACTCTGACAGAGATAAAACTAAAATACCTGATATTAAGCATGGTGCCATTTGAAAGTAAGGTAAATATTATCGCTTCCTTGAGAATTTTCCTTTTATTGTAAAAGTTGCAAAGTTATTGAGGTCAACAAGGTAAAGAACAAAACACCCAGGAACTAGTGTGTTTGTGGTCTAATTGAGCCTACAGTATTGTTAAATATAAAACTATGTATTGCACTATTAACATACAAAACAACATACCTTACAATAGTACTTAAGTATAACAGTGCAATAATTATCAATTGTGAGTTTCTTCAAATGAGATCAAATTCTTACTAACTTGCAACAATAGTATACTGCTATGCATTAATCATAATATTTTACAACATAGCCGAAGAGGGTATGCATAATCATCATAGGCTGCAACTGAACGGTCCTTTACAACTGTAGGAGCAGGGCGGACAGAATAGTTACAAGAAACACACCGTTGCTGCACTTTTCTGCTACTATGACAACTACAGAGATGACATCTTCCCTTTTGCGTAGCTTGAGCAATAATGAGCCCTACCACTTATGAAAAAACCTCTCAATAGTCCAAGCAAGCTAACTGTGTTTCTAAATCATAGCTTGGAAAAAAAATTACTTTTTGGTTCATTCCACTGTGGACTGTTCATCTTCAACACAATACAGGCAGGTAAACAGGCAGGTTTAATGCAAACAACCAAAAACACATGTGAGCAAGCATTTGGAAATGCATGTGGATATGATCTGGTTACATGATGATTTAGCCTACGGTAAGGCCATTTCCACACCTCATTGGTTCCGATGGGCATCCCGTTGCAATCCCGGGAGTGCCTTTGCTGGGATGGGAGTGCAATGTGAACACTCCTGTCTGCATCTGACTAGCTCCCTATAGAAGGGAGCACAAGCGACATCCATCTTCCTTCCCCAGTGCAGCCAGCCTCTTTCCCATGCTGCACTGGGGAAGGAAGCATGTGATCATGCTTTCTCCCCTTCCACATGGCCAGCAGTGACAGGAGTGTCACAGGATTATGAGCATTTAATTTTTTCCGTTGAGGAAATATCTCATAATCATGGTGGATGGGGACAAGTTGGCAGCAGGACCGCAATGATGTCATGCAAAAGCATGACTTGTGGACTGCTGCCATTGCATACCCATCACAGGACTGCAACACCACGAGGAAATGCCCTAACACTCTACTAAACCCTGCAAATGCCACAGACTGCAACAGTTCGATAAACAAGCCCTTAGTCTTTAAAAATGTTGTTGCGACTGTTATTGTCCAATGTTATCATGTTGACTCTTACTTAAGGCAACCCTATCATAGCAAGATTCACTCAGAGGAGATTTACCATTGTCCTCCTCTGTGGCTGGTCGTGTATGACGTTCCCAAGGTTACTTTGTGGGTTTCCATGGCTGAGTGGTCATTCAAATCCTGGTCTTCTGGAGTGATGGTCAAATAATGACATTATGTTGGCTCCTTAAAATGATTGCATTCTTAGAAATGTGCACCATGCACTTGACAGTTCTTTTACTGAAACCTTACCCCTAACTGTTCTGTCCTCAGAAACTCAGCAGGCATCTATGGAGTTTTTCTTTTACTTCACACAGTGTGTGTTTGTGTGTGTGGTGGCGGTGGAGTAGAGATGGGGAGACAACTGGGGAGAAATATTAACAACCCCAACCCACATATGGTGGATGTGATTTGGACTACACCCACACATGCTTACTTGGTGGTAAAATGGAAAATGACTTTCTGTTTTCTTCTATGTATTTGACAATGCTTAATTTTATGCAAAGTGTGAAGGTTTCCTCTCCCTCAGAGTACAAAAGAAACTGGAAAGCAGAGCCAGGAGGAACTATGAGTCACTATAAACAGGGGCCAGAGTTATGGCCATGTGGCCTCTTCCCACCTTTCATGTGCATAATGCACATATGACATGTATCGTTCTGATTATCATTGCAGCCCTAAGATACCAGCAAAGATCCAAGGATCTGCCTTTGTGATAGACACATCCTGCCTTCCTTCAAGAAATAACAGATTGGTATAACTGATTCTCTCTTCGCTCCTTTGTTGCACACCAATATATACACTATTTCTGGGGCCCATTCACACTACACAGTTATAGCATTATGCTCCCACTTTAATTGCCATGGAATCACCCTGTGGAACCCTGCAATCTGCAGTGTTGTGGGGCACTGGTTCTGGTCCTTCCCTAGACTGTAGTGTGAATGGGCCCCAGAAATTTCAGAATTCCATAGGATGGAACCAAAGCATTTAAAGTGGAATAATTGTGCTATGACTGTGTAGTATGAATGGAGCCTTGGTGTAGCCAGACAGAAATGTGACCTAAGAAGGGCAGAGTCAAAACAGGTTCTGCTTTACATGCATACATGTATCCATGAGAAGTGCAGTTACAGGGATAGTGTGCATCTGGGACTTAATTTTGTTTATGGTCTGATTAATTAAAGGGGCTGTGTTTCTGTTTTGCTTTTAAAACAGCTTGCAGTGAAAGGTATTAAACATTTCCTTGCACAGTTAATTGGATCCTAGCCAGCAAAAGACCTCAGTCAGATCCATCAAACCTGTTTCCTGAGGAATATCTGTTGTTATGGGCCACTCTAACATGAGGGCTAAAGGCCACCTGGCTTTCATTCCTAGTGGAACTAACTATTTAATTTATAGAACAATCAGTTTGACTACAATGATGAACATACATGTCTCCTTAAAATGCCTCATGGGGTATTCCTTTCTTGTTCCTATTTCAGTAACCATGGTAACTCTAAGGAGAAACAGTTTTTGTTCTTCCTCTTGAAATTGTTTCTAAGGGAAAATGGTTTTAACTCTCATTTGTCCTACAGCAATTAACTTTTGACTGACTATGTATTGCAATGCTGAATTTTCAAGAAGGAAGCTAGCTTTTGCTCCTGCCTCTTCTAAACAGCTTCTCATGATCAGCTTTAGCAGTTTATATTTCACAAGCTTGACTGGTTTTCAGGAAAACTTAGAACACAGATAAATATTGCTTGTCCAATACCAAAAAATATGTGGATTTCCAGGACTCAGTGACAAATTCTTCAGCTGCAGCTTTGTTCGTTTATTTATTTATTTACTTACTTACTTATTGCATTTATATGCCACCTGTCTCCCAGTATGGGACCCAAGGCAACTATTTAGCTATAAAACAAATTAGCTAAATAGCTAAAATCATAAATTAAACAATATAAAAACATTTTAAAGTAAACAAATACTAAGACTATATATCTTGTAAGGTAGACCTTGTAAAATGAACTGACATATATCATCTTTGCTGTTGTTTTTTTTTAATCCATCTTTCTAAACAAACAGAACCACTAAATATATTTTGAAAAAAACGCTAAAATGGCTAGAAAGGTAACAGGCTTTCTACCATGGCTAGTTATAGAGTAATGATTTAACTAATTATAGCTAAGCCGACTGTGAGGATATATATTAGACCTGATTCATTTAAAGCAATCCTAAATAATTAATACAAAATGAATCGTTCCTGAAATTTCCAGTTTCAGTGTACATTCACATCTGTTGCCAGGCAAGAGCGAGGGAATGTTGTAAATGTATTGATCAACAAGTGAGGCTTACACAAACTGTGTCAGAATATGTTGGGGATTACAAAGCTGTGCTTGCTAGCCTGGCTGCAGACTGATCCCTGGCTACAGTTGTCCACAGCAGAAAAACATTGCTACCATCTGCTTCTTCAGATGGCAGAGAAAGCGCTTACAAATGCACCCATGGAAATACAGAGAGCTCCTCTATACAATGCAGGCTTCTGTGAGAATCCATAAAAAAGATCTCCCTGCAACAGTGACGTAGAACGACAAAAGGAATTATCTATGGGCTAGATGTGTATGCAGAGATGAGTGCTAGCAAGTTTGAGGCTGCAGACCATTTTGAAACAGACTGCTCATTGTGGTACAAACAACTTTTACTTTAATTGTTTTTGGTTGGGAATTGATCTGATTGATCCCCATGGTCAGAGAGGACCCCATGACGTGATTTTCTTTACCCATTGTGCCTTCATTAGGATTTTGAGTCTCAGCTGCAGTGCCGTCATCCATCCACATTCCCTAGAGTTAGGGGCACAGGACCCCCGTGAAAGTGGAAAAACCGTGAATAACTCTAGGTCCTCCCAAACCATATTTAGCACACTAAAAAATATGATCACCATATTCAATCCATTCCTCTGAGGCAGCAGGGTTCCTTCACAAGGCAGAAGTGGCTGGCTGGTAGGGCTTACTGTCACCTTCACTGCTGCCCCACGCAATTTTTAATAGGGACTTACAAGCCTCATTCACAGTTTCTCAGACTCATGAGGCTTGCAGTCACTATTGAAAATGGCATAGGGAGGCAGCAGAGGCAGAAGCAAATAATCAGTGAATAATCAGATCCGCAAAAGTGAAACCCGTAAATGTGGAAGGCTGGCTGTACTGTATTTGATCCCAGTACACCTCCATTAAAAAGCAACATAAGACTAGTGCAAGTGAAATTACAGTGAAGTAATACTGAAGCAATCCTGCAAGACTGCACTGTCTTCTTTACTGTCTTGTGAACAGAAAGGTGAACAGGGATGTAAAAAAGTGATTCATTCCAAATCAAAACTAATTTCAACATGTTTTATGGAGAGTCAAAAGATGGAAGAACAATGTCAAATACCTATTCTTCTTCAGTTGAGAATACGGAATTAAATAGTGTGACCATCATTTAAACTACTAAGGCTGTAGTTCTATGCACGTTATCCTCAGAGGCCATTTCCACACTAGGCTGTTATAGCGCTATGATTCTACTTTCAACATCCTATGGAATCCTGGGGTTTGCAGTTTCGGGAGGGGCCAGAAACTGCAAACCCCAGGATTCCATAGGATGTTGAAAGTGGAATCATAGCACTGTAACAGCCTAGTGCAGAAATCGCCAGAGTAATTCTCTTCAAACACAGTGGGGCTTATCTCTGAGCAACACACATTAATGCAGTATCCCGAGTATCCTAAAAAGGTGGGTAACAGCCAAATCTTTATTTGTATTGCAAATATATATCAAGCAGATCAAACCAGATGCTTCAATCCTAACCAAAGTATAAATCACAAAGTTATTAAGACAGCATAGTTAGTAAGTATCTGCTAACAATTCCAAAACTTTAAGCAGGACAAATTATGTAGGAGCTACCTTTGGTCCCTTTATTATATAAATAAAAATAAAAACAGATCTATCATATTCCCTTAAACCCAGCTGATACTGGACAATATCTACTTGTTTAGCTATTGTTGCATAGGGTGATTTTTTTTATAGAGCCCTGGGGGTGCAGTGGTTAAATGCCAGTACTGCAGCCACAGGGTTGGGAGTTCGATACTGCCTTCCATCCTTCTGTAGGTCAGTAAAATGAGCTTGGTGGGGGCAATTAGCTAACACATTGTAAACTGCTTAGAGAGCACTTAGCTGATAAGTGGTATAGAAATATACCATTCTATTGCTATTATTTTTTTAGTTTACTCACAGTTTAAAAATACTTTTGGAGAAGTGTTCATAAAACGACAGTATATATATTTTTTGTAATAAGGTTGAAGCATAATCATATATATGTAAGTGGCAAGCATGTGTAGAGCCACAAGGTTTCTCTTCAAGGCAGCTGCTCTCACAATAGAAAAGGTAAGCTGCTTTTCCATTCAAAATACAGCTTGCCTTTTTATCCCTATGAACATTTGTGATTGAAACATGAATGATAATATCAACTGCATGCACAGTTCTTTGTAGATACACAGGGAATGCCTAAGCTTTTTAAGAATCATAGATCTTATCTAGAATTCATAATCTCATACTCAACATTACTATGATGTAAGTCTGTGGCAAGTTTCTGGTATTTACATTTTAAAAATAAGGATGGAATCTTGGCTATCGCCCTCGGAACACCTCTTAGGCTTTATGCAGTCACTTGACAGAGCTTTCTGATTATACATATGAAAATGTAAACTGGAAAAAGCACTGGCAGCAGCTACACTTCTGGACCCCTTCTGGATATGTATCAAAACATCTTCCATACATGATAGAAATGATATTTTTTTAAGTAAGAAGAAGCCCTTTCCAAGCACTGGAAATGAAAAAAAGCACTGGCCTTTTCATTCTTGCTAAGGACAAAAATTCTGCAGCATGCTGAGGCCCAGAAAATTTGTGAATATTCTTTAAATCTCAAAAGAAGAGCTTGGAAATAGCCAGTTAATTAACTAATTCAGCTACTGACTCAGACCATTTTCACACTAGACTGCTATAGTGCTATTATTCCACTTTCAACATCCTGTGGAATCCTGGGGTTTGCCGCTTAGGGAGGGGCCTTTACAATTCTCAGTCTGAGAGCTCTTTGGAATTCTGTGGAATTCTGGGGTTTGTAGTTTACTGAGGCCAAAGAGCTCTCTGGCTGAGAATTCTAAGGGCCCCTTCCTAAACTGCAAGTTCCAGGATTCCATAAGATGTTGAAAGTGGAATAATAGCACTATAACAGTCTATGCAGAAATGGCCCTAGTTAACATACATAGGAGATAGTGTGAAACTTTGCTTTAAGAAACACTATGAACATTTCCGCATGACACTCTTATAGCGCGATGATTCCACTTTCAACCTCCTATGGAATTCTGGGGTTTGCAGTTCTGGGAGGGACCAGTCGGCCCCTCCCGGAACTGCAAACCCCAGGATTCCATAGGAAGTTGAAAGTGGAATCATCACACTATAAGAGTGTCATGCAGAAATGGCCTATGTTAGCACTAATGTAAGTACAATGAACAAGTTTGTTCCATAAATCATATAGCAGCCCTCCTTTTGCTGTGCGGGAAGAGTTTTCTTCCCTAAAGTTAATAAAGCATTACAAAAATGAACTGCGGCTGAAGCCCTACCTTGCCTAGTCCGGGATTGTCTTTTACTTTGTTGACTGCTCTCATCAAACATGGTGGGGCTGGTGGAGGAGAAGTCTGTAAGATAGTACTGAACTTTGTGGCAAAAAGATGAGATTCAGAAACAGAGGATGTAGAAGGCCTATGTTTCTTCTTTTTGGATGACAGGTTCAACTTCTGAGCAGCTCTATAGAGAAAATAAAGGAAAATACAGATTTTTACCAATAGTTACAGAAAGTAAGAAGCATCTTATTGACAAGGTTCACTGACTCAAAGAAAAATACCTTTTTGAGTTTGATCTTTCTCATATCTGTTCTTTGGGAGGCTATACCTACTGATCCAAGTAGCTTTACCTCTTATTTAAACCAGGAGCCAGTTAAACAGGATCCAAATTATATATAGCCTTCTCTTTTTCTATACAGTTTTTCAGCTTAGCACACAGGCCCTTTTGTAGCCTATCACCAAATTAATGAGGTGTACAAACAGCTATTTATGTTAGACAATTTAGTTTCACAAATGGACTTTTAGATTACAAAGAATTTTTTGTCATTCGCAAGTCTTAGGGTGCTGTTTTTCAGTGTAAGCAGCCAATCACTACGTTAATGTTCATTATTATATGCCCAAGTGAAATTAACAAACGTATAAGGAACCTAGCACTAACTATTTTAAACTTCTGACACCTCATAAAAAATCTAGCCTATTTCCTGACATGCAGCCAATCAACTTTTTGCTATTTGTAAAGCAACTGGAGAATCACAGAAACTACAGTTGGTTAAATAAACTGCACTTTGATTTAGGTACTGAAGCTAAGGTGAGCCATGCTTTCAGTTTAAAAACAGATTTTTTCTGTATTCAAATTTAGATTATTGCTGCAATCTAGCTTTAAAATTTACTCCTACCTGAACTTTTATTTGCAGCACATGGCATATGAGAATGTAGTTAACATGGAAAAAAACATTGAAATATTTCCTCTTGAATATACTGTTCTGACTTTCACACTTCCAGAATCCAGAAATATTGAAGAAAGTATGCTGTTTCATATGGAAAATAATCAAAATCCGAAGACAATATATTTATTAAGACCAAACAAAAATGTCACAAAACAGTGAACAGCATTCTGTCTTTCAGAAACATTACAGTGGGTGAAAGCAAAGTAATCTGGACAAGAAAACACAGGTTTGATGCTGCAAGAGGCTAACATGGCTATATCTTTGAAAACAGTTTTGATTTTGTATCACAAATGAGACATTTGTGATACAAAATCAAAACTGTTTTCAAAGATGTAGCCATGTTAGTCTCATTCAGCAACAGTGTTCAGACTGAGCACAGGTAGAGACTTCAGACATAAGTGGAGAAAACTATGGACTTCTATGAGAAATGCAGTCCTATTTGTTAGATTTGAAATTCCACTAACTTTTAACATGCAAATGGACAAGAACAAGAAGAGTCCTAGAGATTTTTCTTTTTAACTCAGGTATATACTGGTGATGGACAGAAAAATAAAAATTGCCAACACACACTCATGTATGTAAATATATCTGCATTTTTTTTTAATTTTATATAAGTACACAGGAGTATAATAAAAAAAATAAGAAACAATTTACAACAGTAATTTACACCCATAATTCAAATATAATGCCTACCATTTTTTATTACGGATCTCATCATACGTCTGAAGATTCTATAGAAAGTTTGGGATAACCTTGTAAATCATCTGTTGCATTCATATATTCATTGACTGGAAACCATGTTTCATCAAAAGTTTCATTGCTTTTTATTCTCCTATATGTTTCCATATTGTCTGAGAGTTTCTCTAAGAGCCATAAGTCCCATATTCTTCTCCACCAAGCTTCCAGAGAAACATCTCCAGTCTTCCAGCATCTAGCTATCTCCATTTGGGCAGCCGTGATAAAAATTACGATCAAATTCGTGTGTTCAAGGTGTTTCTTATCTTTAGAAAAAATGTTCAACAATAAAAGTCCAGGACAGCATTTAATATCTTGTCTTGTGATTATCATTATTCGTCTTATAACCTCTTGCCAAAACAAATCTATTTTAGGGCATTCTAACCACATATGGTTATATGTACCAATAACCTCACATCCTCTCCAGCATTTTGGTGAAATATTATTTTCTATCTTTGAGTGTCTAAGAGAAGTAAGGTACTATTTGTGGATTGTTTTAAAGGAATGTTTCCTTATTGGTGCGGATCTGGATTTAAATGGTAATGATAACCAGACATTGTTCCAACCTTTCTCTGGAATTGTGATTTTCAAGTCTGATTCCCAGGCTGTTTTTAGACTGTGTTTCCATATATACACATATTTAAACAATTATATATGGATGAGGCCAAGCCTTTAGTCTGTTGTTCAGAATTCTCACATGCTCTCTCCATTACAGTTGGAGGTCTTGGGGCTTCATCCTTATCTAGTATTTTAGTTGCAAAAGAAAAGACCTGGTACAGATGAAGCCAGTTAATTGATAATGGTTCAAGCTCTACAGAGAGTTCATCTATTGTCTTAGGATTCCCCTTTTTAAATAGGTCTTTAATTGTATATAAACCTTTCTCTTTCCATTTATGAAACTGATGGAATTTGTCTGAATGTTGAAATAATGGATGTAAGAGAAATGGGCATATTGGAGAAGGATTTAGTGATAAAACATGTTTCCATTTGTTCCATATAGTAATTGATGTTTGTAACCAATGGTTATTAATTTCCTTAATTGCCAGCTTAGTTGTTTTATTAAATAAGAGATTAAGTTCTAGTGGAAAATCTCCCTGTTATCTCCGTTTCTACCCAATTAGTATTAGTGCTCTATGTGATCAAGCAGGGTATATAAGATAGTTGAAAAGCCACAAAGTACAGCTCTAAGTCTGGTATAGCCAGCCTGTCCTTTTGAGCTGGAAGACATCTAGTAGATTTTCCAAATCTAGGTTTCTTGTTATCAAAGATAAATTGATTTATTAAATCCTGCCAGTTCTTAAATCGCGTAGGAGATGGATACAGAGGAATAGTTTGAAACAAATAGAAAAGACGTGGTATAAGAAATGTTTTTATATAACAGCAATTCTACCTAACAAAGATAACTTTAGAGATTTCCATGTCCTAATTTTCAACTTCATCCATCTAGTAATGATATTGTAGTTTCTGGGAATAAGCTGCTTAATATCTTTGGTAATTATAATGCCTAGGTATGTGAAACCTGAAGGTTGTAACTGGAGATTAGTCATTTTTTGCCAGATCTTCTGCTGTTCATGTGGAGTGTTAAGACACATCAATTTAGACTTTGAGTAATTAATTTTGAAGCCTGCATATTTGTCGAAAGTATCCAAAATCTTCTTAAGATTTTGGAACAATTGTTCAGGATTTTCCAAAAACATCAAAACATCATCAGCATATAGATTCACTTTTTGTTGTCTCTTTTCAGTATTGGGACCTATAATGTTGGGGTCATCTCTGATCTTATTGGTTAAAGGTTCAATTGCTAGAGCAAAAAGTAGTGGTGATAAAGGACATCCTTGTTTGGTTCCTCTTTGCAACTTGATGGGGTTCGAATCCATTTTATTTACAGTTATAATAGCTTCTGAGTTTTTATAGAGTATTTCTAGAACTTTCACAAATTTCTCATCAATTGTATCTGCAGTTCTGTATTAACTTCCTCTTTTCTTTTCTTTCTTTCTTTTTTTATAAATCACTTCCAATACAATCTGAATGTCAGGACTGTATGTAGTAGAGAAGCTTCCACTCAGAAATCTTTTGAAGGGGAGAATGGTCATACAGCAATAATTCCTTTACAAATGCCCTGGGGTGCACCCTAATGCATCTGCAGCAGATCTCAATAAATGCTCATGAAAGGGTGTCTTCTAACTCACTTCTCTCCCAACAGCTTCCAAGACACGCCCCCCTGACTGGAACACTTTTCTGGGGGCTGGGAACATACCTAAATATTAAGAAAACCATTCAGTCTCTTAGCAGAGTTGTATATAAAAATCCTTTAACAACAGAATGTTGTATGTAACATTAATGATATGGTCTGTCTTCAGCAGAAAAATAGGACATTGGAGACAATGGCCATTTCCACACGGGGATAAAACTCCACGTCCAGACGATCGGAGACGGAGGTCGTTCACACCGTGGGGCGATCTAGTGCGGTTGGAAAAGGTGAGGTTCCACACCTCCAACCGCTCTAGTGCAGCCGCAAGGGTGGCGCTGCGAGTTTTTTAAAAACCACCTTCCCAGGTGGTTTTTATGAAACTCGCCCACACTAATCCACGGCTGCTCCCGGTGTGAATCTGCAGAGACGCATTAGTGCGTCTCTGCAGATCTGCCCAGGGGCGGGCTTCTGGCTGGCACGCTGCCCTGATTGGCGGAGCGCCGCCGGAAGCCGCCAGCCGCCATTTTGGGTGCTGCCGAACGCCGCCAAAATTCGGCGGCATGTGGAGCGGCAGAGCCGCGCTCCCCGCAGGGACGGAGCAGGGATGGAGCAAAACGCACGCAGGTAATCTCCGCCCCTGTGTGCGCCACCCCGTTTCGGCTCCCCACGTGTGAATCATAGAAGGAAGGGAGTGATTTATAACCATTTACAATTCTATCACTGTTCAATGCAGAGCAATTACAACTTTCCAGTGCTATCCTAAATCAAATATTCATTAGCTTTAGGGGTTCAGAATTATGTGGATGCCTCTTTTGCCAGCAAAAAGAGTACTCTGCCAGAAGAAGCCTTTTCTTCTGGGTGATCTGAAATATCTGGCAAAAGAGTTATCTGCCTATAAAATTGCTCTTCTGGCTAAGCTCTGCCAGCAGAAGAGTTGAAAAGGGGATGGAATTGGGTAAGAAAGGTGCTAAGAGGTACCAGATCTAAAACTCCTCGACCACAATTATGCTTTTTCTGGGTAGCAGGTACCTACATTAGCATTACAGGTTTTCAGAGGAACTCAGAGAAACTATACCCAGCATCCATAATCAGTTAAGCAATGTCCAAAAACCTAAGCTGAGTTCAGTTACATATAAGCCAGCACCAAAATAGGTACGAGAAATTAAAACGCAAGGTCTGGGAAACAGAGCCAAGGTCATGTCCAATAAAATACCAAGAAGCAATTGGTAAAGTTCATCGAGGTAAAGCTGAAGATTAAATCTGAGAACAAGCCAAGATCTGACAGCCAGTCAAGTTAAAGAAGACCCTGGTCTCCAGACTTGTAAGCTCTTTTCCACAACACACCTTTTCACAGAGCTAGGCTGCGGGGATTGCACGAGCAGCCTCCAGTGAGAGGCTCTCACGTCCCTGTTCCTTAAGCTCTGCAGCTGCCACCCGCTCACGCAAGAGCCCCACCTCTTCTTTCCGCTGCGCTGGGGCAGGAAGTGTGAGTGCCGTGGCTCCGGAGCTCCGCACACATGGCAAGTGCACGTGCGGCCCCAGAGAGATGTGTGATCATGCACCATTTTTTGGCTCAAAGCCGAAAATGAAAAAGTGTGCAAGCGGTGCCTGCCAGACCCTGGAGCGTCGCACGATTGTGAGTGTGTCATGTGGACCACTCCTCACATTCGCGCGAAGCTTGAGGGGCCCTTTCGCATGCCAAATGCCATGCGAAAAGGGCCATAGTTAACACTCAAATGTTAGGAGGAATAAATTTGCCATCCACTTCCCAGCACATACAAAACTTCACAAAGAGTTGGACTAGAAGGACTACAGAAAAGCTTATGTTTCTCCTGGCAGCCTGCCTCACACTGGGACAAGGTAATTTGGCAAAAAGACTTCGACACTTACTTATCTCAATTGCTGAGCTCCAACTCAGTCCCTATTCCTTGATTATCTCCTTCCATTGTTTTACGTCTTCTGTATAAACAAGCTTTCAACTGTGCTTTTGCAATGCTCTGCTCTCTTATTTCACTATTCTGACCGGAATTAGTTTCTTTCATTGAAGTTGGGGGAGAGACCCATTCTGTACATAACAGTGAGGACAAATGCCAATCCTACCTATGCATATTTTTTTAAAAAAATCTTTGCTGTATGTACATATTTAAGCTCACTGGACAATTATTTTTCAAGAATGGCAATTACTCTTTTTAGCTTAAGCCAACTAAAACTCTCAACACATATACTTTTACTGATATCTATGGCTCAACCCAAATTAATTCTATTATGCTATACATGGTAAGTTGTGGTACCCATACTCTTTTCCCTGTTACTTCACTCACACATTCCAACAGTACGTCACTTTGCTTTCTTAATCTTTTAATTTTTCTAAAAAGAAAACATATTGGACCTGAAGGTCCATTGCTGACATTTTTCCTTAAAAGGAAAGAAACATTATTGGAAGATAACTGGCCTTTTCAAAACTTTAGAATGGTATGCCATTTTGACAGTATTAACCTTTGGAATGGCATTAAGACAGAAGAACTTTGATTCATTTTGGCCAACAACTGGAAAAGAAAAGTAACGTATATGTGCTATAATCTTATCTTTCTTTCTTTTTTTAAGAAACAAAAAACCTGAAGAAATAAGAATAACAGAATGACAGCTACTCACTTCCAACTTATAGGAAGTAAAAAAGACATCTCTCTGCCATCTTAGATGTGTTGAGAACAGAAGACCTAAGGTCTTTCCATACTACACAACTATTGCACTATGATTCCATTTCAATTGCCACCATTTCATTCTATGGAATCCTGGGGTTTGCAGATTAGGGAGGGGCATTTAGAATTCTCAGCCAGAGAGCTCTTTGCCCTCAGTAAACTACAATCCCCAGAATTCCACAGGATGCTGAGAGTGGAATAATAGCACTATAACAGTATAGTACGGAAATGGCCTAAGGCATTCTTCACAGGGTTTAATTTCCAGACCTTTAACCGTCTTGTTCACCCTCCTCTGAAGTAATATAATATGAAGGCTGAGATTTCACAACATTTATTTCACAATGTTGTATTGTTTCCTTAAAGGGCCAATATAACAAGTGACTGAAAAATCTAATGAAAAGAGGGTACAGATTATCTCACAGAAATGATGTTCCTGAAACAGGTCATTAATAACATAAATAATATCTGTGCTGTATTTGAGTAGAGTATTTCCTTGGTTCATGTACTGGCCTTCAGAAACTGCATGACCAAACTATGGAAGGACCAAACACTTGACAGGACCAAACATGTGAATCACTGCCTGAATTAACTGGAATCAGCTAAAATATAAATGTTCAATGAGTCAATGAATTAATAACATTTATTCTGTTAGTCGCCAGAACATTGTAGGTATAACTAGCGAATGACTATTGGGCATAGTTTTTTGTTAGAGAACAAAACTGTGTGGGGTCCCACAATCCCACCTAAAAGAGGGAAAAGGTGTAAAGTTTCCATTTGTGGCTTATTTCAAATCAGTTTTTCACTTTCTTCAACACAGACAAGTACTCAGAAGATTTGAATTATCACAATACAAGTAAATTGTCTGGAATTTTGACTCTATTTTAATTGGCATTTTTCAATCTATGGCTTTCACCAGTAAATTACCACCATCATTATTTAAAAATAAATAAATAAAAGTACCTTTTGCTACCTAGCAGCTATTGGCTACTTCCCAAATCTCCATTAAATTAATGTGTGAATAGGATCTGTGTCCATAGTAACATACTGTCCAAGGTTACTTTTTGGCCCAAATCCTCCCCTCTCATATGGAAAAGGTCTATGCAAAAATGTTAGTACCTTTCTCAAACCCTTTCTTACATTTGCCAGACATACAGATGGTGGAGTGTGGAGTGTGATGCAGTGTGGACAGATGGCACCTAAATGTTATCCTATGCCATTTTCACACGCGACGTGGAATCGCGAGGACAGTTCTGCATGATGTCCTCATGATCATGCAGTGCTCCTGTAGCGATCTCACAGCAATCGCGCATTACATCATTTTCGGGTTTTTCCCGAAAATGATGCAAGATTGTGCATTCCTCCCGTGTGCCTCCCGCACTTACCTGACATGTGGAACCTCAGGAAGTGCAATGGGCACACTTCCCCCCTAAGCACAGCCTGGGAAAGTACCCGGCTGCACTGTGGAAGGAAGGGGAGAAGCTATCGTGCTTCCTTCCATCCAGCATGGAGCTGGTGCGGAGAGAAGTGCAAGAGATGCAATTCCCTCCCGGAGGAGGCTTTTTGCGTGATCCCCATGCAACACCAACGACAGCAGGTAAGGTGTGAAAAGGCCCTTAGATACATGATGGGAGCAGTATCTCAGTGCCCAAAATTTCTGGACCAACACCTGAAACCAGGAGGTGTGCCCTTGTGATATCACAGAGGTGGGTACTTGCAATGTAACAGGGGAGCGAGGAACTGCTTCTGAAAGTTGACTGTGGAAATGGACATAATGGAAATCAAGCTAAATAGATCAGAATCCAGGCAAAGGCCAGCTAATCAGCTAATATGACAACCCAGTTCTGCGAAGGGAACAAGTCTTGGTACCAGGTAGATAGCAAATGTGACCATCAGCTGATCTAATTCCTGCTGAGACTCATGTGTTTGAAGCCTCACCTATAGCACTTAGGATGGTTGGGAACCTTTCCCAGGGTCTATGCTGCTACTAGAGCCGGTAGAAGGCTCACCAGGTCTAGCCGCCCCCTGCAAGATCCATACCTGTCCCCCCGCACTCCCGCATTCTGACACATTTTCTGGCAGGGTTTGTACAGTAAGAAAGCTCATGACTCCAATGCTAGCATTCCACTCTCTCTGCCTTGCTCCAAGTGGCATAATTAGTCTAGATGCATTACCCATCACTTCCCTCCCAATCCCTTCTCCTCACTCTTGGCTTTTTGGTATGCCCCTGTTCTGCAAAATACAACATGCATATAACTAGAGAAGAGTGGCCAAGCTTTACTGGCACCCTCACTCCCAAAAATCAAACCTTTTCTTCCCATTGCCTTTGACTCTGAGATTTTTCTCTCTGCCTGGAGACCTGGGGATGCATAGCAAATCCCTGAGACTTCAGACATTGCCCTGAGACCTGGCAAGCCTAGTGAGCAGACCAGCAATATTCTAGATTAGGATACAGATATATTTGTTTTTAGGGGAGCTTTCAGAGGTCACATGCCAGAAGTAGACAGGCCCTCCATATAATGTAGTAAGGTTATAAATGAAGTTTGAAGAAGAGTGGAAATAAAAAGAAAACACAGGATAAAAATGTTAGTTAAAGTATTAAATTTGTTAGCAAAACACACATCAGTGTTGTGGTATTAAGAAAAAAAGAAAAAGGATGCCACTCAGCTTATAATTTTCCACCAATGAAAGCTGCCACTTAATTCTTACAGAGCACATACTTTCAGCAGAATTTAATTCTGGTCTGCAAATGCTATGCAAACAAATAAGCAAACTCATAGGCTGTTCAGTTGGCTAGGGCCTCAATTCAAAATATGCTAATCAGTCAGTCAGTGCTGCCCCATTCTATACACATACCTACTCAGAGCCCATTGAATACTGCAGAGTTCACTTCCTTATGAATATACTTAGGATTTCAGACTAGGTCTACCCATCCAAGGAAAGGGAGACAGTGTCTGGGATACTGTTAGTGACATACACATGCTTGATTGGCGCTATACATGTTAAGTGAGTTATTTGCCATAGCACAAGAGGTATTCTGCTGACAGCAGCAGAAGCAAAGTTCGACATATAGCAACATTGTGCACTGCAGTTGTGCACTGCTAATTGCAGAACGGCACCCAATCATTGAAAGGTGTTGTGCAAGGTTGACATTCTCCACAGGGGTTGACATTCTTCAGTAGGGATGGGCCGACCAAATCCTTGAATCATCAAATCCTGGCCAAAGGTTCAAGATTCGTGAATCCGAATCCCTGTGCCAAAATAGGCAAATCGAATCTTTCGAATCCACCAACCAAATAGTTTGTTGGAGACTGGGACGCCTGAAAACCTGGGAGACCGGGACAACTGAAAACCTGAGTGACCAGACACACAAGGGGAGATGGCAAGTAGGTGAGTTTTTCTGTTGGAGTATTAATGGCCTTTGCTAACAATTCCAGAAATTACACCTGGGGTTGTATTCTAAGTTAAATTGAATATTTAATATTTAAGTTCAGCACTTGACTAGAAGGTACAGGCTTGAGATTTCAAGAAGAGTTGAAGAAGAGTGGCTCCCTTGCAAAGCTCTTTCAGGCACAATTCTGGGGTTTGTAGTTTTACAAGGTGTCACAGCCTTCTCTGTCAAAGTGTGCTGGTGCATCATCAAACTACAAACCCCAGGATGCCAATAAGCAGCTATGCAAAGAAAATCTAGTTTTGACCTGGATTATTTCTGTACTGTAGTATGTGGCCCTGTTTACACAAGCAGGAAAATGAGGGATTAATCCACATTTTCCTGCCTATGTAGAAAGGGCCTTCATGTCATTTTCAATCTGGGGAGATTCTGAGGCAAAACGATGACAATTGTCCTGGCCAAATTTCTTCAGAGGGAGGTTTGCCTACGCCTAGGCTTTTGCTAAGGCTCAGAGAGTGTGTCTTGCCCAAGATTATCCTCCTTTCCCTTGCTTTTTAAACCCTTTTTAAAAAAAAGGATTCAAAAGATTTGAGATTCGTGAGATTTGTGGATTCCCAGAACCTTCCCAGGATTCGGATCCAGATCCAGATTTGGAAAATTCTGGATTCATCCCATATTTATTATGTAGTATGAGTGTAGCATATCTCTACACAGGAATACTTATTTACACTACACTGAAGGGATGCTGGATTGCAGCCTATGTATTGTGCTGGCTCTACTGACATGAATAGTGAATGAAGTGAAAATCTTCACATGATATTCATCTCAGTCTATAAATTTCATCCAAACGCTGTGCTATTTCCATTTAAATATCCCAAAGAAGAAGATCTGGATATAATTTTCTTTTCTGTTTGCATTATAATGTATGAGGGTGTGTGTGTGCATATGCCTGCAACTCAGAGAGAGAGAGAGAGTTTCTGTGTCTGTGAGGATCTATAAACATATTTTTTAAAAGCCCAGTAAATACCTCACGCTTGTTCTTATTTTTATGCATGTATTCAATTTCACAGCAACAGTAAAGCTACCCAAGTGGTGTGTACCAGAGCTATTTCCATTTTACATCTTGGGTGGTTTCATTCATTCAGTTTTTGGCCTCCTACAGTACCTGCAGTAACCCAGCTCTGCTGGAGGTACTATAATCTTTCATTAAATCACTGCCACAACTTGTTACATAATTGTTACACACACTCAGGATCAAATTCGTAAGCCTAACAGAGAGTCTGACCTCCCAAAACTTCAGCCCCCTTTGTCAAACAGGTAATTGTAGCAAAATCAATGGGGTTTTCCTCTAATCTGAGACAAGAATTTCATACTTGCTGTGAATCTATTGACTTGAAGCAGTGTCAACATGCATGACTTCTATATGAGGTCGTAAGTTTCCCTCCCCACTCCCCCAGGACTCCAAAAGACATCAAGGAAATCTTTACATCTTTGAGGGAAGGGAAATATGAGATGTTACTACTATGCCACTTTTGAGAGTATGAGAGCTTGACTTGAAAATATGACGGTGACAACAGGAAGATTCAAATCAGAAAAGCAAGAGGAATTTTTGTGTTATATTAACCCAGAGTACTCATAAAATTTGATAAAGTTAGATCAGTTTCTTTGTTCAAGAGTACAAACCTTCAATAACACAGTACTGATCTTTAATCTGTCACCCAAGAGGTTTCCATACAGTTACAGATGGAATTAAGGGGTCTGAATGTGACACCAATGGTTTTACTTCCTAAACCAGGGCTACTAAACCTGTGGACTTTCAGATGCTGGACTCCAATTCCATCTGCCCATGACTAATAGTGATGGATGTTGGGAATCAAAATCTGGAGGGCCACAGGTTCCACAGCTTATCCTAACATTCTTATGATAGAGTATTTTCTCTATATAACCTCCCTAAACTCTTAACTCACTCTCTTCCCTGCAAATTCTATGCATTTAGCCAACAATTTACAATATAAATATGACCAGTAATATTTATTATTCAGAACTGATTCCAAATGCAGAATGCAGGAAGGAATGGAAACATTGAAATTAGGTACATAAAGGCCAAGGTTGGTGTATATACAGAAAACAAATCTAGGTCTGAGATGGAAACCTTTGGTTGGAGTTTTTTTTATCTAAACCTCTCAGTTTCCCTTACTATTGACAATGCTGGGTGGGGCTGGTGGGAAATGTTGGCCAACATGTTTTCCATTCTTGGTCTGGGGACTAAGGGTGAGGAGCAAGAAAGAGGACTGTGCAGAGCACAGAAGACTTCCTCTCAATTTAGTGCAAACCTTTCTGCACACTTGATTTGTGCATTTGAGCTCACTAGTTGTTAAGGATGAATGTAGGAAACTTTAAGAACTGAGAATCTCCTAGTCCATAGACTATGCTCTGCAAGGCCGCATGTGAGCTTTTGTGCAGCTCTTGTTCAATACCACATGCACCAAGTGATCTTGATTTATGTGTGGAGTGCAACACATACATGAAAATAGATATTTTTGTCCTTCCCCATAACCTTACTTTGTAATTTGTTTTCTAGATTTTTTTTAATCTAGTGAAGTCTCATTTCAACTTCAGCTCTCCTACTATTCTTAATGACAAATGAGAACAATCAGTTGTGACAACTGTTTCTGATCATTTCAAGATTTTCAGATATTTTAACACTGGCAAGATCTAGTGATACTGAATGGATCTCCATCTCCAATATCAGTGAGTCTTTTTATAAGCAGAGTCCATGTTCATTCACTCTACTGGATCCTTGAATGCACAGACAGATTCTATATATGCTCAACTTGTTCTATAGTAGACTAGTCTAGTTTAGCTTAGTCTAGAACAATGCTCATCACTGTAACTAATGTGATGCTCATTATTTAGACTGCCCAAGTTTCTGTGAAGGGAGAGTATATACCATAGCTGGGAGATCTTTAGTCTGCTAGAAATCACAGGACCACAAACCCCATCACCATTGGCTATGCTGGATAAAATAGATGAGAATCTCAGTCCAACATCTTGAGTGCCAAACACTCCCCATTCATGGTATAAATATTACTAATCCCCATGGGATTATAATCTATAATACTCTAACCCAGGGATTTCCAAATGGTGTGCCGCAACACATTAGCGTGTTGCCTGAAGTGTGTAGGTGTGTCACCTACAATCTTGGAAATGTATGTTATTATTTATAAATCATATGTTTTTAAAAATATATGAAAGGTTTTCATGAGATATATTGTGTCCCCATACATTTTGTTATTACAATTTATGTATGTGTCTGTATCTCTTATAAGGGTTAGTTGAACCTCCAGTTTGCTAGTAAAACTGTATTACTGTGTCGCAAAATGATGCACATCTGAAAACCAACATGAAAAGTTTGGAAAGCTCTGGTCTAACCTATTCTGGAGTGCACCCACTTTACTTTAACCACCATGTCTCTGTCCTATAGAATCATGGGATTTATAGTTCAGCAAGATACTTACAATACTTTGCCAGAGAGTGGTACTGTTGGTAGTTCAGGGGAATGTGCTAGAGCATTCTACATCTCTTGTTAAACTGGATTCTGTTAAAGGATTCTGTATGATGGAGACATGACAGTTAAAGGAGTATCAAAGTGCTATAACTGTGCATTGTGAATACACTAATGATCTAAAATATTCCATGCACAGAGACTCAATGCATGCATCCATTCATGTAGGATCCCTCACAGCAACAGCAAGTGGTGCTAGAGGTACAGGACAGGTTTTGCCTTTATTGTATCAATGACCCCAACTGCTTAGTGGCAATGATTTACTTATAAAAAACAGCCCAGTATGGCTGCTTCCTGGCCACTCTAACATCAAGCATTAAATATGAAGTCTGCTTCTTTCTGCCTAATCCCATCTGGGTATCATGTTTCAGTCACTCAACAGCATGATGGGAAATGGCTTTCATATTACATACCAATTTCTTATGGAGTAATGACCACTTTAATGTTAAGAACTTCCACCAACATAAAGCTCATCTAAAAGTCTGTATTTTTAAAAACTGGTTGGGCCATTCAATCATGCAACTAAATATGTTTTGAAAATAGCACTTCTATCACACTATGCTGGAATGGAGCAAAGACATTATGTTTCAGTGAACTAAAATTAGATGATTATCCTTAATACAACATGAGATGCGACAGTACACTTTTGCAAGTAACAAATCAAATCAAATCAAAGTAAACTTTTATAAATTTTATTTATTTAGAAGAGTATTCTCTAGTCATGCTTGAAAACATCTCAGCAAAGTGTTGAATCTTTTCCATTTTGTATAGAATTAATAGAAGTTGGTTATGTTAAATGAGAACATAATTTTGGACAGACTGTCTTAATGTTGACAGTAGTCTACATTAAGACAGTCTATCCAAAATTATGTTACATTTAAAAATGACATTTTTAAACAAAACAAAACCAAACCTAAGACTAAGCAGATTTCCTACATGGTTTGAGATTTAGGGGCATTCTATCTCAGAGGCAGTATTCATTTTTCCATATAACAGAACAGAAGTGTTTCATTAAAGCATCAATGTTTTTAAAAAGCCAAGTTCTGAAAAATTTATAAACTTTTGCTAAAAGTTAGACTGAAAAAAAGACAATTTTTACAAAAAACTCTTTTAAGCAGCTAAAATAGGTGAGTGATTATTGTCAAATTTTAAAACGGGAGCATTGGATAAGTCTCAGATCAATTTAATCATTGATAGATCTGGTTTGTGTCCACATATATGATCAATTAATCTGCGTGGACTCTGGAGACAGAAATGAATTTTTTAAAAACAAGGAACCTCTGTACACTTGTGCAATGAGACATTACAGCCCATTTTTTTAAAAGCCCTGAAAATGCTATAAAGTTAGTTTACCATTTGTGGCTTGGTGGATTTTACAGAGTTTGCACTCTTCCCCTACCTCCAGTGTGAAAGCCCCTGGCCACACACAGAGCAGATTTTGATACACCCTTACTCCAGCTAGCCTAAAAACTGCATGATCTCATATAAAGAAAAAGAGAAGCATCATATCCAAAAATATAGCTCTTCTTGTAGTTTAATGTTCTTGTTGACAGAATAACTAGCTGGAGCTGGAATGAGGCACAGCAGATATGTATCTTTGCATTTTGCATTGGCTAATCATATTTGTGGGAGCTACTACATTTTGGAAGGAGAAGGCTTTCTCATTAATTTATATGCATTAACAATGCACTTAAGACCACCTCTGCAAGTCAGCTTTCTGTGTTGAATTACAGTTTAAAACTCAATCCAAAATTTTCTGAACAGCTTAACATCATTATAAAAGTTATGGACCCACCACCATGAAGTTACTAATATTACTTAATAACAATGTGTAGCAATTACCACATTATATAAAATATTTACAGTCTAGCCTGTTCTGTCACATTCTCTTCAAATTGAACCAAATATTAATACGCCTTCCACTTGCACTTAAAATAACTAGCTTTGAATATCTACCACTATGTATTTATCAGACAAACATTTGGAATCCAGCTGGAAAGTCTTGTGTTTCAAGGAATCATCTCAAAGACATGGATAAGAGCTTAGAAAGGCAGACTGGGAAAAAAGAATTTTGATCCTGAAGTGGCTCTTAACTAGAATAAACTAGTGGTTCCATTATAGCTCCTTCAAGGGCAGCCCATCGAATCACCACTGCAGAGGTAGTAGATCTACTTTGCATCTTTCTGCTGCTCTTCCTGCAGCTGCTCCAAGTTGAACAGGAACTGTGCTGGTGGTGGATCACAATTCTGCACCAGCAGATCTCCTACTTAAGCCAGAGCAGCTGTGGAAGGAGTGGTAGAAAATCCAGAGCAGATCCACTCCTCTCATGGTGGCAGATCCACTAGCTACACCTCAGCTCCTGGACAACTCAAGGGAGTATAGAAACTAAAGCTAGCAGAAGATCTGTATATTCTAAAGGTGCAATACAGTGGTTGCTCCACATTTGTGAGGTTTTGGGGCACAGAACTCTAATGAAAGTGGAAAAATTGTGAGACCCCCGCCCCCGTGAAAAAGATCCTAGTTTTTCAGACTGAACTTTTATATATATTTGGTCTGGACATCTTCACCTAAGGTCAGAAACAGCAGCTTCTGGGCAGCACATGGCCACTGAACCCCACTTGGGTGCCCCCAAGAAATCCTCAAAGAGTTCTCACTATGCTCTCTCTCAATCTCTCCCAAGGAATTTTTTTTCCAAATGCAAAAAAACAAAAAAACAAAAAAACAAAAAACTACAAATGCAGTGTTTTAGCTTCTCTACTTCCAAACTTTCCTAGACATGCTTTGCCTAAAAAACAGCTGAAAATAGTCACCAGAAGTGATGCAACATCACTGTCAGTGTGCTACAAAACACAGGTGAGAAAAAAGCTTTCCCACCATGCAGTTTCCCAACTCTGATTTACATACACAGAACTCTGCAGTCAGATGATGGTAGAAGTCTTAGAATTTAGAAACTTATTTGTGCAAACTTAATCATTATGTCCCAAACTCAGGTCCCACTTCTTATACGCTTTAAAAACACACCCACTCACCCACACAAAACAAAGCACAGTCTGACTGTAAGAATTTTCATGTATAAACAAACTGGATATTAAATATTATATTCTGAATATTGTTGCATATAGAGAAGGGAGGCACAGACTTTGTTACAGCATCGTGCAACCCCTCACGATTGCCATGGTTTAACTGGCAAACATTATTTAATTGGCATTATTGACTGGTATTGATATAAATAATACCTGAGGTGACTGAGAAATCACACTGGAACAGCCATATTACTGACTGTAAATGTGAGACTGCAAGGTAGGTCAGCCACACTCATCTATTAGGCAGGAACAAAGTCATTTTCAGGCGAATTGTGTGGACCCTCTCGAGACAATCGGCTTAAAAATAATGAGCCAAGCATCTCAGAGCTGAAAAGGGAAATCCCCACCAAACTGTGATTGCCTTAACTCTGACCCTGAACACCTGGACATTTCCCTATTGTTTCCCCACCTCTCCACAATATTCGGCTATTATGATAGTCATTATCCTTTTGTCTCCTAAACACTAAGACCCTTAGTTCCATCAGGATTTCATTGTTTGTGTTGTAACTCCCCTTGTCTGCTTGGCTGGAAGAGTGATTCACACTCATACCAGCAAGATATTTTTGGGTACAAGACCTTTGATTTCAGGCTCTCCAGTGCAGTCTCTTGTCTTTCTGAATGCCACGCTGTCTGTTCTATTTCCGAATGAGAACTGTCCCTAGGTGCCTACCTAAGCCACGTCAGTGCTTTCCTCACTGTTCTCTGGACCAGTAATTACTGCCTCATCTCTGAAAGTCCTCTATCACACTTTCCTCCCTTTTCCTTCAACTAGTCCTTGTAAGCTTGTGTGAGTGCTTGGATCTTTGTGTGCCTGTGTGAATTTCTTTAAATAAAACATATTTTTAATTTACAATTTAAACTCTCTGGCTGGTTCTTTCCTACAAGGACCTGGTAAACATAGGTGATAGATCTTATTAAGTCACGCCCCTCTCGCAGGCTTCCTGACTTTGAGCTAATTGTTCCCTACTTTTGAATGAAGGTACTGGCATTGCTGGTGGGTCCTTGTGGCATCCATGTTTTGGGGTAACAACTTTGCACATGTACATATTAGATCCTTGATAATTCTCTGGTGTACTTGTACATTTTAGAAAAATCTCACTTGATCCTGCTGCTCTCTGACTGCAGTATATACATCAACAAATCTGAAGGTCAAATCTCTCCAGAATGCTTGTGAGATTATCGAAAACCTCAACAGGAGAAATTCAGCTAGAACATACATCATACTTGAGCAAAAGTCCAAAAAGATATGTCAAGGAAGCTATTCAAGAAAAGAAAGGAGTCTGTAGAAAATGCAAGTCTTGTACAAAACAAGGAGAGAAAAATGGAGCACTAACTTGCACAAAAGTAATGTGAGCAGACAGCAGGCATGACAAAAAGACTTTGAGGAGCCTATTGCTAATAACATTAAGGCAAACAATATAAACTTTTAAAAATACAATTAGCAGGAAACCAACTAGTGAGGCAGTCAAAGCACTGGGTAACAAAGTAGTTCATGTTACACAGAGGAAGGATAAGAAGACTGCAGAAAAAGTATATTAATTTATTTGCATTTGTCCTCAGTATTGAAGATATAGGAAAAATGCAGGCATTTTCAGGAAGGGAATCTAAGGAACAAAGGCAAGTATCTGTGACAGACTATGAAGTTCTAAATGTTGCTGACAAACAGAAAAACAACCAAATTACTGGGCCTAGAGAATATCTATCCAAAAATTCTTTAAAGACTCAAATGTGGAACTGCTGGACTTCTAGAACTTGTTTTTCTGTTTTCTTTTTGTTCTTTGACCAATTACCAGTTCTCAGAAAGACCTCTGCTCTTACAACTCCAAGGATCCTCAGGAGCCTTTGAAAAGGGGCTTTGTCAATAAGTCAAACCTTTGACTTAATATCTATGGCCATTTCCACACTACATGGTTCATAGAGTCATACAAAGATAGAGTTGGAAGAGATCCCAGGGGCCATCCAGTCCAACCCCCTGCCATGCAGGAACCCACAGCAAAGCACTCCTGACAGATGGCCATCCAGCTCCTGTTTTAAAATCTCCAAAGAAGGAGATCCCACCACACTCCATGGCAGCATGTTCCACTGCTGAACAGCTCTAACCATCAGGAAGTTCTTCCTGAAGTTTAGGTGGAATCTCCTTTCCTGTAGTTTGACTCCATCACTCCTTGTCCTAGTCTCTGGAGCAGTGGAAAACAAGCCCGCTCCCTCCTTGACATGACATCCTTTCAGGTATTTAAACATGGCTATCATAGAAATGTAGAGTTGAAAGAGACCACATGGGCCATCCAGTCCAACCCCCTGCCATGCAGGAACACCCTCAAAGCACTCCTGACAGATGGCCATCCAGCCTCTGCTTAAAAGAAGGAGACTCCACTACACTCCGAGGCAGCATATTCCACTGCTGGACAGCCCTGACTGTCAGGAAGTTCTTCCTGAGGTTCAGGTGGAATCTCCTTTCCTGCAGCTTGAATCCATTGCTCCTTGTCCTGGTCTCTGGGGCAGAAGAAAACAAGCCCTCTCCCTCCTCTGCATGGCACCCCTTCAAATATTTAAACATGGCTATCATGTCCCCTCTTAACCTTCTCTTCTGCAGACTAAACATACCCAGCTCACTAAGTCTATCCTCATAGGGCATGGCTTCCAGGCCCCTCACCATTTTGGTCACCCTCCTCTGGACTTGCTCCAGCTTGACCATGTCCTTCTTGAATTGGGGTGCCTAGAACTGGACCCAGTATTCAAGATGAGGTCTAATCAAAGCAGAGTAGAGTGGTGCCAGTACCTCCCTTGATCTAGACACCATACTCCTATTGATGCAGCTGAGAACTGCATTGGCTTTCTTTTTCATGTTCCCTCTTAACCTTCTCTTCTGCAGACTAAACATACCCAGCTCCCTAAGCCGCTCCTCCTAGAGCATGGCTTCCAGACCTTTCACCTTTTGGCTGCCCTCCTCTGGACTTGATCCAGCTTGTTCATATCCTTCTTGAAATGTTATAGTGCTATTATTACTCTTCCAACATCCTGTGGAATTCTGGGGTTTGTAGTTCACTGAGGCCAAAGAGCTCTCTGACTGAGAATTCTAAATGCCCCTCCCTAAACTGAAATCCAAGGATTCCACAGGATGTTGAAATATGAATAATAGCAACAGTGTAGTGCAGAAATGGCCTTTCAGATCTCCCTTATCACGTTATTGTTGACTCTCAAAAAATTCTAAAATAATGCCTTCTACCGATATGCTAAGCATTAAGCTAGTTGACCTAGTGGATTCCCTTTTAAAAGTCAATGTTAGATTGGCTGTTTTCTAGCCCTTTGGAATGTAGAGACAACACACACACACACACACAGTCAGAGACAAACTTACATCTGAGGTTATTAAGAACTCTTGGATGCTTCCCCATATGATAGGGTTAATGACGGTCTATTTTTTTTCCTACTTAGTCCTTTTACATATGTATCCGTTTAGGCATCAGCGTTAATTTATGCAGTATTTTGATATGCTTCTTTTTCATATTGTTACTATATTCTTTTTTTATAAAATATTTATTGATAAATAACAAACATAAACATAGACAAAAGTAGAAAACAAGGAAACCATAACCAATATAAAGCATATTTCTGAAGAAACAAAATAGATTCAAGAGAATAAAGGAATAAGAAAAAAACGAAGGGAACTTATAAAAAACAATACAACACTTAATGCTAATACTGATACTGTTACTATATTCTTAAGCAATGTTCATTGGGAGTTTTGTTTTTGTTCTCTTTTTCCCTCTTTGTAATTCTGTGTGTGTGTATTTTGTCTTTATATGTCTCTTTTTCTATATTTATATTTATAATAAAATAAATGTATATACAAACTGAAAAAAAGAACTCTTGGATGCAATCATTAAGATTTTGTGGTTTGTTAATTTTACTTTGAAAATCAGGCTGAAAACTACTACTCTTAAGTGCAATATTTGCCTCAGTTCTTCAAATTTCCTTGGTGAAGAAGTCAGTTTAGGCCTGAGTATCTCCCCAACAACTTTTGCAGTGAAGACAGAGGCAAACAATTCATTCTGCTTTCCTGCAAGCTACCTCTTCTACTTTAGCACAACCCTCTTGGCACTTAATAGTTCAACCACATCCCTAATTGATTTCCTGCTTCTTAAATATTTAAATAATGTTTATACTGACGGTTTTAATAGGCTAACTCAAATTGTTACTTCCAACTGGACCTGATGCACTACATGAATGGGATTTGTTAAATAAAACCTTATGGATGCCTCATTTAATACAACTCATTTACTCCTACTCCATTTACAACAATATCTTGATTTAGGCCATTTCTGCATTAGCTTGTTATAGCACTACGATTCCACTTTCAACATCCTATGGGATCCTGAGGTTTGCAGTTTTGAGAGGGCCGGCCAGCCCCTTCCAAAACTGCAAACCCCAGGATTCCATAGGATGTTGCAAGTGGAATCATAGTGCTATAACAAGCTACTGCAGAAATGGCCTTAGTCCTATGTATTTAGTTATAAGTTGCTTTTGTTGCATCTCTTATTGTGTATGCAAATTTGTGTTACTTTTTGTTCTCAGTTTCATTTTCTGAAGGCAGCCTATCTAATAGTTTCCTTGACTCTGTTGTTCGTCACTCTGACATTTGGTTGTACTTGAGGGTATACTTCTTTATTTCCAGTACCCAGTCTTGCTGAATATCTATTACTCTGATTTTTAATAACATAGAAGATTTCTGCAAAAAATTAACTCTCTTTTAACTTTCCTTTTTAATTTTCTTTTCCTTGTTCCTTTCATTTTAGAGTAGTTTCCTCTTCTGAAATCAAACGTGTAATGTGCTAAACAACTGTCTACACTGTACACATATGATGGATGCAATGGCGCTTCCATCACTTATTGCACCTAATTCAACAACACCTATATCTTCTGCAAGGTTTTGGAATCCATTTAGGATCAAGTTCAGAGTTGTCTCCCCCTTTAGTCAATTTCATGACTGGCTGGTCCAGGCCAAAGTCATTTATGGTTTCTAGACACCACTGGTTATTTAGAAATGTTACCCTTTTTATTTCTTTAGTGTCACAAACTAAATTATCTAGAACAAAAATCATGTGTCTGTAATGCTTTCTTGTTAGCTTTTAGTGCTAGTATTTAAATAAACCTTTTGTTCTCACTCTTCTATTCAGTCAGATGAAATGAAAAATGACACAGGAAAAATTTGCATAGGGTAGAAAGCTTGTATCATTTACTACTCTTCACTCATTATCTTTTGGTCATTCAACAAAAAGTTAATTAATTTTCAATTATGGGGGATTCTACCCATTGATTTGATGCCTGCTGGATAATGAGTAAAAGTTTGACATTTAGTTTTGTTTCCAAGGAACAGCTAGGCAGTTTCAACTACAGCCAGCCCTCCGCATTTGCAGGTTTCACTTTTGCGAATTTGATTATTCACCGATTATTTGCTGTCACCTCTTCTGCTTCCCTTTGCCAATTTTAATAGAGACTGCAAGCCTCATGAGACTGAGAAACAGCAAATGAGGCTTGTAAATCCCTATTAAAAATGGTGTGGGGCAGCAGTGGAGGTGGCACTAAGCCCCACCAGCTACTCACTTCTGCCTTGTGAAGGGACCCAGATGCCTCAAAGAAACCCATGGTACATTGAATATGGTGATCATACTTTCTTTGTGTGCTAAATATGGTTTGGGAGGGGCTTAGAATTATTCACGCTTCTTCCACTTTCATGGGGGTCCTGTGCCCCTAGCCTCATTGAATGTGGAGGAATGACTGTATATAATGAAATAAACATGCTTGCAATGGGAAGGAAGGTCTAACAAGTAGGTTTAACAGTAAAGGAGAAAGGCATGCTCATACACAAGTGTGCCCAGAAATAAAATGGTCTTCATTTTATCATCATGTTAATTGTAGATGTAATCAGCATGACAAAACTACTGGATATACATTTCCCAACTTTCAAATGCATTGAAAACTCATAAAAAAAAATCTGGAATTGTGCATTAATAGGGATATGCCGTAGAAAAGAGCCTCCGGAGATCATCATTAAAAATATTAGAAAGTGGTATTATTATAGCAGAAAACAATGCAAAAAGAGGGGAGAGGTTACAGAAGTTTCCTCTTTTTGCAGTTAAAATGGAGAATATGTTGATCTTACAAAGATTTTAGATGTACAGTAGGACCCCTGTATCCACGGGGGATTGATTCCGGGGGGCCCTGCAGATACTGAAATCTGTGGATAGGAGCAAACACCCTGTCCCCCGCCTGCCCCTGTACAGTCAAGGTGGTGAGGAGCCACCACAGGAGCCACTGCAGAGGGATCACACTCCTCACTCCTCTCCCGCCCGCCGCTGCCATCGGGCCTCAGGAGGGGGGCAGGAGGTGGCGATGGTACGATCCCACACTCCTTGCTCCTCTCCCCCCCCCACACCACGATCAGGCCCAGGGCGGGGGGCAGGAGGCAGCAATGAGCACGATGCTGCACTCCTTACTCCTTTCCCACCCAGCGGGGAGCCAAATGCAGATAACTGAATCCAACATCCTGTTGCCACCAATATACCTTATTACTGACAATCTCAAACTCTCTCCTTTTTGGAGAAATAATATTCTTTCCTTCAAATTTGTTTGTTTGTTTGTTTATTATATTTATATGCCGCCTTTCTCTCAGAGTGGGACCCAAAGCAATTTCCAAAGAAATTTGAAAACTTTAAGAAACATTTAAAACAATTAAAAACACTAAAAAAAATTATAAAAGCCTACAACAATTTTTAAAAACAGCTTGATAAATAAAAAGCACTTCTGCTCAGATAGTAAAAACCTGCTTGACAAGAAACGTATTTGCCTGTTGGTGAAAGGAAAGCAGACAGGGGACTAGCCTAGCATCCAATGGAAGAGCGTTCCACAGGGTGAGAATAGCCACTGAGAAGGCTCTCTCTTCATGCCCTCACTAGGTGAGCCTGAGATGGCGGCAGAACCAAGAGAAAGCCTTCCGCTGCAGATGTTCGGGCTCTAGCAGGTTCATACAGGGAGACACACTTTTTCAAATAGTCCAGACCTAAGCTGTACAGGGCTTTTATAGCTCATGACCAACACTTTAAATTGTGCATGGAAACTAATAGGTAGGCAGTGAAGCTGATTTAACAAGGGAGCTATGTGCTCCCTGTAACTCAGAGCTTTCCAAACTTTTCATGTTGGTAACACACTTTTTAGGCATCTATCATTTCATGACATAGTAATTCATTAAGTAATTCAGTAAATGGAGGCAGCCCCTCCACTCGAGCCTGACTTGCCGCCACTCCAGTCGGTGTCTTCCTCAGCCCAGGGCAGCATTGGGAGAGGCAGCCCCTCAACCCTGACCTGGCCCCCCAATGCCACCCTCGCTGGGGTGGCAAAAGCAGCCCCTTCACCTGGGCCTGGCCTGCCATGGCAGTGGGAGAGGTAGCCCCTCCACCTTTTATGTTTGCACGTCACACCTACACACTGCAGCCAACACACTAATGTGTCGTGACACACAGTTTGGAAAGCTCTGCTGTAACTAGTCCTGCTCAGCATTCTGGCTACCGCAGTTTGAACCCACTGAAGTTTCCAAACAGTTTCCAAAGGCAGCCTCAGGCGGAGTGTGTTAGAGAACATTACAACAGTCCAACTGAAATGTAATCAAGGCATATGTCACTGTAGCCAGATCTGATGTCTCAAGGAACAGGCACAGCTGGCACACAAGGTTTAACTCTGCAGATGCACTCCAGGCCACTGCTGAAACCTGGGCACCCTGGTTCAGAGTCAAGTCCTGGAGAACAGCAAGGCTGCAAGACTGAGATTTCAGGGGCACTGTAACCTTATCCTTCACAGGGTGAATCCCTACTCTCTGGCCTCCCTTCCAGATAAACAGGAGCACCTCTGTCTTATCTGAATTAAGCTTCAATTTGTTTGCCCTCATCCAGCCCATTACTGACAACAGACATTGGTTCAGAACTGAGACAGCTTCCTTGGAATCAGATGGAAAGGAGAGGTAAAGTTGGGTGTCATCCACATATTGGTCACACTGAACCCCAAAACTCCAGATGACCACTCCCAGTGCTTTCATGTAGATTTTAAACAGCCTAGTTCCCTGAAGCCAGATTGAAATGGATCTAGATAATCATTCAGTCATTCATTCATATATGATCACCCAACAGCCAACACTTGTAGGCTTGAAAAAGACTCATGGTTTAATAGCAGCCATATATTTCTATTCATTTGTACAGGGAAATCTATATTGTAGGTTGGTTTTCAGTACTGCCAAATAATCTCAGATCATACTAAACCATGTTCTACACCATTTCATCTGGTGTAGAAATGACCAAAGGAAAAATACAGTCAAAATGTGAACAAGTGGCAAATGAAACATCAAATGTGATCTGGTACATAGGGAGTTATCTAACTAAATTAAATAACTCTTCTTCACATTTATCTTTAGAAAAACAATCTCTAGATCAAAATGAAAGCTTTATTCTATCTGCAAGGTATTGATTAGTCTGAGGCTTATCTTTGCTGGCTGGTTTTATCAATTTAGAGTTTCTGGGATCTAAAGAGTACCATATGTGAAATTCCTTAGAGGAAAGTAGAGCTTTCCCCCCTACCCTTTTTCTATTTTCTCACCTTCACTACACCATTTTACCGTTCAGCACTTTTGCTGATTTCAATCAACGCTTTTCTCAAAGACCCTTTGAAAATAACAACATATCTAAACTCCTGTTCACTAAGAAAAATTGCTCAGCAGACTTCCTCAGAAACAGTGCCCTTGGCAGCTAAACATTTTACTTTTAATAGCAAACGTAATGTGCCTTGTGAAGGTTTAATAGGAAGCATTAGGAGCTATTTATTGATGGCACAGACAGATCTGAAGAGATAGCAAGTCACTCTTTGGAAATAGAAGTTATTGCGATCAGTCTTCCTGATTCTGATTTGTCCTTTCATGTTGTCATTACAATATACCAGCATTCAGCAGATTTATTAAAATGTTATTGTTATGTGCCATCAAGTTGTTTCTGACTTATATTAACCATAAGACAACACTATCACAGGATTTCCTGGGGCTGAGAATGCGTGACATGCCGAAGGTCACTTAGTAGGTTTCCACGGCTGAGCTGAACTCTGGTCTCCAGGGCCATAGTCCAATGCTCAAAACACTACACCACACTGGCTATTAAAATACCAATTTTAAAACAAATATAAGAAACCAGCAGTCTGCAGAGTGGGGAGGTGTCCAGAATTAAAGAATTAAAATGTTATTTGGAATAATGTCCTAGCTGAGCAAAATTTTCACTGAGTAGTATTTAACTGGAGATACATTAGATGAATTCACACATTTTCTGTGTAATTAGACACCCTGCTAAAGGTGAAAATTAGAATTGTTGGCCTGGTCAGTTTGTAACCAGTGAGCAGTTCCATCCAAACTGAAGTTTGCAGATTCCCACTTGCATGATGTGACTTGGCCTTTTTCTCACCCTGAATTTTTGTACATACACTTGCTTAAATTTGCTCCAGAGGATCCCTTACACCTCCAGTGCAGAGGTACATGGGGAACAAACCATACTGCCAACAATGTCTGTTCCGTACACAGATGGAAACTCTTGGATTTCACCCACTGTTGGCCCTCATTACACCCTACCTCTCTAAATGCTTTAAAAATTATGGATGCAGTTCTGGGTTCTGAGACACACGCCTAAGAGTCGTGTGGAAGAATACAGCCAAATTGGTTGATGACATGTATTAAAATCTCCACAGACCCTGAATTAAATCCATCACTCCTTAATCCTGCATCCTCTTTCTTTCCTTTTCAAAATATAAGTACTACATTTTTGTTTTCACTAGTCTCTTGGGACCAAGCCAGTGTTCAAATATAAGAGATAATGGTTTTATAAAAGCCATTATAGTAGATAATGGCTTTATAAAATGAATTGCACTCATTTTATATTTATGCTCTCTCTCTCTCTTTTCTTTTAGTCTTTTTCTTTTTCAATATGTGCTTACTCCCACTTGTGCTATGCTGAGATAATCTTCTAACTCTGGTTTTCAGCTATGTATTACAAGACAGTGTTTACTAGTACAATCCTTTCTTCTTACTTATGGCCATTCCTTCACTTCCTTCCCCACCTGAAAGTTGAACTCAGTAATTAATTCTGTTAGTTTAGGAAAAAGCTGTATATATTTTGGGGCAAGAAACCACCGTACACTAGTTATTGGGAGAGGCAATGGCAGAAGCTGTCAGTTACCAGTCCTTGTTTATTTCACACATGCTTATTTGTCAGTCTATTCTACCCAATTGCTCTATTTATCTGCCTGCTTAAAAAAAAAAAAAAAACCTTGTGGAATGTATTTTTCAAAATGTAAGCACTTGATACCAAAACTCACATTTTAACTTGAAATGTTGTTTCTAGAGCTATTTTGTACTTTCATAGAGCTAAGAAGTGGATTTCAAATGCTAAAAAAGCATGAAAACCAAAGGATAACTGCATTTCGTTCCATATATTAGCATCAACATCAGAAATCAAACTGATTTGCTTAAAAACTGAACAAAATCCTCAGGTATTCCAACCCCACACCAGGTTCATATTAGCTTAAATGTTATTGTGGACTATGCACTGCAGTTAACAGGCAGCACAGAATCCTCTCTTTGGAAACAATTGCTTGAACAATAACAGTGATGTAAACTATCATGGTAAAGTTAGCAAAAGATTAACATTTGAGATGACAAAAGCAGCAGTGTCAGGACTGTGGCCAAGCTTTTAAACAAAAGTCCCAGGAAATGTCACCACAAGGTTTACTATTATCTGGCTTGTCATTTAGGAGATAACAGCATAAAATAATAGAACATAGGTCCATATTTCTAGTAGGAAAATAAACTTACAAAGGGAAGGCTTCTATATTGATGGAACCAATCCTGGATTCTTCATAAGGTGTGGACACTTTAGACCATGCCCAATTTGGACACTTTAGACCATGCCGAATTTGCTTTAAATTTCCACAGCTAAGAAAAGTTGGGAAATAGAGTAAAATGGCCAGCTGCATCCATTAGAGGATGCAATTGGCTGTTTTAGTCCAAAGTTTTTTTGAGGGGGTCTCGGGGAGAGGAAAGACAGGGGTGGCTTTCCAGGGTCCCAGGTAAGGATGCAACCCAAGAATACTGGAAGCTGCCTACCTCTGGCCTATACTGGGCTGGAAATCACACAGCTCACCAGGCTCACATAGCCCTTGTACCTCCCAGATCCTCCCCTCTCCCAAAAAGATCAGCAGGAAAAAGATGAATTGATGCTCCTGAAAGTCTTCAGAAGCAATTCTCCTTTAAAAGAAGTCACCATGGCCATCTCCGCACGAGACTGTTACAGTGCTGTTATTCCACTTGCAACATCCTATGGAATCCTGCGGTTTGCAGTTTTGGGAGGGGCTGAGTGGCCCCTCCCAAAGCTGCAAACTGCAGGATTCCATAGGATGTTGCAAGTGGAATAACAGCGCTGTAACAGTCTCGTGCGGAAATGGCCCGTGTCTTACTCTGCCCCCAATCCCTCCAAAAATGGCTTTCTAAAACCAGAAGTAGACTATCATTTTGCTTTCACGGGGCTGACATGGGCCCCACGGCTCCTGGGACTTGCTCACAAATAGTCTACAGTGATTCACAGTGGTTTTCTGGCTTTCCAACAGCTTCTCTTCTTTCACACAGAAGAGATAGCCTAAGACCCATTGATCCACATTTTACTGCAGAACCACTACAGATATATTTAAATGAGTGTCCCAGTAAATCAGCCTCTTGATTCTATTAGTCTCTTTTGAAATAATTATGTTTTCATGTGTTTGGCACAGCTTGGAGACCAGCTGATTACTAGTTGGTGGAAGGGGTCACACTAATCAGTCTATTTAAGATCACATGAAAACTGATATCCTATTTATTCACAGTGCAATCCACTAGAAGAACTTAATGCTGTATCAAGTTCTTGAAAACTTGATGTGCGTTTTATTTAACTTTTTTCTTCTTAGTGGGAGTTTGATGCTGCAGGGCACTAGGATCCTCTCAACAATTGAGACAAAGAAATGTTAAGTGTCTTTTCTAATATAATCGAACCATGGAGTCTGCATTCTTGTCCCAATAGCAATGTGTGCTACAAACGGGATCTTCATAATAATGTGAGATGGACTCAAGAGTCTTGTAATGAGATGTGCACTGTACACAGCATGCCCAGCTCTGTCCTGGCTCCAGACCTGATGTTCTAACAAAAAGCAGAATTAAAAAAGCTTCTGGTTATGGTGTTTTCTTCCACTACGACCCCACCACCCTCCCCACTCCAGCCAAAATGAAATACTAGTTGAAACTATCAACAAACTATATTGTTTTACACTGTGCTAATCGTCAGATATTTTGAGCATATAATGGGGAACAGGGGAATATCCTAACTATTTTGAGTCATCTAGTGAAGCCAAAGCCAGTCAAATTATTTTGAAGACTTAACTACAGACTACAATATTAGTTTATGAAACGAGTATGCCTGGCCATTTGGAGATATTTTATTTTATTTTATTTTATTTTTGGTGGAAGGGAAAGGCATTTATTCCAAGGGGCTTCTGTGGCATTCACATTTAATTTTTTTTTTTTTTTACATTAGGCATGGCATATTTATTTATCTCAATGAAGTTGTGTGCATAAAGTAACATGCAGAATTAATTAGCCTCTACTAATATTGGATGCAGTAATCCTCTGCAAACCAAACTGAGCTCAGTGATAGCAGCAGGAACAACAGACAGAGGGAAAGAAAGACTGACAGAAAGACAGAAAGAAAGAAAGAAAGGTCAACAATCAGTTGAAAGAAGGATTCAACAAACTGGTTACTCACAGCATCAAAATGCAAGGTAGGAAAAGATGCTTGAAGAAAGATGCTTTTCCAGTGTTAAACTAGGCCTCAAAAGAGAATTACTTCAGGTCGATAAGGGTGAGGAACCTGCAACTTCCAGATGTTTTTGGAAGACAACTCCTATCATCTCTGACCATTGGCCATGCTGGCTTTACTGCTGAGAGTTGAAATAACATCAGCAGGACGGCATGTTCACCATCTCTGCTGTAAAAATTGTACCACAGGAATCAGTGCTAGGTTTAGTAATTTTCAGAGAACTAAATCTCTTAGTACTATCTAGAACAGAGTTCAAATTAAAGCAACAAGTTCTATTCATTTTAGGGGGTCATATTAGGTAGGAATAATATAGAACTTATTCCTTAATGTTCACTACTAATCTGACTGTTGTAATTGACAGCAGACTTTGAAAATACACAATAGTAATAAACAACTGAGAGGACCTTTAAACACTGCACACTGCTTAATCTACTAACATGCAAAATGACCTTAGTACACTTCTAAAGAACTTGACAGGCAGCAATCAAATTAAACAAGGACAATGTTTGGGATAAAAAGGAAATTCACATATCTACAAGCTGTGATAATCACATAAACAGCATTTTCTAGGGGGTTCTTATTGTTGTGTGCTCATTTCTGACTTACGGCAGCCCTAAACAGGGGACAAATAACTGGACTAAGCCAACAGTTTTATATTGTTTCAAAAGTCCAATGCATTGTATGTTTATTTTACTTACTATTTTATTAAAATATGTATATCCTGCCCTATATCTCAGGATCTCAAAAGTTTTATCAAAAATGGGACCAGTGACAAGACCCCAAGTGTTTCCAGTAGGCAAGCAGTTTAAGAAGGACATAGTCAATTTGAAAAAGGTTTATGAGAAGCTACAACAAAAAAATAATTCAGCACAGAAATCACACAAGGGAAGTCTGAAAGAAATGGATGTGTTCAACACAACTTGGAAATCCTTAGGTGGAACATGGCCACATGATATATAACAGTAGCCTACCACAGCGTTCATAACCTTCCTAATTTTGCAGCTTGACTGTCACTGAAAAAGCATGATAGGCACAGGATTGTATCTCCCTTGGCAACAGTGCTTCCTCATTTTTACTATCAACTTGATAACAAAGGCCACTTGTTAGAAACTGAGGAGCAACCAGATTTCCACACAGCATTTGAATTGAAGAACAACTGCATTTCCTTCCCACACCATTCCAGCATATTCTAACAAGGCAGAAACTGGAAATGGAATCCCTTGCATGTGCTGTTCTCACTTGCAGGACTAAATTATGAGGTTGCTTTCTCCCACCAAATCACTCAGAAATGAAGTGCCCTGGAACTAATTAGGGTACTTATTTCTGTAAGATAGTTCCAATTGCTCTATCATTCAAAACATATCTTCTCCGCTTATATAAAGAATGACTCCCTCCAATCATCTAGCACTTATTTGACTTTCTAATTCATGCCACAAAGAGTGGCCTAAGGGACTCTTGGACTTTGAAGAGCTGAATGCATGAAAACACCCGTAGGCTAAGAAAAGCAGGAAGTACCGTATATGCAAATAGTCTGCAATTGGAACCATGTTTCTTCCACTTTCCAGAAGCTGAGCAGCATTTCTTACCTGTACCCAACTTGGGTTTTTGTCACATGCAAGTTCCAACATAAATACAAATTGAGGCTGAATCCATTTAGAGGAGAAGGTGTTATGGACGGTTCTGTGAACCATCTTCTCCAGGGTATGGTGCAGTATTAATAAGCATCCACAGAATCTTGAAAACCTCCTTCTCTCTTATTAGATTTTTTTCCCCATGTGTCAACAATCTCACTCATATGAGAAAATGATGTGGATCTAACCTGGTGTCTTGCTAGGGTAAAGAAGAACAAATACCTTTGCTTTAATGGAGTCCTGCTGGTTTGTACTACAGTCGCACAGCAAGTATGAAACAGAAACCTGCCTCAGTGTTTACTCTTCCTGCTCACATATCAGAACCAAAACATTCTGCAGAAGTGTTTTGTGCCAGCTAAAACCTTTAAAATTAGCTACATTAGACAAACAGCAACAATTCTTGACAATTATTTGCAATAAAATCTGAGTATCATATCTAGCTGGTTTTGAGATATCCAAGCATATAGCAGATTCTGCACCAAAAATATAAGGAACCATCTAGATTCAAGCTTGTCACTCACATGCATTATTCAGCCTTCCCTTCATAACAAGGCTGCAGAATTTCAGCACTAATTTCAAATGAAGAACAAACCGGGAACATTTTACTCATCACATCCTTAAAAGGTATATCTGCTGAGAGTAAATGTTGTGGCTGCTTTAACCAAACAGAGGAATTAAAAAAAAAAAACCTTGATTGACTGCTCAAGTAAACAAAATGATATCCACTTACACATCTCTCCAGTCCATCCTTAGCACTTTTACATTATACCTAAAGTAAGCAAATGTGCAATCCGTTTCTTCAAGTCAGTTAACTCGAAGGTTTGCTCGAACAGTCTTCGCAGGTCCGCAGCCATGTCACCAAGAAATGCAACAGTGTGACAGGAAAGGAAGAAAAAACATTAAAACCTACAGGGAGCTGAATATTCCCAGAAATCCTGAGGGTCAGGGTATTCCAGTCCCCTTAGGCTGCCACACTCTCAAGACACTATCTCTACATTTAACCAACTGTTACTTCTTATTTCATACAGGACCTGATCCAGCACAAAATTTCCCCTCTATAATGCATCTTGCTAACATTCTGCAACCTGATCTCTCAGCAGCTGAGGAGAAGCAGCATCAGTCACTCTCTTCTCTGTGATCTGGGAAGGGTGTGGATGCACGTTTGTGTGTGTCTGTGTATATGTGAGAGAGAGAGAGAGAGAGAGAGAGAACGCATGTCTCCATGTAAGCAAGGGTGGAATTGTTTCTGTGTGTCTGTGTGAGAGAGTGGGGGAAAGAGACATTGTGTGAGAGACAGAAAAACCCTGCTGGATGTTGTAGCTTAGGAATTCTGTAATAGAACAGCTGCTTTGGAAAAGCAGGTGGTATTTCTGGAATGGAATCACTGATCCATCTACCACAGTACTGTCCAGTTCAGGAGTGAGCAGAAGCTTCCATTCTTCTTATCAATCCACGCTGTGTTTTAGGCTAGATGTTAAAAGAGCTTTCCAAGGTGCTGAACCTATTTGGGTGCCAGGATTCGGCACCTTGGAGAGCTCCTTTAAAGTCTAAGGGCCTTTTCACACTACACTGTTATAGTGCTATTATTCCACTTTCAACACCCTATGGAACCCTTGGATTTGCAGTTTAGGGAGGGACATTTAGAATTTTCAGCCAGAAAGCTCTTTGACCTCAGTAAATTACAAATCCCAGAATTCCACAGGATGTTGAAAGTGGAATAGCACTATCACAGTGTAGTGCAGAAAGGCCCTAAAATAAAACCAAGAGGGGATTCACTGGATCACTGACATGGAAGTCATCAACCATCCTTGTTCTACATGCAGCAGCTCAACAGCTTTTTAGATATGAGTCCTTTCAGCATTAAGAACCAACATGGTGTAATGGTTTGAGCACTGTACGATGACTCTGGAGACCAGGATCAATTCCCCACCCAACCAAAGAAACCCACTGAATGACTTTGGGCACATCACAGAACTCAGCCCTCAAACCCTTTAACAGGTCTGCCTTAGGGTAAGTCAGAAACAACTTGAAGGCACACAACAATTTTTCAGCATTACTGTGGGAAGCCAGGGTTTAAACATGGAACTTTCTGCAGGTAAAGCATGTGTTCTACAAGCATGTCACAAACTTTTACCAAAGGTTTTGGCATTACTTACACTTAAATAAAATCAAAATCAAAATTTGATTTTATAAAAATATTTAAGTGTTTTAATTGTTTTTAAGTATCTTTTAATAATCAACAATAATTTAATAATAATAATGGAATATTTAATTCCTTTTAACTTTTGCAAACTAAATGCTTTAGCTGTATCTTTTAAAATTATTATAACCTGCTTTGGATTCCACTTGGGAAAAAGAAGGGATAGAAATTAAATAAATAAATAAATAAAATTCAAATTGTTACAGATCTATATATTTCCTTCAAATTCTTTTTAAAAATAATTCTAGATATGTACACACATACTTTCCTGTACACAAAAGTAAGCTGTTATGCATGTCCTTCAAATGTTGCAGTAATACTATAATACTGCTGCCCAATGTATGTCAACTGCAGGATTCCACAGAATCACCAAAAAGAAAAAAGAAAAAAACTGTAGCACAAAATCCACAGATGGGCAATACCTTTATTAGGATCAACTATAAAGCATGCAAACTTTATAGTTTTCTAGAACTCTTCATTAGGTTAGATGGCAGGAAAGGGAAAAAGGCGAGGAAGCCCCCCAAAATCTGCCACTTTGAAGTGGTCAGTCCTCATCCAAAGAAATGATTTTTGATTTTGCCAATGTTAGTAAGTATAGAACAGTCTAACAAAGAGACTTCTTGAAGCAGAGTGCTCAAGAAAGAGTGGCTCCAAGTGGTTTAGGACAATGCTCAATACAGTACTTAGAATTATTTAAATATGGTGTCTGCCTTGGTTTTGAAACTAAATCTCCCTTGCTTACTACGATTGACAGCCTGCACCAGACGAACATCAGGGGGACTATCACAGTTGGTTCTTAAGGTCTGATTACTTTCCGTATCATGACCCGTGGTATGGTCTGTTTTCCTGAGTAGAACCTTAAGGCACTAATTTATGGTAAGAGCAGTCCTTGTTCCAGAAAGTAAAATCATCATAGTAAATCATTGTTCTTCCCTATAGGAGTAGGTACATGGTGTAGGTATAAAGATGAGTTTTGGCCAAGCTCAGGAGAAGCCTAGATGGCATGCTACAAGAGAAAGTGATGATTGAGAAGAAACTGTATGTGTACCTGTCTATCACTATGGTTCAGTATCACCCAGCCATGATGCAGTCCTTTCCTTATATGTACTTCCCCCTAGGAACAGCTCGTGCCCCTGAAACACCCTATATCACTATGTTGTCTCCTGTCCAGATGCCTAACTTCTACAACAGACCTGTTGCTGTAGTAATGGACCATAATAACAGTTACAATGACAACTCAGCACATCAGGTAGGTTACTATCATATCTATGGTGCAAATCCCTACTTCCATTCTTATCCCTTCTGGCATTTTCCTCAGGTAAACTCCCCTCCTCTGTGCAACCCCTACGTTAACAGGCTTTTAAACACATAAATGCAATCCACACAAACATTTCTGACAAGTACGCAGTATGCATATGACAACAAGATCACTGTTTCCCTTCTATCAGATTCAAGTATGGCAATAATGTCTCTGAATAAATGTCAGAGATCAGTAATGAGGACAAATAAATGGAACCTCATGGCTATCAAGACCATGCTTATTATTATTGAGGGCTTGGTGGGCTATTTCTAAGAGTCACATTATTTCTAAACAAATTTGGACTTTGGGGTTGCTTCTGGGTCCAACATTACTTCCCAAATACATCTGTAGGCTGGAATGCATTTTTATCTGCTTTGTCACTTGCATGTGATAAAACAGAAAAGTCATTAGGGTGCTGCCACAAAAGTCATGAAAGGGTGACTTCTAGTTAAGCTACTGTAATGCATCCAAAAAGCACCTGGAAGCTCTAGCTGGTTCAGAATGCTACTAGCTGATGACTAGCAGGCATAAATAGATGAACATATATTAATTTTTCTCTTTTTAAGTAACACAAGTTACCAGTATGATTCCAGATCCAATTTAAGTTTTTGATTTTAATCTCTAAAGTCTTAAAGGATATCCATAACCCAAACAGCATGCATACTCCAACCAGTATAGTTAACTCATAAAAGCATTTTCTCCTTTATGACTGCTGGCAAACTTTGAAACCAGCCAATAACACATTGCTAAAATGTTCAAGTTATGCAGATACTCTGACACCTAATATCTACATAAGCTTTTCAGCTATGGTGTTGTGGAATGCCTTCCTTAAGCAGATCACTTAGATTTGTTGCCCACCTCTTTTTGGAACAAGACTGCTGTCTACACCCAACATTTCCTACAGTTCATGTTTTCCTGCAATTGTCAGCTGACAGTGGTGAGCTGAACCTCTGTCTTCTGGTTTAAACTTTTCTTACATTTTGCTGACACCATAGATACTATCTGGATCTGAAAATACATTATAGCATAGTGAGAGTGGCCAGCTTGAATACAGGAAAGGGTCCTTCTTGTATCCTTAAGTTACCAAATCCTGGAGAAGGAAGATGCTGCATAACATTTTACCAGGTGGAACTCTAGAACATCTTCTCCCTCAACCCATAACCCACTTTTCAGCTGCTGCATTTGCCCCAGAAGAGTCATTTACTTACTGGTAGAGAGCAGGGGCAGCAGAGAAGCATTCAGCTTTGTTCCAGTTGCTGGACACATAGCACTGACATCATCCTTTAGTGCATCCAACAAAGAAATATAGCTGAAAACTTCTCTGCTGTCTGCTTTCCACAAGTCAGTAAATGGCCATTTTGAGCAGTAATGCAACAGCTAAAAGGTGGCTTGGGCTCCAGGAAGGAGAGATTGTGTAGTTCTACCTGATGCAAATTTATACTACATTTTTCTTCTCTAGCATCTGTTAACTATTAAAGATACAGGAGCCCTGTCCCATATTCAATCTGGCCAGTCAAAGCATAGCATTTCTGTGTAACAACCTTATTTATGATAGAAGTCTAATCAAAACAGGAAGGTTACTTTTTGTACAAAAACACATATTTTCAATCTAGTGCTTCCGTTTATGTTCAGTTTCTTATATTGTTATATACCTCCCTAATCTACTAACCTAGAAATTTCTATTCTAAATCCACTCACACCATTTAAACCAACACAATAAATTATGCTGGCCTTACTCTAGCTAATCTCCACACTCTACAATAAACACACTCCAACTGTCTCTCACCAACCTCTCAAACCCCAGTTTTCAAACTTTCTCACTAAACACTCAGCTCATCACTTCAAGCACTGTAACACTCTATCCCACTATATTAGACCACTTAACATAAACTGCCTAATATATTTACAAGCCATTGAGTATCACATTTTACCTTAAACCATAGAATATACCAGGAGTCTATCTACATCGGTACACTGAAGGCCCAGAAAGGCAATGGCTCTTCCTTTCTTCCATCTGCAAAACTGCCACCCATTCCCTGCCTCCCAGATTTTGATTGGCCATGGGGATGCAAGCTATATTGTTTCGGGGGGGGGGCTGTACAATGAGATACTCAGTACTCCTTCTGCAATGACTGAAAAAGCAGAGACACCAGTATAATGAAAAGTTATGCCAGAATGTGTCACCAACAGAATTCTAAGCTTAAACTATATGTGACACACAACAATTACGGAGCTATTAGATACCATGAGTGAAATTATTTGAGGAAAGACACAGATAGGACTTTTGGGATCTCATGACCATCAATGGTTGGATGGAAGCATGGTGAGATGTGAAATAGGAGGTATGGAATCAGCAGGCAGAGCTGTAAAAACACTGAGATGCAATTTGTGGTTAGAGGGGATGACATAGGCACGGCTTTTTAAAATAGAACATTACCGAGTATAGCTTTGCTGCTTTAATGCAGCTTAATACTCATGTGCACCTGTTTCTGAAGAAATATGAGATGCTACTATACAATAAAAGCTTTTAATTTTTTTTTCCAAAAATGAAATAGAAAGCCAATCCTCATAAAATATGGTTTAAAGAGAGTAAGCTAGTGAAGAAGTGAGGGCTGTGCTATGAATGAGAAAAAAACTGTTTTGTTTCATTTTGATATAGTTTTTAAAGAACCTTTCTCAGAAAACAGAAACAACAGAAAATTCCCTATAACACACTCCTTCCTCATCTTTTTTTGTTGTTGCCTATTTTCTTAATTTCTTTTATTAGTTACCTTTATAGCCCATATCTCCATAAAACTATCCAAGGCAGGTAACAATAAAACACACACACACACACACACACACACACACACAATAACATTGGAAGGAATGGCACAATAAAATGGCATAAATTCATACAAGAGCAGATTTTAAAAGGCAATTAGTTAAAAACATAACGAAATCAAAAAATGCAGCTTTAAACACTGAATTTCTGGTTGGGAACAGAGACACTCCATCCAGTTTCTACTTATTTTTGGACCATGCTCAGACAGATCTTAACAGAGCAGCATCATGTTGCATTTAATATATCTATTTTTAGAGCCTTCCTAAAATATTTATTTGCAATGTAACTGACTGTTAATGAAAAGCCTCAACTACAAAAATATTTCTCTCAGAGAATGCTGTTGCCCCTAAAATAATAGCAAGTTACAAAGGTCAAGACAGTGAAGCAATGCCTAAGGATAACCCCACTACTTCATCCATGGAAAATTTAACTGCCCACCTTTATGTTGGGGACAGAACACTCAGGAACAGACTCTACTACAAATTAGCCTCAGATGGCAGGCCAACGTGAGCAAACAAACTCAGCTGACATTACAGAGCCCTAAAAGTGTTCTGCAGACTTGTTGAAAACTTTACCCAATGGTTCAGACCTCTCAAATTAAGCCATCACATTTCCAGTAACCAAATTAAAAATGGAATTACTCTCGCTGCTATCAGCCCTGTCAGAAAAACAATCCAGGGGCACCAGACACAGAGGCATTTGACATAGAAAAATGTGTTCCTTGCCTACACTAGACTGTGAAAATAGACTCAGAAATGTCCATGCATGGTACGTGTACAGACTGGTCTACACAAGCAGGGACTTCGCTATTTGCAAGACCCCTGACCGTGCATACACAGCATATCGTTTGTGTATACATATGTGTGAAGTCATTAGGAATTTTGGAGTCAGGTGCCATCAGTATGCTGATTTCACTCAGCCCCATTTTATTATCAACACACCACTTAAAAATACTTTTCACATAACTGTATCTACTTGGAAAAGGCAAATGACTTTGATATAAAATCATATGATCCTCTTAAAAGTATTGATCAACAAATTCTACCACCTACTGTTTTTAAGAAAGAGCAAATCTTATGCCACCAAAACAAAGCAAGACAATTCTTGCACAAATTTCAATATATGACATATACAACTTTGGTATTTAATGATGTATCTGTCACATGAGTTATCTTGTCTAATTTCCAAGTCCTCATCTAATTCTGATTTCTTTGTCTCTATTTTGATTAATAACTGAGATGTGGTACAGAAAATCTTTTAAGTATTTCAATGCCTTTCTCACCTACTTTGAAGTTATATAAAACATTTGGGCTCATTACTTTTCTTTTGTTAATAGCCACCTGTAGCTCTGCTTTTGCACTTTCTTGACTTTCCTTAATCGCCATTCCAAATCTTTGCTATTTTCTGCTAGTAATACCATCATCTACGTATCAGTGATCTCTTGTCCAAAGTCTAGTTAATGCATAGGAACAGTAAAGAGTTTTGTCACACCCATTTCTTTTAACATTATGAGAAAAGAATTTAGAATCTTTTAGAATTCTCATAACCAATTTATCTTGTCTATGCAATCGAAAGTTGTGCTGTAATCTACAAAGCACAGGTTGATTTTACTCTGCAATTCCATCATCCAACATATTTTTGCAATATGATCCCTAGTATCTCCTCCTTTTGCTGTTCTTTCAATAGTTGATTGATTGTTGTGTGTTTTAGGGGGCTGGTTTTAAGTGGATTGGTGGGTGGGGAGGATTGGGTATGTTTTTTAATGTTTTTTAATGTATTAATGTATTTGATGTTGTTCGCCGCCTCGATCCATGTGGAGAGGCGGGATAGAAATATATTATTATTATTATTATTATTATTATTATTATTATTATTATTATTATTATTATTATTATTATTATTACCCTACTCTTCCTTGGATATGTGCCATTTCTCACTCAACATATGATAAAAGTCTTTCCTGCAATATCTTGAGCATCACTTTATTTGCAAGATAGATCAGTGCACTAGACCAGTGCCTGCTACAATACCTGATGTGCCCTTTCTTGGGGATCAGAATGTACATTGAGCATTTCCAATCTGTTTTGGTTTCCATAACTGTCAATAGATTTTAGTTAGATTTGAAACAGATTCTATCTCTACTTGAAATATTATTGATATGCCATCTGTTCCTGGCAATTTAGTTCTCCCAAGTGCTTTTAGGGCCTCTTCCATCTCACTCTCTACAACTGTGGATCCACTTGTTCCTTGAAGGAATCTGTTTCATCACATTAAAATTCTTCAGTGTATGGCTTTCATTGTCTTTTTCATTTCACCCTGATCATACAATGTTGTTCCATCTAGGTCATAAAACATCAACATACTTGAATTTTCCTTTAAGTTCTCATATCTTACAGAAGAGGTCTCTTCTATCTTTTGTAGTCTTCTTTTTTTAATATTATTAAAAAAACTTCTCTTTGTAACTACACACAAGTCACTGAACAGTTGTGTTCAAGACTATGACCCTATTTCTGTCACCTTTTACTTTTGGCTCTTGTCTTATGCTTTTATTAACCAGCAAAACAGGAGAGTGTGTGCGTGTGTGTGTGTGTGTGAATGTGTAACAGAGGTGGAAAGAGTATTCAAAAACATGGAAAAATGTTTCTTGAGTATCATGAAATCCAGCTGAAGAGCATCCTGCATGGAAAATGCTGTTTTCTATGCCAAAAAAGGTGAATTTTGTGCAGAATATCTCTCACACTGCAAAGAATCTTTGAAAAGTATTGTTTTCAAAAACTTTCTTGCAGCAGGAAGGAAACTGCTAAACTTATTTGCTGTTTCCTTTGAGAATGAAACAACAACAAAAAGAATTACATCTCTAGGGTATTATTGGGTTTTTTTTTCTGTTTTTCACTTCCTGTTCCTTCTTTTCCTTTTTCTGTTTTTCTTTTCCTTCATCCAAATACCTCCTGCAGCTTCCCCCCTTGGTCATCATGGAGTCTAAAACTCAGTCATTTTCCTAGTTAAACACCTTCTTGGAGGCATTTAAATCAGGGAAATAGTGATCGTTTTAAAAGAAAAAAAAATCCTGTCCATCCTGAAATGACTTTTCCAGTTTAAAAAGTCTGATTGGAAACATTATACACATGACCTATCCATAAATAGAAACTATAAAATCCAGTCTTGGGTTCTTTTAAAAATCCAACATGCCAACACATGCTCCTTACTATGAGGGAAAGCCTTTGATAAGCAAACATATTTTTTCTCCTTTGTATCAGCCACAGGATATAAGAAATGCTTTATTTCAAAAGAACTTGATTTTACAGCATGTATTTCTTCTCCACAGTCTTTGCTAGTTTTGACAGTTTGACCTCAGCCAGCCCCTGGCTCTGGTACAGGGCATTAAATTCCTTTCCCTACCCCAACAATTCCATGGCTGAATGATGGAAACTAAATCTCAGTAAACAGCCTGGTTAATAAATCATAAAAATTTTGGCAGGTTGAACATATGAATAGCGCAGCATTACCCTGTTTTGTTCTTTTGGATTTGTGGCAAACTTGTTTCATTATATATATTAAGATGAAAATGATTTAAATGTACTCTGGGCAGTAGAAATGTAAATACACATGTGAGGATAGAGGTATGCTCTGAGAACTGCACTGTACATCTATTCTCTCACACAGGTTTACATTTAAGTGTTGAGTGTTCCCCAACAGACTCAGATAATGGCTTCTCAAAATATCTCAAATTAAAAGGCTTCTTTATGGAGCCTGCCATCAGCTCAGCTCCCCTGTGCATGATGCCCATCTGGTTGAGAGGTTCATTTTCTTCTGCCAGCTCCCTAATTTCTGTCTCGCACAATTTCTCATTAATCAATGCAGACATATATCACTGTTTTCAGCGGTAAAATATTTAAGTCTTCATGATTAGACAATTAAATATTTACCTAACATATACAACGATATTTTAACCATTAAATTCCTTTCTGCCAAGTATTACTTTATCTGAAAGACTAGTAATTACCCAAATGCTGTCCAAGATAACTCATCAGCATTTAAAATACAGATCAGATCAGTTAAAGCTTACCATAGTTATACATATATATGTATTAGATAACACAATGGACCTGAGAGAGTAAGTTTGTTGGATTCTGTTGTAGCATTGCCAGCTGCCAAAAACATGTGTATGTCTATAGGGTGTGTGTGTGTGTGTGCATGTGTGTGTGTGTGTGTGTAATTTGCCCTTCTCTGTCCTCCTCAAGGATAATGTGGTTTTCATGTTATTGGGGTGCTGCAACTCTAAGCTCATTTCTGCCCTATGTTATTATTATATTGCTATTATTCCACTTTCAGCATCCTGTGGAATCTTGGAATTTGCAGTTTACTGATGTCAAAGAGCTCTCTGGCTGAGAATTCTAAATGCCCCTCCCTAAACTACAAACCCCAGGACTCCATAGGATGTTGAAAGTGGAATAATAGCACTATAACAGTGTAGTGAGGAAATGGCCTAAGTTTCAGTCTGAATTTGAAAGGAGCTATTCAAAGTGCTAAAGCCTATCCCCTAAACAGATCCAACACCTTAGACCAGGGCTTTCTAAACAGTGTGCCGTGACACGTTGGTGTGTCGCCTGAACGGTGTAGGTATATCGCCTACAGTCTTAGAAATGCATGTTATTATTTATAAATCATATATTTTTAAAAATATATTAAAGATTTTCATGAGATATGTTGTATCCCCATACATTTTGTTATTACGATTTATCTATGTGTCTGTATCTCTTGTAAAGGGTTAGTTGAACCTCCAGTTTGCTAGTAACTGAATTACTGTGTCGCGAAATGATGCAGGTCTAAAAAGTGTATCACCAACATGAAAAGTTTGGAAAGCTCTGCCTTAGACAGATTCAGCACTTTAGACAGGTCTAGGGCAGATTGAGTCCCCTGCTGGCATGTAATCTACTACCTATCCTTTCCTGTCCTGAAGATCACAAAGGCATCCTCTTCTATGTCCCACCTAGGATGAAGGCACAGCTGATGGCAATCAGACATAGGGCCTTTTCAGTGGCTGCACCAGTATTGTGGAACACCTTTCTTGTTTAGCATAGATGGTCCCATTTTTGGCTGTGTTTCACCAACTGGAGAAGAGATGGGAAGCGTAGAAAAACTCCAGTCTGAACATCTCAAGGAAGAAGTCTAAGAACAAGGGGTGGGAAGTAAAATGTCACTTAAGTTCTACTAGACAGTGGTGTACAGAGGAGAATACCTGTTTGTTGACTTTGAGATAAAAGAACTTAATAAGAAAATAGGGAGTTAGTCAAGGAAGAACAGTGGGAGAAACCGAAATGGTAAGAACAACATGAATACTCAAAGTCCCTGCTTATCCCCGTAGCAGAGTCACAAGAGAAATCTATGTAAGGGAGAACTTAGGAAAGAGTGCAGAGTAATGTCAAAACTTAATTCGCTACTGAACACACAGCTGCATGCTGGAGCTGTCACGCTTTCCCTGCTCCAGAATGATTTATATGCTGAGGCTGCCAATGTATATTGCATTCATTCCCATGACAGCCCACTGTCACGCAGCATTTTCAGATGAATATCCACTGTAAATGGGGCACCGCCTGTGAAAAAGCTGCTTTAGCAAGACGTCATTTACTGTAATTCCTTTTTGCACTCAGAAAATCTTTCACCACGAAAGCAGAGTGCTAAAACTTGAGGAAAATCCACAAATTCCTTATAATGAACCCATCACTATGCATTCTAATAATACAAATCCAGTGAGAGTGATCAGATAATTTAATTCTTCCCACCTGTTCAAAGTGGCCTGTGCTCAAATACTCCATGAATAGCTTATATACTCTTTAATACCATGGTTCATAAATTGACAGGTTGCCTTTTATAGCATTATCTGTATAATATAATATAATATAATATAATATAATATAATATAATAAAATATAATATAGTTCATATAATGTTATAGGACAGGAACACAGGAGGAGGACCTCTATTAATTTCTGCCAGCCTGCTTTCAAATTGCTCATCTTCCTACAGACTTCTGTTTTCCTTATTACTGTCCTCAAAAGTGTAATATAATGGGGAATATGATTAAGAAGAGCGGGGGAAAGCTCTTACATATAGAACTTTGCCACTGCATCAGTAGATCAACTAATGGAAAAACACACTGGGTGTGAGACATGGACAACAGCCTAGAAGATATTTCAGAGAGTAATGACAAACACCGAACAAAGTTTAGAACTCATTATCCAGTCTACCGGATGAAAATGACAAAGGAGAATTTTCCCCACTGTCATTGCATCCCCACAGTGTCATTCTGTAGAAATTTTAGAGCTAATTTGTGGCCTTTCACAGGCTGATAAGAAGAAAAATTTAATCAAATGCTTGATAGCTGTGCTTGGTGTGCAGTGCAGTCACTCAGATCTGAAACACCTATATGGGTGACGCAAACTGCATGGTGTAAGCATCTACAGCACTACTCTGTTCAGTTCTGTTGGATGAGTTTCAGTTTGGCTTATGGCCTTTTTTTTAAAAGAGTTAAAACAGTTTTGGTCACTCTTGGGATTGCCTTGCCAGGAGACAAACAGAGAGAATGTTTCTCTATAGGTTCTTCTGGAGCTCTCAGTAGTTTTTGTTACCACAAACCACAGTACCCTTCTGAGGAAGCTTGGGAACCTGAGGCAATGTTTTGCAAAGGTTTGTCTCCTATCTGGATGGTCAATTCCAGAACAGCAGCACAGCTTTCCAAACTGGAAAAATCCTGTTCTGTCCTGTGGGGATTCTGCTATCCTTCTGTGGTCTACTTTGTACTTTTTAAACATCTTCCTGAAACCCCAGGGTGAGCTTCAGCATTACCTGTCCTGTACATTTTATCAAAAGCTAGGGTGGCAATGACTACCTTGAACTGGTGCTTAAGTTCAGTTAAGGGCTGGTTGAGGGCCAATAAACAGAGATTCAGTCCAGATAAGATGGAGGTTCTGTTAGATGGTGATTCATCTGGCTGATTAAATTGGGTTTCACACACTTCCTTGGAAAAAACAGGTTGACAGTCTGGACCCACAGTGAACTGTGAACTCTGTCATGGGAGACCCAAGTGACATCAGTGGCACAGAGTGTCTTTAACCTGCTTTAACAAACGTATCAGCTATAAGACTACAGAGATAACCTGGCTGCAAATATCTGTGCATCAGTAACCTTCAGTTCAGATTACTATACTGTGTGATATGTAAAGCTACCTTTGAAAACTGCCCAGAAACTTCAGTTAATGCAGAACAGAGCAGCAAGGCTGAGACTAGTTGTTTTGAACACATTTTTTCAGTGCTATGTCCATCTGTACCGGTCATTCATCAATTTCCAGTTCAGATTCCAAGTGTGGATGTTGATCTTTAAAGCCCTAAGTAGCTTAGGATCAGTCTACATGAAGGAGAACTTCATCCATATGCTTCTGATGGTTAAAAATCTCACAATTGGTGATGGTTAGTGGCAGTCGGTATCTTCCATGTCAGTAAGGAAGTGGTATCACACCAGGTTTATCCAAACTTTACTTGCTCAAACTGTTTTAGGAACAAGATTTAAATCTCAGACTAAAACTGCGACCAGATTCACAACCCTCTAGTTGTCTTTCCCATACTTTCTTCCCTTCCTCTGTAAAACAGCCTCTCTTGAGAGATCTACCTGGCATCTTCATTATACAGACTTAAATACCAGATGTACCTCTTCCAACAGATATTCGATCTTTCATAAGTTGCTTTTATTACAATTGGGTTACTGGCCTTTAAATATCTTACATATTAATATTTTTGTACTGAAATCAACTGTTTTGGTTGCTGTTTTAATGATTTTCTTAGATTTTAATTATTGGCATGTACTTTGACAGCATTTTACAGCTGGGTGATATAGATTAAATAAATACACCATTAATGTATTAAATAAATTTAATATTTATTTTTTATTTTATTAAATTTATTAAATATTTATTTATTTTATTTATTAAATTTATTAAATAAATACACCATTCAATTACTTTAAGAATGCAAGGATGCCTTTTCTCTTGAATACAGTTAAAAGCTGACAGAACATTTCCTTTACTGGTTCTGCTGCAGGATCTTAAATCAACAGTCCTGGTATTCTAATAGTCCTTATATGGCCTCCCAAATATTGACCAGTATTAGGCACTGGGAACATTTATCAATCTCTTTTCTCTTTTTGGACCCTCCACTCCCTTTCCATATTTTTATTAATAATTTCCTTTTTTAGCCATCTTCTGTCTGGGCAAAAAAATCAAAATCTCTTCTACTGTACTGCTATTGCCCATTTCTGTCCTTTGCATTTGACTCCAATTTTAGCTGCTGTTAATGATCTACCTGTACTAGAACTTTGCCTTTTAAGTATGGGCTTGCATATGTGGCATTAAAACAAGCCACTTCTCCTGGGCCAGCATCTGGAACCTGACATACAGTTTATATCTTATGGAAGTAGCTTTAAAATTTCTACATCACTGCTCTCAACATGCATTTTCTGGGGAATGTCTGCCGTTTTTATGGCTTTTCCAAAGCAAAGCCAGTTCTTTCTCTCAGATGACCAATAAAAATGCACTCTCTAGTCTTTACTTGAGCCTTGTGCCAAGAGAGAGAGCCTTCCCATTCCATTAAAATACTTCCTCTCCCCAGTCCATGCAGTTCATGGATTTACAGACATTGATTTGGAATGAGAAAGAACAGGGTACTGAGATATCAGAACAAGCTAAGCCGAGTTCTGCTTCCCTCAAAACCCATATCTAAGTCATCAAACCTTGTTGCTCCACCATAACCTACTTTTTTTCACTCATGTAACTCTGCTCCCTTGTATTTTCTGCTACATTTAGTATATTTATATTACATCATCCTCTCCTTATTTTTCATTCATGTACTCCTTCTGTCCATAATAATACAAAGTTAATACCAGTTGAAAAAGAAAATAAGAAAAACTGAAGTATACTCATCTTTGCCATTGAGAATGCCTTACCCTTTTTTACTATCTATTTATCTTTATCTAAGTACCTTTAGCCATAAAAGTCACCTTTGCTTTCATTTGTGTCTAGCTTGCCATTTTAAAATGCCAACATACTTGATGTACATTGTTGGGGATTTATGAATTGCATAACCTGGAGTTATGCATTCATAACTGTGTGGCATTTGCAAACCCAGCATAGCCCCTATTCAGGGTACATGTAAAGCTGTGAAAGTCCGTCCCCCAACCCACACTTACCAGGAAGCAGCCACTGCAATCAACAGAGGTCTGTTCCCTTGCTGTTTGCAAAGCAGCTGACTGATCTTCAATGTGAGGAGTAATTGTGTCAGGGGTCTTGCTTCTGCCTGTTTCAATAGAGATCATTCATGAGAGGGCGTGGGAATGTCAGTCAGCTACTTCACAGAAGACAGGAAAACAGACTCCTGTTGATCACAACAGATACTTCCTTGTAAGTGGGGAGTGGGACAGATTAGGGCAGAATTCACTGTGTAGTCCTGCAATAGGATTCCAGCCAAGGAGACTCCAATTAACTTTTTTAGAAGACTAAAACCTAATATTAATGTTGTCATCTTACACAAATGTACAGAAAAATTCTTTGCACGTTCAGAGTCTTACTCCAAAGTAATTGTGAAAGGATTGAACTAAGAAACATTATAACTGGGTACAGAATTGCAGCCCATTTTTTGTACTGTGAAAGGCCCAAAATTAATGTACCGGTATTTAGCTGTACAATATCTATCATGGAACATACACACACACTAACTCATATGCAGAATGAATGCCATTCTTGAATGTTTTTTCAGTAATTCATTATACACCAATTGCTCACATAAAGACAGCAGAATGTCGTTGGATGATATAAGTTCTAAAATTAACACAGTACAAATGTAAGTATTTCCAACTGTATATATAATGCACTGTGGGATATAACTTAAAGTAATATGACCTGCCAAAGTAACTTACATCTAGAACAATTGCTTAAACAGAGCATAATCTAATTAATTAGACTGAGATGGAAAGAGGTAAAGGGAGCCGGATGTCTGTTTGAGTTCACTGATAGCTGAATATATAACATCTTGGCCTTACTAATCCACATTTATCCTCAAATTGGATCACAGCCAAATTTCTTACAGTCCAATTCTCAGGCTAGTGAAAACTAAAATATTTGTACTGTAGCCAATTTAGCCCTATTATGGTCAACGGATAAAGATTAGCTTAAATCCTAGTAACATGGTAGCATATTGAGCTGCCCACAATGGATTTTAGGACAACGTGAAACACAACATAGTCCTTCAGACTAGTCTGAGAAATCCAGAACATTTCTGACAAATTATTGGCAAAAACTATCAAAACCACTGCCAATATGTTCAAAATCAAGGCAACCAGTATGCCAAAGGTTGCTGGCCACTCTGAATTTAATTTTCATCCTATTAGATGACCTGTGTTGGATTAAAAATTTATTTCACAGAGCAGTAGCACTTCCACCAAAGGCAATATAAGAAGTATATCCAAAAAAAGTCGGGGGGGGGAATTATGGCAATGGGTTGATTGTGTCTCAGCTCACATCTGTACTGTGGGCAGAGCTGGAAATCCTGTTTTCATTTGGCATCTCCAGAAAGAAGCTGGAACTGAGCTCCCACTGCTGACTGTGAGAAAGTACAGGGACCTCAAAAAAGATTTTTCCAGGCACTTTCTGAAAGCTTAGCAGCAATTTATGTAAATCCATACAGAAAACCAGCCAAAAATGTAAAGGATGAGGGATTAATAACAGAATCTCACAGGAGGTTTGGGTTTTTTAAATGCTGTCCAATTTGTGTTTTTAACATCATTTTCATCTGAGCTTTCAGAAAATGGAAACTATAGGCTATCACTAAATGAACCCAAACCAAGAAAATCAGGAAGAGAACTGGGAACTTTCTGCACAGCCTTCTCAACACTAATGAATGTTAGCAGAAGCTTTTCTTGCCTTTAAGTCCTGCTACTGTACTGTGGTAAGATGAATTCCCTGATGAGCAAGCACTGTACATAGATCTGCCCACAGATAAAAGTTGCAATAAAAATTCCTTAGGCAATTCCACTCTAGCATCCTGAATGCTAATGGTTTTAATTAAACATGTTTTTTGTAAAGCCTCATCAGGGCTCACAACTCTCTTTCATTCATATCTGAAACATTTCACTTTGCTTACTATCACCTTCCCACCCTCCTAATCTCTTGTGTCACTTAGCCCCATTTCAGTAAGTTATCTCTTGAAAAGCTCCTGGACTAAAACAACAGCTGGAGTAAAACTGAAAATAGTTTCATTATCAAAGCTCACAAAATTAGCCATATTGTTAAGATTGCGTTTATACGGGATGATGAAATCCTTATTGGGACTTGAAGAACCCTCTTTTTTCACATGCAAACATCAACTAGAGTTTGTATTTTTACCTTAGCCACACTCATTCAGGCTGTTCAGACTAATAAAAGGAAACATTTTGATTAGCTTTTTGTTTCTCAATAAATTGTTCTTGTTCTGTGCCTTTAAGCCCAACTTATGGTGACCCAAAGACAAACCTGTCACAGGGTTTTCTGGGACTAAGAGTGTGTGATGCGCCCACAGTCACCTGGTGGGTCTCCATGGCTGAGCGAAGAATCGAATCCTGGTATTTATTGAGCAAGCCTGGTGTAGTGGTTTGAGCATTGAGTCATAGCCAAAAAACATCCCCATCTATTAGAAAGTCAAATTGAAAAAGGCACTTCTAAATGCAGCATATAAACTGTGGAATTTGGAACCACAAGAGGTAGCAACAGCAACTAACCTGTCAGCTTTGGAAGGACAACCAACAAATTTGTGAAGACCAAGTCCACCAATAGCTACCAGTCATGACAGCTCCAATACCCCTCTCAGTACCTGCATGTCTAGGAGAATTAGTTTTTGGGCAACACAAATGGGAGGGAAGTAACTCATTCTGGCTCATACCCTGCTAGTGGCAGCTGGTTGGCCACAATGCAGAGGATGTCAAACCAGCTAGACCTTTGGGCTGGTCCAACAGGGTTGTTCTTATGCTCTTAAGCAGGGACTGTTCTGATCAATCAGTCTAAGTATAGACAGTTGAAGTCAAATTAAAGGGATTATTGTGATCTCTTTCTCAAGCTTCCGAATCCAACAGCCAGTTCTGATACAGCCAAGTCAGATTATTACTGATTCTACTTCCAAGTGACCTATGAAGTCCTAGCTACAATTACATGCTCCAACAAGCAGATATGAACTTTTGATGCTCTCATTATTCTTCTGTGTGGAGCAGAATATGCACTCTCAGAAGAGAAGGAACATATAAAAGTACACAAGTATATCCTACATACATTCCTTGGATTGGTCATATCCTTTAGAAAAAAAATTAAACGATAGTTCACAAATTAACCTCTTTTCATTGTATTACTCAAATATTTATTAAAATTAAAATCCTGCTCTATATCTGAGGATCTCAGGATGGTGTACAGTCATAGAATCATAGAGTTGGAAGAGACCACAAGGGCCATCAAGCACCCCCCCACACCATATAGGAACACACACTCAAAGCACCCCCAGCAAATGGCCATCCAGTCTCTATTTAAAAACCTCCAAAGAAGGTGACTCCACCACACTCTGAGGCAGTATATTCCACTGTTAAATGGCTCTTGTCATCAGGAAATTTGTCCTGATGTTTAGGTGAAATCTCTTTTCCTGTAGTTTGAACCGACTGCTCTGCATCCTAGTCTCTGGAGCAGCAGAAAACAAGTTTCCTCCATCTTCAGCATGACATCCCATCAAATATTTAAGCATGGCTATCATATAATCTCTTAACCTTCTTTTCATACCCAGGTCCCTCAGCTGCTCCTCATAGGGCATGGTTTCCTGATCCTCTGCCATTTTGGTCGCCCTCCTCTGGACAAAGGTGAATGAAGTGGGTAAAGTCAAAGGTGGGTAATCAATTAATTGAATAAAATAAAGTAATAAATGAATATGAACAGTCTAAAACAACTTAAAACAATAAGAATAATTTAAATACTAAAAGCACATTAAACCATTTAACACTTAAAATAGGACAGACTAAAACCACTTACAATAACCTGAAACAATCTAAAGCCACTCACACACAAAAATTTGGTTGAGATCAACCATGCCCCACAAACTTTAGGAAACAGCCATGAATTTGACCAGCACAGGGATGTTAGCAAATTCATGGCTATTTGCTTGTTGGTACAGTGCTTTGAGGGAAGGGTATTACACAACCGAGGTGCCCTTTCCCATGTCCTCTCACGGTGTATTGACTTGAGTGATAGGACACAGAGGAAGGTCCCTTCAACAGACTTCAAACCTCAGGTGGGCATATATAAAAAGAGGCACTACTTCAAAGGAAGATTCAACGATTTGTCCAGCCAGCTTTCTGGATAGAACAAGTGCAGTGGTATCTCATTCTTTACCTCAATCAGTGCAAGGCCTTGGCCCACCCTGGCTTGTAATCCAACACTTCTGAAGGGTATGAGGTTGGGGAAGGCTGAAATAATCATAAGCAAAATCAGGTTTTTGAGCTCATTGTTTTAAAGCTCAAAACAAAAAATCACAACACCAATTAAAAAGCAAAATAGGGCAAAGTCCTTTTACTGGTATGAGATAGTTTTGCAGGCTTTTATATAAGGTTGTACTGGCTTATGCCTAATTATTTCATTGCACGTTTCACAGTTCCGCATGAGAAATGCCAGCCACAGCATTTTCCTCCTTTCTCTTTCCAGTGGTTGCCCCAAATAAACAGGTTTTAGTTATGGTTCACAAGCCTTGTTTTTTACATGCTTTTTGTGATCAATTTCCTTTCCAATGATGGTTTCTGACACTCCGGTGGAGTAAACGATAATCTTCTCCTCGCCTCCTAATTAAACATATGGAGCTGACAATGATAACCTTCACCTCCCTGGCTGTCTTATCGCTTTGGAAGCTCTTGAGGTTTCCAATTCAATTTCCAGCTCCTCTGATCACACAAGAGTAATTAGGATGGAAATGCACGCTGTGCAGCACAAGAAGCTACCTGTATGACTTAAGACCACCCACAGATGGCAGCAGTCAAATCTCTACCTTGTTGGTGGGTCATGAGGGCATACATACAATTATACTGGGGTAGTACTGAAATCATAGATTCGAAGAGTACCTTTTTTGAACTATCATTCTTAGCTTTCTCCATCTGCCACAGCCATAGCCATGCTGTCTGGGAGATCTGGGAGTGATAGTCCAAAAGAGTAAATTTTACATGCTTTGGGTGACAACATATGCCGTTTTCCCTTTTATTTTAGCAATACAGTTAGGGTACATAGAAGTAGTTGGTCAATGAGAAATCTAAGAGGGAAGGAAGGATAGCAAAGGACTCAGTCTGGCCCCTAACCACTTCTTCCAAACTGATGACTGGAGGAATGTACTTTGCCTTGCACACTTAGGAAAGCAAGCAAAAGTGTCTTGCACACTAAGGGAAACTGCCATGCCCTTAATATTTCTGAGTTCAGAACATAACACATTCCACTGTGTAAGATTTCATCTTAGCTGTCTGTGTATAAATATCATTTTTCCCCCAACAGAGACAAGACATAGAAACTAGGACATCTTAGAATTAGTGAAGAAAAGGAGTCTGTTCGCCTTATAGTGACTGTGGTTATAGAAATACCTTCCATTCTTTGAATGCAAAGCCATTAACAGAATCATTTTTGGAATACTGACAGTGCATGGTACTATCAAGGTTAAACAACAAGCACATGAGTACCAGCATATACTGCTTTGGCTAGGACCTCACCTGGAATACTGTGTCCGCTTCTGGGCCCCACAGTTCAAGAAAGTTATTGACAAACTGGAACATGTTCAGAGGAGGTGACTAAGATGATAAAGCCCTTTGAAGAATGGCTTAAGGCCGTAGTTCTTAACTTGTGGTCTGAAGACCCCTAGGGGGCCCTGATATCTTCACAAGAGGACCAGAAAGGTGTGAAGAAACATTATGATCTTTTATAGTTAAAACATAAAGAAAGAATGGAAGGAAGGAAGGAAAGAAAAAAATAGGAGTGTATTAATTTACTCATTTCTCCCTTCTCTCCAAATTTGAAGACCCTTGATGAGCAACTTTAAATAAATATTTAAGGCACCTTTGGGTTTTAAACCTTGAGTTAAGTCTTGGGGATCTCTGGCAACAAAAGATATTTGAAAGGAATTCATGGTAAAGAAAAGGTTAGGAACTACTGGCTTAACGAACTGCCCATATTTTGCTTGGAGAAGATAAAAGTAAGAGGACACTTGACAGCCATCTCTAAACATCTCAGGTGATTTCATGTAGAAAATGGAGCAAACTTGTTTTCTTCTGCTCCAGAGACTAGAACATGAACCAATGGATTCAAATTACATAGAAAGAGAACTTATTGGTTGTCAGAACTTTTTGAGGCAGAACAAACTGTTTCAGAAGGTGATGGACTCTTCAGAGATCTTTAAACAGAGATAGGGTGGCCATTTTTGAAGAGTGCTTTAGCTGAATATTCCTGCATGGCAGAAGTCAATGGATCCTTCAATAGCTCCCAATTGACACCGTGTTTCTATTTCTCAAACAATATTAATTCAGCTTCCCTTCCTTTTCAAACCCAAACTGCTATGTAGTTGCAAGGAAAATTAACCCACAGCTGCAAGGGTAATAGCAAGTGGTAACTCACTGCCTTACACCCCAAAATATCAGGCCATACCAAACAGAGGTAAGAGAGCCATCTCTCCATTTGGACTGATTGACCAACAGGGGAGCTGTATTTAGTTTAATTTTTTTCAATTAATTTTAATGAAATGTTTGCCCTCTCACTACCATCACAAGTATAAAGTGGTGGCAGAGCTGCACAAAGATTTGAAATAAAAATTAAGTTCATAAAATGGAAAGTTGCTTGTAAAAATGCTAAGAGAAACAGCCTTTAAAATTAAATTATTTTTTTTAAAAAACTGTTGACCAGTTCTGCACTCATACTCAGTTAAGTCCCTCAATGATATTGAATAGTGATTTATATTGGTATCAAATGACTGAACAATGGACAATTAGAGACAAACTGTGTGCTTTGTGTACTCTAAGGGGAATTGTCATATTTGAACCCATCTGATGCTGCCCATAAAATTTAGAGATCTCAGGAAATAACAAGTATCATCCTCTCCTGCCACTTAGCCATTATCCAGTAAGTTAAATGACATAAGTATACTTGGCTCAGTTAAGAACTGCAGTAAAGTCATGCTTGAACTTGTTGTAAAAATGGGCAAAACCCAAAGTTTTTCAAAGGAAAATATAGAAATGTGCAGTGGTATGTGATTGCATTTTGTGCACATAGAGTACATCATTACACACACTTGCACATTTTCCCTGAAAGCACCTACACTACACAAGTATAATGGTCTGACACCTCTTAGCTGCCATATCTCTACCCTAGGGAATTTGCGGTTTGTAGTGGGGGGTTTAAGAGTCATCTGAGAGAGAGAGCTCCAGTGGAATAGTGGAATATAGAAACATTCCCTCTGGGCTTTGTTGCTTGGAGGCAGGTTCCATGTCATTTATAAGCTAAATGGGGAGGAGGAGTAGGCATCCTCAGAACTGGAATTTTGTCATCACTAACACACACACACACACACACACACAAAGGCAATCTTGTGGCACCTTAAAAGAATAACAAGTTTTATTTGGCACAAACTATTGTGGACCATACCTACTTTTATCAGATGCAATTACAGATGCTATCAGATGCAATCCAAAGCACAAGCACAAGCTTTTGTTAACTGCAGCCCACTTTATCAGGTGCATTCTGAAAACATCACATGCAAGTGGGTACAGTCCACAAAAGCTTATGCCAAACAAATCTTGTTTGTCTTCAAGGTGCCACAAGAGTCACTGCTGGTTTTGCTGCAACAGACTACCACCCTCACTTGTCAAGTGATAACACTGTATGTCTTTATAAAACAGAAGGATGTCATATCCATTTATCTACATATCCATTTATTTGTATTAAGGTTTCTTTTTTAAAAAAATAAGTGGAGGAGGGGGACATATATGCATACTCTGTACAAGCAAGCCTACAATCTTTAACTCACATCCTCCTTAGTACAAGGACTGTACTAGATCCTGAAACCGTCAGGGAGGCCACTCTTGTACTACATTATTTCATTTGCCACAAAGGGAGATGAAAGTTTCTTTTTTTATATAATTAATTTTATTATGATTACATCGTATAAAAAAACATTTCTCATTGTACATTTTACCTAACTATTACAGCATCTTCCACACCTCTCTGGATTTCAATACTGTTATTTCATTGACCTATTAACATTTATGCATTGCATTACATTTGTTAACATACAAGATAGATCCTGCTCTTCATCCCTACTTTACATGTTCCATGATATTCCACTGATTTTTACTTCTAGCTACTCATGCTACCATGAATCAAGACTTGTTGCCTGTCAATACCCAACCCATTTCCAGGACAATTTGCCATTCTTTGTTAATGTCATCATCTGATTTTCCTTTTAATCTCTGAGAGACTATATCTGCATTTCAATTTTCAATGAAAGTTGCCCACCATTGCTCTATTGTAGGTATCTGCTCAGTTTTCCATAGCCTTGTGTACTCAGTACAGGCTGTCGTAATCATATACAGCATTATCCTCCAATATTTCTTTGCAACAAAGGGAGATGGAAGTTTCTAGTACCTTAAGCAGTGTAGAGTATGGCTCATTGCTGGTTTAATTCATCTCTTATTTTACTGGCACTACCATTTTCACATGACTTATCAAGAACATAGTTCTAACAATCTAAAATGGTTTTCTTCATAACTGAAACATTGGTAACCAACCCTGCAGAGAGGAGCAGAAGAGACTGCAGGCATGTTTTATGATCATTATCTTGGTTCACAATCTACTGGGTGCTACTGACTGGAATTTGGGGCCATCGGTGATTTGGAGTCTCTCTAAGAATCAAGAAAGCAATGAGACGTCACCATCACATTCTAAGTAGTGTCGCTTTTTGTAATTGCACTATTGTGACCCTATCTTTGGTCCTTTCATTTATGTGTTTTTTCGGTCCATTTAGAATTGCTCCTAAGAATGCCCATCATGATTATCACTGCCATCACCACCATCACAATCACCATAATCGTTTAATATGGCATGAATCAGAGGTTGTCAGCCCCCTTGACTGACCCCAGCAGAAAGCAAGTACTGCAGAGGGTTAGGTGGGGGCCTGGAAAGGAAGAAACCTTCCATGCCCTGAAGCCCTAGCATTTCCACGTCCCAGTTCTTTGAGCACCAGATTTTTCAAAGCTTTCCAGACATGTGCTTCAAATGGGGTCCCTGGGGACTGTGTTAGCTCAACAAGGAGGACAGGGAGATGAGCACCTGTCTCATACTTGAGCCAGAAATTCAGTCATGGAGAAAGAAAATATGCCAGCACAGAGCAGGAAGCTCTGGCTGTGAAACAGCCAGTGCATGCCCTATGCTACTATATTGGGGACGGAGGGCTTCATTCTGATAACTGACCATGCACACCTACAGGGCCTGCATCCAATCCCCACCAAACTTCATGATATTTGGCTTTACAGCCTTTCACTTTTATGGTACAATGTCACTATCAAAAGTTCCATGCTAATGTTGACTACTTTCTCATCAGGAGAGAAGCAACCCAGCTATAAAAATCAACACTGTAGCCATGGAAGAGGAGGGATTAGGAGGTATAAGCAGCCAGCCTGTGAAAGGGGTACTGGATTTAAGTATGGTGAGGAGAATGGCCCTAGGAGGATACCAATGCAGTGGTATGAGGAACAACTCATGATTCCCTGGAGAGATACAGGCTTACCCAGGGAAAGGAAGAGGGAGAAAACACCTGGGAGAGGTGTTGCACCAACTTACCTGGCTGCCACCTAAAGATTATTCGTTTATCCAAGTGCTTTGGGAGACCCATCCAGGGGCCCTAATCTCATGTAGTAGTTCTGGGGGAAGGCTTCTGTTTATTACTAAGTGTTCAAGCAAATAAACCATTTTAAATGATATTTTGGCTTGACAGCTCCTAGTGAATTGATAGCGTTAAAGAGCTATGATGTGCCATTCCCCATGGAGAGGGTAGATAGAGACACACTAATGTTTAGGTGGAATATCTCTTCTTATAATTTGAATCCAAACAAAAAAAGAGGCTTCATATCACTCAGTCTGGCAACATTGTATAGAATCCTAGGGTTTGCAATTTGGAGAGAGTCAGCATGGTATAGTAGTTTAAGCACTGGACTACAACCCTGGAGAGCAGGGTTCAATTACCTGTTTGGCCATGGAAACCCACTGGTTGACCTTGGCACGTCACACACTCTCAGCTCCCAGAAAACCTTATATAGGTTTGCCTTACGGTCACCATGTCATAAATGGCATGAAGGCACACAATAACAGCAAGGCAACAGAGCCAGCATAGTGGTTTGAGTGTTGGTTTGAGTGTTGGACTATGACTTTGGACAACAGGGTCTGATTCCCTGCTCAGTCATGGAAACCCACTGGGTGGCCAGCCCCAGGGAACCCTGTGACAGGCTCGCTTTAGGGTTGACATAAATTGGAAATGACTTGAAGGCACACAATAACAACAAGGCAGCAGAGCTTTCTGGCTAGGAATTTTAAATATCTCTTCCTAAACTGCAAATCCCAAGATTCCAAAGGATGTTGCCATGGCATTTAAAGTTGAATCTTAGTGCTATAACTGTGTAGCATTCAAAGCACACTCTTCTATTTTTAATGTTTATTACAATGGTAGCACAAGGTCATTGTTTATTGAATTTCCATTATGCAGAACAAATAAAACACCAACTTAATTAGAACAGTGTTTTTTATCTTTCAAAATGAATCAAACAAAAAATTATGTTCATTCTCAGCACTTACACACTGGCAACGGTTTTCATTTGAGAGATTCTTGTGAGAGGTACTGGCTAACATACACCTGTGAATCTCAATATGCGAATTCCAAAAACTTGTATGTAGATAATTGTCTCACAAATAATCACCAGCACAATTCCCTCTGCTTTACAAACTATTTGCTAATGCAAATGTATTTAGGCAATTTGTATTAAAGGCCTAATCACAAATTCCCACAGCATATCAAGTGTGTCAACTGAGACTGGAGTTTCTGGAAACTAAACTAAATTAGAAGACTTTTCTCCCTGAAAGGGTGAGTAAAGGCAACTTCTGTTGGTTCTACAGAGAGAATACAGAAGCATCTGAGAACTTGCTTTAGGAAGATTTTGACTTTTAGAAAACTGGTAATCCTTTTTCCATGAAAATACTGACAGGATGATACATAGGAAGGAAAAAAAAATTGATTCTGTTCATGGCAGCATATGATGGTGAACTAAATAGGATATTACTGGGTGCCTGTATTGCCTTTGGCTTCCCCTATAATTTGTTTTACTTTTTTAAACTGTGTTTTCCTTTTTTCTGTTAATGTTTTATCTCTTTAAAAATATATACTTAATATTTAGGTATTTTGAATGGTGCAGGGGAGGTATTGCTCCACTATGTATATATATATGTTTCAGTTGTTGGATTTCATGGCAGTTTAATTCACTGCTGTCACTGAATATTCACTATACATTCACTGTATTATCTAAAATTCAATTATTATAATAAAATGTATACATAATTTTTGCACACACAATAGAGTTCAGTTGTATCAGCTTTGTTCTCTACCCCACACTGGCTTTCTACTTCCAGTTTAGGGAGAGGCATTTAGGATTCTCAGCCAATGAGCTCAAGAGCCTCATTGAACTATAAAACCAAAAATGCCATAGGATGAAGCTATGGCAGTCAAAGTGGAATTAGAGCCAGCATGGTGTAGTGATTTGAGTGTTGGACTTCAACCCTGGGGATCAGTGTTCTGTTTGTCCCTGGAACCCTACTGGGTGACCTTGGGCATGTCTCAGCCCTAAGAACTCCCTCCATATGAGTTTGCTTTAAGGTCACCATAAGTCAGAAATAACTTGAAGGCACACAACAAGAGCAATTGTTTAATGAGAAAGAGGCCCAGCTTGTCTCAAAGAGTTCTTTTTCTATACAAATCAGCCAAGGCCTCTTTAGGAGAGGCTCTTCTTTCAGGCCATTTCCGCACTACACTCTGATAGCGCAAATTATTCCACTTTCAACATCCTATGGAATCCTGGGGTTTGCAGTTTCAAGAGGGGCCGACCAGCCCCTCCCGAAACTGCAAACCCCAGGATTCCATAGGATGTTGAAAGTGGAATAATCGCACTATCAGAGTGTAATGCGGAAATGGCCTCATAGTCTCACCATCTTCAGGGACACAAGATAGGACTTTCTTGGTGACTGCTCCTGAGGTCTAGAACTCCCTTCTAAGGGAGGCTACGTTATTCTTCCACCAGTTGCAAATACATTTTTTATTCCAGCAGGCTTTGGGGAACCAACAGCTTTGAAAAGCAGAAGGTCAATAAGGTGTTGTAATGGTTTTAATATTATTTATAGTTTAATTATATTTGAATGATAGGCCAGGTTCCTGGATCAAGAGACATATCGGGCTAAACTACAAAACTCCACCTCACAGTTTAAGCTGCTGGAGCCTCCCCAATACAGCCGCTTTCTGGCCAAGAGGGAGTGCAGAGCAGCCTCCAGCTATGTTCCTATAGCTGGATGCAGAGCAACTGGCATTCTCTAGGACCTTATAGGCATCCTCTGAGGCTGAGCTTTCCAAACTTTTCATGTTGGTGACGCACTTTTTAGACCTGCATCATTTTGTGACACAGTAATTCAGTTTTACTAGCAAACCAGATGTTAAACTAACCCCTTACAAGAGATACAGACACATACATAATTGTAACAACAAAATGTACAGGAACACAACATATCTCATGAAAATCTTTCATATATTTTTATAAATATATTATTTATAAATAATAACATACATTTCCAAGATTGTTGTCATTTATGAGTAAAAATTATTATCATTTTAATGAGATGTATCAGAATGATAGGATGAACACAGCTTTTCAATATTTGGTGGAATATTAGATGAAGACACTCATGTTTTGTTATCAAGCATTTTTAAGCTTCAATGTTTCAGCGAAGAAAGACCCCAGGGAGGGTGGCAGCGGCAGGAAAGGCAGCCCCTCATCCAATCCTGGGCCGCTGCCATTGCCCTCGCTGAGGAAAGACCCTGATAAGAGCAGCAGCAGTGGGCCAGGCCTGGTCCTTCTTGGCCTGGGGAGATGACACACAAACATACCTCCGGCAACACACTGATGTGTCACAACACACTGTTTGGAAAGCCCTGCTCTGAAGTATGATGATGTCATTGCAGTGTATCCACTTAAAGAAACATAGTTTAATGCTGCTCAATTCCCACCTACCCTCTCCCCTCTGGTCAGTAAATGGCTGTGCTGGGAAGGCTGCAGTTACTTAATAGGTGAGTTTTGGGGAAAAACTTTGTCATTGCACAGTCAATGGAGACCTCTAACCTCCACACTGACAAAAAAACAAACAAAAAAATAAGCTGCACAGACATAAGTTGGATAAATACCTTCACAAATCACTAACAGGATGCCAGTCATAATTTTTTATGTCTTTATCTATTCTGTATTTGGAGGAACAGAAGGATTATAAGTAAAGATAACACTTCCATTTCAAAGTTACTGCTATTGCTATCATTATTAGCTTCACTACTAGTAGTGTATCAGTGAAACTGAATTCTTAAATACCACCGATTTCCATGAAATTTAAATATACTTTTGCACTTAAAAAATACCAAATTGCCACTTTCTTCCCCAGTTATTCCAAACAATAATTTAAAAAAGGGGGAAAAAAGGACTGTGGACAATGAACGCAAACTATGTTATCACAAAGCATAGCAGATTGTCTCCTCACCACCCCCAAATAATCCCATCACAGACTACTGTCAGAAAAAATTCCTCTTAATAACTATAATTAGTTTCATTCTTCTTTTTGGTTAGGTCAATTGAAATTTAATTAAAAGAATCTCCAGAAAGAAGTAGGCTTTGCGTAATCCCTGTTCAGCATCATTGATTCAGGGCAACCTGCACTCAGATAGTTGCTCAATGGCTTGAAACACTTTTCAAAAGTCATAATAAAAAGCAATGCCTATGGATTTTATAATGGGAATATACAGCTAATGAGTAAGTATGCTTCCAGCACAATGATCTCCACTGCTAAGTCTTCATTCAGTCAATTATTTGGGTTCCAAGGGACAAAATTCAGGCCAAAAGTTTAGGTAAACATTAAGTTATTTGCATGGGAAATGGGAATCTCCCATCTTGCTCTGGGAAGAATCAGCTAACACCAAAAACTAATTAGGGTGTTACTCTTTATGAATATAGTGCATCAATCTTTTTCAGACTGATCATGTTAAGGGAATATTTTACAGATTGACTTGTCTGCTGAAGGATTCACGAAGTGTCTACCATTGAATGCGTATTCACAGCAGAGAATTCTGGGGCGTAGTCTAAGATTCACACTCAGTACACTCAAACCACAGACTGAATCTGTTGGTATTACCAGTCGACAGGAGTCTTAAAGCATCCACAATGCCCCTCTATAGCTGGAAATTTCAGGAAAAGTTCTGTCATGTAGACAAGGTCTAATAAGCTTTTCAGAAACCACAGACTCAACCATATGGCTCAGCCACAGGATCAGCCATATACGGGGGGGGGGGGCGGGGAACCTTCAGTAGACAACAGCAATAGCACCATATGAAATAAAGACTTTATTCATTATATAAGTGCATGTACACATATGCATGTTAGATATCATGGTGGTGTAAAGACGAAAGGTGAGAAACTGACCACAAGGCCATGTTGTAAATCTATGCTGAAGAACATGTCTGTTTACACACTTAATATTAAGCTCTTGGTGATCTCAAGTTAACTTAAACATTTACAAAACATTTTGAGCTGTATTCTGAAAACTGTGATGCATTCTATTGATAAACGATACCAGCTAGAACACCAGAGTAATATACAAAGTGTGACACACAGAAACAGTGGTTGCTCCTTACTGGTGGGTTTGTATGACAGTTATAGCCTTACACTGCTTGGAGTCCTCCCAATCCTTCCTTTCCTTACATCTCCCACTCCTCCCTGAGCACCTACTTTTATTCTGCCAGGGCTCCTTTTGGACATTTAGCGGCCAGGAAAGGGTGGGAGAGTATAAGGGATAAGCAGGCAGCCAGCTTTGTTCCTGCAACTGCCTGTAGGAACAGAAAGGTACCATCCTGGATTTCCTGGGGGTCTTTCAGGGGTCCAGGATGATGACATCATCTTCCTGAAGCAGGCTTCAAGAAAAGAGCCAGACGGATACCTAACTGTCCCTTGTCTTCCCCTGTCCTCCCTGTTAGTCACTGAATGGTTGTAGGAAAAGGTTGAGTGTGCAGGGAGGGGCATGAGATGTAACTAGAGGGTTTGGATGCATAAAACCCACAGGAGTAGCTGCTAGGCATTTGGCCCTGGGAGTGCATTCTAGATCAGGTGTACAGAAGTCCCATCCTCTTCAGTCAGTATGCACCAAACCTCAGTTAAGCAAGAGATGCCTAGAAGAGGGTCTGTCAGAAGATTTCACAGGTCATCCCAACTCCCTGCTCCATATTTAAAATTCATTGATCATTCCAGAGTGGCTAAACCTGCAGTGCCCAGGATGAGTTCACACTATAACTACAGTATAGGGTGAACATCTTTATTACCAAGCAGCCAGTCTTTAGGATAGTACAATAAGACAGAAACATGCTGGGAATGCTAGTGAAGTGCCTAACTTTGGCTCTGATTCCAACAGGAAATAGTCTGTGACAGATGTTTGCAACCATTTCTATAATTTTAATTTCCCTTGTCAGTGAGAATGGAGAAGTAATATACAATATAGATTTCTTCAGCTGAAAGAACTGTTCATGAATCTGTTTTATACATGATTTTGGAAGCAATGAAAGTTGCCTCTAACCATTGCTCCCCCTTTTGACAAAACAACAAAAGAAACTGTATTCTCGGGTACCAACTACCATGTATTGAACATTATTAAAACTCCAAATACAATTCTGCCTGTTTGGCACTGGTGATTACATAGAAAACTGTACTTCCTAACAATAAGACAACAAACAAGACGAACAGTCTTGTTTTACAGAGCACAATTCTGAGAATAAACCAATTGGTCAATACACATCCAGCAGTTCCAGCATCCTACTAAGATCTGTCCTAAATGATTCTGAAAGGAACTTGGATATTAGATTTCACCCTGGGAAAACATCATCTTCTCCATGTCCATTACACACAAGCAAAAACCACATCATCTATTTCTTGGACAACGGCTACACCTGTAATACTCTCTGTTGCAATTGCTAATTCTGCAAATAAGATGGGTGTTCTTTTATTTGTTCAATTTTGATCTCATCTTCTGTTGTTGCAAAATACATAATACAAGGAAATAAACTGCTAGAATGCAAAGAATAGTAAAAGTAGCATTAATTTTACATTTATTTTGGAGATTGGAATATAATTCCTTTCTAAAAAAATTCTGCAAACCTTGTTTTTTAAAGGAAACTCATTGCACATTACTTTAGGAGTAGGGCACTACTTTCTGTTTATTTTTTAAAAATTAAAGCAAGTTTTTAACAATGACCCAAAATTCTCAAAAATGACACTCAATAAGCAATGGTTTAGGAACAACAAGATATTGCATAAACAAAAAAAGTAACATTAAAAGCTGTCAGTAAGACTGACAACATGCCATGACGTGTCAGCAAGCACTGAGATGTAGACAGCTTCACTGCTCCTTTCCTAATGGCAATGATGGCTGGTGGTAATTACACTCTGGGTTTTAGTTTGAACTCTAAAGGAACTTTCCAATGTGGTGAACCTGTTGGGGGAGAGATGCCAGCACCTTAGATAACTCCTTAACAGTTCATGTTAAAATCCAGAGTGAATTAATGGACCCCCTGCCAAGGAAGCCACCAGCTACCACTACAAAATGGACCCAGCCTCCAAGCAAATATAACAGATATCCTCTTAACAAGTAGAGGTCCCTATGTTGCCACATCTTATGCCAACAGAGTGCTCAGAGCCCTATATGTTATTAGAAGGAGAAACTATTCCAGAAAGAAAGCAAACTTTTTTTTTTGTTCAGTATAAAGCTCATACAGATGTAACTTTTCTGGCAACAAGATATTTAAGTATGGGTATATTCCAAGTATTGGCAACTGTGCTGGGCAAAGATGAATTTGTGCCTCTGTGCCCTACTACTGGGCTGCAGAGACATGCCACACTCAAATATGTTGTGATATGTCACTTCTGGTTTTGGTTTCTGCTGAAAACAGCTCTGTGTGCCCGTGTGCATGTGCGTGTCTATGTGTATGTTTCAGGTTGGGGTGATGCAAGATCTAAAACATGATGTTTTGTGGTGTTTTGGGCAGTTTGGGGCATTTTCAAGTGATTTTTCAGCCAAAACAATAGAGTCTCAAGTATACATGTGACCTGTGGGCTGTACTTTCCCCGTCCCTCATTTATACTGATTTAAAGAAGTTCATATTAAATACAGAGTTTAGTAGTTTTTTTCTTGATTACTTAATTTTCACTCTTTAATCAATGCAGGAAATTAGATTGCTGGATAATCATTCTATTGCAATTTACAAGATAAGCAGTGTCACTCACAATACTTATCAGATCCCATTGCTGTTACACGTTAATAGGATTTTCAAATAGTAGTGATATATCAAAAGTGGCAAGGCTCTTTGCAGAATTAGCAAAGGTGGAGAGAAATCTAACCTTCTGGAAATCAAAGCAAAACAAAAAAATAGCCCTAAAAAAGACTAAACTCAAAGGCCTAAATCCTACTGTCAGTTCCAACTAGAGCAGACTCAACTAGAGCAGATCAGTGGGATTCACCTATGAGTTGAGTCACCTTTCAACACTGGAATCAGTGGATGTACTCTAACTGAGACTACACAATGATTCCTGCCAAGCTGAAAGGTCCAGGCTTTGCAAAAGGGTCTCATCTCAAAAAATACCTGATCTCACACTTTAAATCCAGGACAGCAGGATAAAGGAATCATGAGGACCACCAGCTGCTCTGCTGAATGGCTCCTTTTAAAAATTGTACAGTCTGCCCTTCACATTCATGGGTCTGACATTCACAAATTTGATTATTCAGGAGCATGCACGCTTTCCCCCCAATTCTCCTCCTCCCTTTCTCATGCATTTTGCCCCAGCATGGAGATATTGCACTGAGGCAAAATGGAAGGGAATGGGGTGGGGGGGCTCCAAACAGCCTTCCTTTCGTCCTCTGGAGTTTCCCCCCTTTTCATCCATTTTCTTTGTGCTTGAGCAAAATGTATGGGGGGACTCCAGGGAATGAAACTAAGGCTCTTGGGAACCTCCCCTCTACCCCATTCCCTTTCATTTTGTATGGGAATGGGAAGAGAGGGATCCCTGACAAGGAATGAGAAGGGGAGCAGAAAAATCATAATTTTTCTACTTTTATGAGGCTTCTGTGCCTGGAGCCCTTGCGAATGTGGAGAGAGGACTGCACACTATCTGAATAGCCAGATTCCTGCAAGAAGCAAGGATCTTTCAGTACTCCTTTATGCAAGCTGCCTTGAGTTCCAGCTCTGGGGAAAAGGAGCAGTATATTTTTTTAAAAAGAAGTACTAAATACAAATTTATTGTTAATTGCCATCCAGTTGTCTTTGACATATGGTGAGCCTTTAAATGGGAGACCTCCAACTCAAACTGTGATCAATAGCTCTGCTCAAGTTTTCCAAACTCAGGGCTATGGCTTCCTTGACTGAGGCTATCTACCTCTAATGCAGCCCTCCTCTTTTCTTACTGCCTTCCACCATGCCAAGCATTATTGTCTTTTCTAGTAAATCACGTCCTTTCATGATATGTCCAAACAAAAGAGCGAACAAAATACAATACAATGAACTGTTAAAGCCAAACCAGATCCCCTTGGATAACTCTTTTAAAGAAGAGAAATTAAGGACAGTCAGTGGGGTAGTGAATATGCTGTGGGCTATGTTCCAAACTTTAAAGGAACTTTTCAGGGAGTTGAACCCTCGAATCTCCAAAACAGATTCAGCACCTTGGGGAGCTTCTTTAATATTTGCACTCTGCAATGCAAAATAAAGCAAAATACAAAATCCACAAAACAGCAACACCTTTCTGTGTTTCCATTGCAGTATATATATATATATATATATATATATATATATTTTGGAAATATTTTTATTAAAGTTTAAAGTGAAATTTTTTTAAAAAAAACCTTCCTCACTTTCAAGTTTTTTTTTTTTTTCCAGTTGAGTCTGCTTATTTACATTCCATTCATACATAGTTTCTCTTCAAAAGGTAATCTTACATTGTTACATTCCTGCTTTGGTACATCGCCTTATTACATTGTTGCCTTGTATTATATACAATCTTGCTTTATTCTTTTCCTTTTCTTATTACTATATCCTTATCCAATTTAAGATTTCTCTCCATTCCCTTTCAAAGTTCTGGATAGACTTATTTTTCAGTGAAGACGTCAGCTTTTCTATCTCTAACATATCCAGAACTTTTAATTTCCATTCTTTTATATCAACATAGTTCCTTTCTTTCCAATATTGTGCATATGTCAATCTTGCAGCAGTTATCAAATATAACAAGGTCTTCTGATGGCATCTTATCTCTCTTTGTTGCCCCAACATATTTAACAAATAAAACTCTTCATTTCAATTTAAATTGTAAATTATTTGAATTTCATCATGTGTTTCCTTCCAAAATTTCCTTGCTATCTTACAGGTCCACCACATATAAAAGAACGACCCCACATTTTCATCACATTTTCAACATGTTTCATTTCTCTTTTCAGTTATTTTCTGCAACCTTTCAGGTGTCATATACCATCTATGTAGCATTTTATAAAAGTTTTCTCTTAAATTTAAACTTGATGTAAATTTTATTCTGTTTTCCATGCCCTCACCCATGTATCCAATTCAACTGGATGCCCAATATTTTGTGCCCATCTAACCATATTATCTTTAACGGTTTCTGATTCCATTTCTCTTTGCAATAATAGCTTATAGAATTTGGAGATTCTCTTCGTTTGGTCCTCCTTCATCAATAAATCTAATTCATTTTCTTTTCTTTCAAATCCATATAATTTTTGATCCATTTTAAATCTAAGTTGTCTCCATGGGAACCAATTGAATTCATGTCCCAAAGCCTTTAATTCTTCTTCTGTGAGCATTCTTGGCTTATCCCCTTCCCATTTCAACAAATCTTGATAGGTTAGTAAATTTCCTTGTCTTCTTAGGGCAATTTTAGGTGCTTCTTGAGATGAGGTCCAAATTGGAAGTCCTCTATAAAATTTATGCTGTATTTGTAATCACTCTTTCAATAATGTCTTTCAAATACAATGATTATTAAACTCTTTATTCACTGTTATTTTGTTGTAACATAAGTATCTGTGCCAGCCAAACCTATTATTAATCCTTCCAGTTCTTTACATGTTGCATTTTCTACATGTATCCAATCTTTGATTAAATCTAAACAGCATGCTTGATAATAGTTTTTTAACGATGGCACATCAAATCTTCCTCTCTCTTTTGCCTCTTGTAATATTTTAAACCCAATTCTTGTTTTTTTCCCTTGCCAAATAAACTTTTGTAATTCTTTTTCCCATTCTTTAAAAATCTTTTCTCTTCCTATTATTGGTAAGTTTTGAATGAGAAACATAAGCTTTGGTAATAAAGACATTTTAAAAGCATTTATCCTTCCCAGGAGAGACAAATTAAAATGCACCCATCTTTCCATTTGGCATTTAATCTCCTTCCATATCTTTAAGTAATTGTTGTCAAACAATTCTTGATTTTTGTTTGTGATTATGATACCTAAGTATTTTACTTTCTTAGTAATTTGATATCCTGATCTCTCCAGGTCCGCTTGTTCTTTTTTTTGTCATATTTAATGTCATCATCGTTGTCTTTTCTCTGTTTATCTTGTATCCTGCCATTTGCCCATATTTTTGTAAGATGTCCATCAACACCTGAATTGAATCTTGAGGTTCCTCCAAAAATATAATTACATCATCGGCAAAAGCTTTGTATTTTATTTCCTTATTCTTTATTCTGAAGCCACATATCTGTAAATCTTCATTTATTGCAATCAATAATACCTCCAATACAGCTATGAATAATATTGGTGATAAAGGACACCCTTGCCATACCCCCTTGTTTATACCAAAACTTGTTGTTATATTTCCATTTATAATTAGCTTCGCTGTCTGATCCTGGCAAATCATTTCAATCCATTTACAAAAGGCTTCTCCCAGTCCATATTCTTTTAGGACACGATGCATAGATTCCCAGGAAACATTATTGTTTTCATTGGAATCTAATGATTTGTGCAAGCACTTAAACAAAAAACCAACAAACATATCCTGGAGGTCAGCTCACCAAGAAAAAGTTAGGAAAAAAATGAGCAACCAACGGTCTGTGTTTCAAAGTCCAACTGTTGACCACAGAGGTGTCTGGTGACAAAGATCATGAGTCCACTTAATCAGGCTCTGACTGGTGGAACGAATGAGAAGATATCCAGATAAGAATGCGTTCAGTATTGGCCATTGATGAGGAAAGTGGGTGTCGAAAGGCATCTGGGCTTTGTTCAGTGTTGGTTTGTTTACAGCAAAAGTCATCAGTTTTCTACCAGTGAAAAGGTTCAAACCAAATGGACTGTCATATCCACTGTGGCTTTAGTAATAGAAAACTGTATGGACTATTAATTTAATATAGATTACTGACAGTTTACATGGATTTACCAAAAACTGATCTTTTAAATTTATTATATACATGTTACACACACACACATTTTTTCATTTAGTATTTAGTTATTTGTTTCTTAGTTTGTTTACTAACTGCTGGTTTGTTAATTATCAGTTCTGTGAGTTAGGTCTTATATTTTCTTCTTTGTCTTGCTCCATTTAATCATTACAGCTGATCACACTTTTTCAATCATCTCTTATCTTCCTTAATTTGATTTAGCATTGCTTGAAGGCCAAGCTCACTGTAACTAACTCTCCTGCTATTTATTTTTTTTATTCTTTCATCCCATAAAATTTCATTTCAGAAAGGCATATCTTTCAAAATCTACTATATCATATTCACATATTATCTGCTGACCTGCCTGCTCTTAAGGCACCATTAATAGAACTGAACAGAGCTGATAATTCTGCTTTGATGGGCTCTTCTGTATAAAAAAAATGGCCTCAGTTTCCATTACGACTTCAATCCTATTTGTAAGATCCAGTTCTGAATCAGTTCTGAAGGGTGAGGTGATGATTCAGTGGGTCTGTTCTACTTGGGACTAGCAACAAGATTCAAGTCTGAATCTAGCTTCTGATGCATTTACAGATGTTAGCAAGCAACACATTGCAAACAATAATCCAGTAAAGATGGAAACAGCAGATCAGAGCAGGATGGACAGGCAGGCACAGCTCCTCAGAGGATGGACAGTTGAATGGCAACTAGTAGGGCAGAAGCAGCAATGGGGAGGCAGTATTTGTCAAGGTCAGAGACCTGGGTGGTGAGCCAGACCGAAGAAGAGAGTGTGAGAGCCAGCAAAGTCCAGCTAGGAGGAGACAAGCAAGCACTTATTCAAGGAAGTTCATTTACCAGAGTGCCAAGCAAAGCCATAGTCAGAGTTCCAAAGCCAAGAGTCCAGAGATCAATTCAAGGTATCAGGAACCAGGTGCTGGGAGCAAGGTACAGGCAAGAGGAGGGCTTGTAAAAAGTTTACCACAAGCAAAGGGAAGCTTCCAGGCAGGCGGTTATATAGCCCCAGGCACAGGTGTGTCCAGTCACCGCTTCTTAAACTTAGCCAAGGAAGCCTCCCTTTGCACAGCCCTCTTGAGTCTCCGCCTTGATTGGGGGCTTATTGAAACAGGCTCCAGAGCCTCTTCAGAATTGGATCCCTGTTGCTCCAAAGGAGCAGGTACAGAATCGGATGCCTGTTGCTCTAAAGGAGCAGGCAGAGGAATGTCCATGCCTGCTTAGTCCATGGCAGCAGGGGGAGCTCTTGAGCTGCAGGACTCATCTCCACCCTGAGCCACAGGGACCAACAGCTGCTGCTCGTCAGCAGCAGCTCTGACAGGGGCTTCAGTTATCACAGTATTCATGTCCTCCTGTCTCCAGAACAGAGCGCAAAAAGCAGGGGAATTCTTTGGAGAATGTGGCCAATTAGCTTCACAAAGTGCAGAGATCCTAGCAAGTCTAAAATGCTTGGCTCTGAGGGAGACTTTCCTCAGAGCCACACATTCTAGAAGAGATGTCTAAGAAGGTTTTGGGAACTGGTGCCAATCCCCAGGTAACGGGCATATGAGGGGCATGTTCATGTCTTCCTGCCTCAGGAGAACTGCTTACCTACACTATTTCTGCTTCGCCAGCCGATGCCAAAGTCACCCAGTGTGTCCCTACTCAGGAGGTTCCTTCTGATCCAACACATACACCATTAGGATAGATGTGAGATTTCACAAATCATGGGCCATTACTCCAACCACATAAATCCCTCAGCAGCTAAAGCATGATAGTTATTCAGTGCAATGACATTCTGCTGCTGAAGAAGAGATATGGCCTCTGAAAGAGTATACAGTCAGCTCTCCATATCTGTGGATTCCATATCCACGGATTCAACCAACCACGGCTTGAAAATATTAAAAAAAAAATCCAAAAAGCAAACTTCAACTTTGCCATATGATATAGACATGCCATTGTACTTAATGGACTTGAACATCCATGAATTTTGGTATCCATGAGTGGTCCTGGAACCAAACCTTAGTAGATATTGAGGGCCCACTGTAAGAAATTGAGACAGGCTTTATTAATTTACCCACAATATTTAAATATTTGCTTTTGGACAACATATGCAATGCAAATGACAAGGTTCTAACATATCTGTATGTCTTACAAAGAGAGTACAAAATAAACCTAAATTCTGTAAACTAAGAGAAGAACTGTTTCCATAAACATCTGGAATGAATGCAACCAACCTTCCCAATGCTTAGACAAAGAGCTGGCAGAACGAGAAAGAAATATGTCTGTTTCCATTTAGAACACTCTTCCTTCCTTGGAGTTGAAATATTGAATGATGTATTTTTCTTGGTGTAGATGAAGTGGGGTTGTGTTGTTCTGTGCCTTGAAGTCTAACTTAACAGCGATCCCAATGCAAACCTATCATGGGTTTTTCTTGGCAAGATGTCTTCAGAGGGAGTTTGCTCTTGCCTTCCTCTGAGGCTGAGACAGCATGACTTGCCCAAGATCCCCCAGTGGGCTTCCATGCCTGGGTGGGCATTTGAACCTAGGTCTCCACATAGTCCAAAGCTCAAACCACTATACCATGCTACTTCTGAAAGTGGAGTGATGCAGTTTTTGAAAAAAATGCTCACAGGTTGAATTTTGGAGGTGTATCACTGAGCTATTAATCCATTCCACAATGTCTACATCTTCCTGAGCTATTGCTGGAACTGAAAATGAGGGCTCCCTAAGCTTGGGGCTGGAAAATCTACAGAGCTTCTATCACAGTGCCCCAAGGCTCAATAGTGAGTAAAGTAAGCTTTAAAATCATAGCAACATACGTTAACTTCACCATCAAATTGTGCTCAAGAGCCTCTTCACACTGTACAATTATAGTGCTTTTACTCCACTTTAACTGCTATGGTTCTGTCCTATGCCAATCCAGAGACTGGCAGTGTAGGGAAGGGCTTTTAGAATTCCCAACTGGAACACTACAGTGCTCCACCAAGCTAAAAACCCCAGAGTTCCACAGGATGGAATCATGGTAGTTAAAGTGGAATAACAGTGCTATAACTGTGTTGTGTGAATGGGCTGCTAGTTAATATAAGACAGAAAACAGAGAACATCCAGAACTGCTTCAATGAAGGGGCTTCCACTTGAAATATAATCTCTTTCACCTCACTACCGTGATCAGATCCTCAAAAATTACTCTTTGGGACTACAATTTGCCCATATTAACTGCAGGATTTGAGAGTTATAGTCCAAAAAAGTAGCATTAGTACCAGTTCTGACTGGCTGGTATCTTCCACTTTCTTCTCAGATTATAGGTAAGCATGGGTCCCCATATTTTTGTTTCATATGACAAAAAATGTCTTGTATAATCCATGAACAATGGCACTGAGATAAAGTCACATGTGGAATTCACATGGCCTTTTTAAGGAACACCTGGGGCAGTTATCCTGGGTTTCACGCAGGTGCCAAACATGGAGGGGGGCACATCAACACTGACATTACTGTGTTGCTGCCAACTCACTTCCTTCAGAATCCCATTAACTTGAGCTCCATAAACAAATGTGGGGGACATAAAGTAAACTCTACTGCTAGCTATGTCTTTTGGTCATGACAGCATGAGCAAAATGGTTACGGTCACAGGCAACGCTAATGGTAGAAACCCAACCCAACCCTACTCAGACATTTGTTTTACTCCAAGGAACCCAAGCTGGTCTATATGACATTTCTCTGCCTCCCCACCTCTTTCCCTTGTCTCCATTTTATCCTCACAACAACCTGCAAGGAAGACCACACTGAAAATCAACTGGACTAGTGATGGACTAGTGATGTTCAGGGCTGAGCAGGGACTGGGACTTGAATTTCCTGAGTTTAGCCCTATTACTTTTATACCACATCAACTCCAGGGAAGGAACCTGAAATACCATTCTGCCCCAGTTCTCTCAATGTCTCAAAAAAGCCTTGGGCTTTCAAATGGGTATCAGAAGCCCTCAAAAAGTTAGCAAATTTCAACCACTATCCATGCTGATGGGAGATACATCTGACTAGTAAACTGACTGTAATTGCAACCAGAAGGTGTGGGGGTCATAGTATGTTTGCTATATATAGATATTAATGTAATTTTCTTTCTCAAATCTACAAAATCTACAAGCGCAGAACCAGCCCTGCTATTAGTCAGAGCGGAGCAGCTGCCTCATACTGCAGAGTTTGAGTTTTATAATTAACAGCAGCAAATTGTTAGTTATGAAGTCTGTTAATACTGCAATTCTTTTTTTTTTTTAAATAAGGATGGGAAAACATACTTGTGCAATTTTCTGCTTCATTTGCTAAAATAACTGGCTGGGCTTGGGTACCCTGCACTTTGATCTAGATGGCAGAGGGGCACCGGGCAAATCCCCTTGAATATCATGAAAGCTGTAATCAACAGATTTCTAGATCCAGTTCTTCTTGTGTGAAGCCAAACTAAATATAAATGATACAGTATCAGTCTTCAAAAAACAATAAGGAATAAATGCAAACATATTCCAGAATAATTACACTATTTTATTCAGTACTAACAACAATCTGGCCATAAAAGAAAATGTGAAAATAAAAAGGAAGAAAATAAGGGAGGTTGCTGCTGTAAGTATAGGTACTAGCTGAAATCAGTCTGTTTAAAGTGTTTAAAAAGAGCTAGCACGGTGTAGTGGTTTAAGCATTGGACTACGACCCTAAAGACTAAGATTCGATTCCCTGCTCAGCCATGGCAACCCACTCAGTGACCTTGGGCACATCACACACTCTCAGCCTAGAAAACCCTATGATAGGTTCACTGTAGGGTCACCATAAGTCAGAAACAACTTGAAGGCATACAACAACAACAAAGGTGCTTAAGCCAGAATGGGTCTGATCTCAACAGGAAAAGCACAGCAAACAAATGAGGCAAACCAACACATTCACAAGCACACGTAACTAGGAAAAATCTGCTATTTGCCATGCAATCCTACACAAATCTATTCACAACAAAGCCAGGTGGGGTCACAAGGGCTCATTCCTGCACATGTGGACACAGGACTTAGAAAGTAGCCTTGGAAAGCAATGAAGAATCAGCAGAAGGAAAAGACTGCCAAAGAGAAGAAAGAGCAAAGAAGAAAGACATGAGGAAGCCATGATGGTGATGGTAGAAAGTTAGTAACAAAATGACAGGGCCAACAAAGTGACCAATTGAAAGTATATGTGCATAACACACTTAAAGCAATTTGATCCCACTCTAGTTGTCAAGGTTCCATTCTACAGAATCCTGGCATTTGTAGTTTGGTCTAGGCTACTTAGATTTCTCCACTACACCACTTTGGTCATACCTGTGAATCACAGTGCTAAAGCATCTCTTTAGTAGACAATCCCAAGTCCCTCATAACACTACAAATCCCAGGATTTCATAGTAATGGAATGATAGTTTAGGTGGGATCAAACTGCTATAACTTTGTAGCATGGACATACTCTTAAGAGAAAGCAGCAAATCATAAACGCTGAAAATCAAAAAGTAAGATGACCAGAAGGAATGACAGAAATACAATGAGGACAAAGACAAGGAGAGAATTAGAATAATCTAAATGAGATAAAATCAAGGTACATGCTCAAGAATGAGCACTGTACTATCAACAGAAAGCAAAGAAGGAATCCTAGAAAGATAAAGTTGAAAGCAAAGTACCTTAGCGACAGAAAAAGGTATGACATGAAACAGAAAAGGAAGATTAAAGGAATCCGTGATGTCTAGGAAGAAAGAAAAAGTCCTCCCGCAGACAATGAAAATGAGGGTACTGACCAAGTTCAACAGGACTTATGAAACAAAATAAGAAACTGTTTTAGTAAAATTAAGCTTGAGGTTTAAAAAATGTGCAGCATTAGCCAAAAGCTACAGCAGAACAGCCATTCTTCAAGCTGTTTGGGAAGCTTTCAAGATGGAACTTTATTTGTTAAGCAGACCACTAATCTCACTGTTTAACTCTCATGTGAAAGAGCAACTGTTCTAAACCTCTCTAAAAATCAGATGCTTTTTGCTTTAGCCACTTTTCACACAAGCTGACTTAGACCATATGGGACACTTTAATCCTATTGACTCAGGTGGGGTCATCTTATCACACAGGTGAACAAAGTAAATCTCACTGAAGGCCTTTGCCCTCACATTCCCATCATTTATGCTGACAAAGCTTTGTTGGTTCTGATTTAACCCTTTCTCAAACAAACAAACAAATCCACACATATGTGTGAAGTCTTACATAGGAGCCATGTAAACTGGCAAATTTGCGCTTTCCTTACAGTGCAAGGTGACTTTGGGCCTGACAGCATGCTCTAAGGAATTTTGCTGACAGTAATGTAAATGCACCGTATTGCCATGTGTTAGATTTAAAAACAAACACAAAGCCTTTAAAGAATATAAGTACGTCACAACTAGGTGTCATTTTCTTCAGGACACTTCATTCAACAGTTGTTCTTAGAGATGTTGCTGCTCAAGATAAATGTTTAATTCCTGGTCAGGTCCACACCCTGGCCTTAACACCTCCTTTCCACATCAAACTGTTAATGTATCCCATTTCTATTTCACACTTCATCTTAGAAACTCCAGGGGGTGGGAAAGGTAGGGTGGTTGGTCATAAATGAGGTTGGTTCATTTTATCCTCACAACAGCTCTGAGGCAAAGGTTCACTATGAAACAGTGACGTGGCACAGACACTCAGTGAATTTCATGACTGAGTAGGCATTCAAATCCAAGTTCATCCTTTATTTTCTCCATGTCTTATAAGTTATAGGTCTGCCCCAGAAGTGGACAACATGCAGCCCTCCAGACCGTGTTGGGCTGCAACATCATAATCCCTCATCACTTACCTTGTCGCTAAGGGCAATGGGAGTTGCAGCCCAGCAAAATCTAGACAGCTACACATTTCTTAGCCCTGCCCAATGTTTAGGATGATATCTCTTCCTACACATGGAAAAGACTGGAGGCGGGGTGTCCATGTGTGGTTATCCTACTGGGTGTGCTCCATGCATACACCTGTCCTCTACACACTGGTCAGCATTTTTGGATGATTTATATACTCCCCATTTTCTCCCAGCATACTGTGCGGTCATATAGACATTAATGACACCTTCCACTGTAGAAGAGAGAAGATCTGTCACTCCTCTGCATCCATCCACGTGCCAATGGCTGCATAAGGTGGTAGTTGTTCTCTTTTATATCTCTAATAGGATACTGTCATATTGCTTAAAGGGATTCTGATTAACCCAGGGAGGTGCCTCCAGGTGAACAATCTGACTGGAATCTAGAGCTCTCTTCTATAAACTGACCATCTCAAGTCAATACACAAAATGATTTATCACATTAAGTTGTGGTATGCTGTAAATCCAGCTCTGTATTTAAACAATATGGGCATTTTACCATTTTCCCTTCTAGCATAGTGTGGTCTTGTTAGAATGTAAAAACCATACTGGACAGACATAAACTCTGGAGCCACAGTGAAAGCAGCTACTCATATGTTTTACTTTTCTTGACATTACACAGAGGTTTCTGTAGATTTTAATGTGGCTGTCCATTTTTACCCACTAATTGCAGGGAGAAAGTTGGCTGAATGAATTGCTGTCTTAAGAAAACACTGGTTACTTTTGCGGTCTTGTTCACAGTATTCAGCAGGCATAGTAAATTTTGACTGGAATTCGGAAAAAAAAAACCTACAGCTGTGCTGTAACAACTGTCTTATTCAGCAATTATTGTAATGAGAAATCAGTTATCAAATAAAGGATAGTTTAGGTTTTACAGGTGTGGTAACTGCAATGTTAAGAGGGTTTTGTAAAAATTTGGCCCATGAATTTCTGAATCTGTAATTATTTATTTATTTATGAATATTTATACACTGCCTAGATCTAAAGATTTCAAAATCTTGTACAGTAATTTTTTAAAAAAATTAAATCAAAAATACATAATACCAAGGCGGAGTCCTGCATAAGGAGATGTACATATTTCATATAGATCTGTCTCTACAGTTATACCTCCTACTACCATCCCCCAAAACTCATCTTGTTGCTTCTGTTGTCATCAATATTTTGTAGATTGTTTGAATAACAGAATAAACTGCAAAGGATCAAGTAGCTAATTTTATGGAAGTTGCAGGGCTGACAGTGGATTCACACATGAACACCTGAGTGGCACAGTCCATTATACACTATATTTCATTTATTAAATTGTTCATTTTCTCTTTTATCACTTCTAGACTAGTCTACATACAAAGAAAGGAGCACTTATTTTTTTTTTGTAACTGTTCTAGGGCCCCAATCAATTTAATTTGACCTGGTTAATATTCTAGTTCTTAGTAACTGGGGAATGGGGAATGAATGCTTTTCGGGATTCCGAATGTCTTTCTAAAAACACTGTTGTTATGAGGTCTGATCATGACTCTGTTTAAGTCCAGGATATGGATATCATTTCATAAAGGAAATATAGGCAACCAAGTGCACTCCTGATGTTTTCAACTCCAAATCCTATACAACCCATCCAGCATGGCTGGTCATCAGGAGTTATAGGAACCATAGTCCGTCTGGAGGGCATAAAGTTGCCTGACCTTGTCTTAAAGGGTGACAGGGACAAATCCTGTCTCCTAATCCATGAAGTAAATTTGGATTTGCCATCACTTTAGGAATGAACAAATTGACATTTCAAGGCTCAAGCAAAGCATTTGTTATCATGCCAAGCATTGCGAAACTCAATGAGGCTACTCATAATAATAGGAAAACAATTGCCTGTCAGTCCTTTCAATCATTTTATACTTAAGATACAAGGGAATGCTTTATTATGCATTAAGTTGTTTTCAGTACTGTTCACCCAGCCTCATATTCAGCATATAAACTGCAAACTAAAAGTCTGTGAGCAATTTCAAATCAGTTGCTGCCAATGTACAATATTCCCAGTTACCATGAAGGATCAGAAGGCTTAAGTATATGACTAGGTTCATGCCAAAGTAAATATCACAGCCAGATTTCTAACCAACATTTAAATTGGAACTTCACTTCCGCAGTTCCTTAGTTTGAACTGATGGTGGGTGAACCGCATGTTATTAGCTGGTTTGAGCTGATCTAGCCTTATCTAGAGGTGTTTCTTACATGTCAAGTCTAGGGCAGCTTAAGGATGAGGGTCCCAGCCATAACCATTTCTATAACACTTTCAAAAAATAAATGAATTCAGCAGAAAGGCTTTTATTTTCAACAGGCGTCTCTAATTTAGAGTTATTCAGTTTCCTTTTTGCTTTCAGGTTGGAAACATAATGTCCATAATTGTAAATAAAATTAAAACCATCTACAAGGCTCAGTTTCAAAATATTAACAAAAATCAAATGCAATATGTTTGCATAGGAACCTTGACAGACATATTTTAAACTATTTTAAGACCAACAAAAATCACATCATGTATGCCAACCTTTACCATTGCAATATACTAAAGTCAGACTTTAAAATACCAGGGAGGAATGTTACCAAAAAGTTTTTGAAATTCTGAAAATACTTAAATTGATCTTCTTCTACTTTTTAATGCTATGCATTTTCAATGCCAGCATGGTGTAGAAGTTTGAACATTGGACTACAAACCAGGAGACCAGGGTTCAATTCCCCACTCGGCCATGGAAATCCACTGGGTGACTTCTGGTGCGTCACATATTCTCAGCACCAGAAAATCCCGTGATAGGTTCACCTTAGGGTTGCCATGAGTCAGAAGCAACTTGAAGGCACACAACAACAACAAATTTTCAATACAGTGTGTTACTGGGATGGGGGAGAGAGAGTTAGATGAATCCCAAAACTGTACTTGTCAAAGAAAGTTCCTTTGAAAAATCACCCACTCAATTTTGCCATTGGATGATGTTTGTTCAAAGGAATACTGTTAGACTATGTATACTTGCAAGAAATCAAAGTATTTCTCTAGGTATGCTTATTTAACTAAGACAATTTATTCAAACATGAATAATTCTTAGCAAAGCATAGAGAAGTTTATAGGTATGGCATCTGCAGTGTGCACATAATACTCATCTCCTCTCCCTCTACTCTTCCTCTAATCTAGAGCCTATTCACACTACAAATATTCCATTCCACTTCAACTACCTTGGAAACATCTTATGGAATCTTGGAATTTATAGTTTGGGGAGCCACTAAAGCTCTCTCACTGAGAATTCTAAGTGCCCCTCCCTGAACTGCCAATCTCAGGATTCCAAGCAATGTTGCCATGGCAGTAAAGTGGAGTACAGTGCTATAATTGTGTGCTGTATACAGGCTCCTATGCCCAGCCATCTCAGTCCTTGACTATTGTCCATTGAATCTGAGTTGTATACTATTTGTTGAAAATTATTGTACAGATTGACTGGATATCTCCCCAGTCCACCAATCCCCAGCCCTTTTCCCAGATGCCAAAACTGGACACAAGTGATATTAACATATACATGCTAGCCAATTCACAAGCACCACCAAAAATAGCTGTCCCACTTCCTCTTCCTTCTCTGGCAATGATTACTAATACAAATAGTATAGTGTGTTCTGCATTTCCTGCCTCTGCAAACATTGCCTAGTGAAATGGAGGAGCGGTGAAAAAACTTGAAACTTAGTGATGCCACATCACCTGTTGTGCGTTCTTAAATATTTTACATTGTCCCTTGTAGGCACTTCTGAACATGGATTTATCTTTAATTTTTGATTTAAATATTCAAACAATTACTTATTTATTAAAGGCTTCTGGGGATTAGGATTCAAATCCCCACCCAGACACTGGGTAACCTTGGACAAATCACACTCTCACAGCCTCAGAGGAAAGCAAAGACAACCCCCCTGAACAAATCTTGAAAAAAAAAAAGCCCTGTTATAGGTTGACTTTAGGGTTGCCATGTCAGAAATGACTTGAAGGCAAATGAGGGAGCACTTCTGGCATTCACACACACACCTTGCTGCCATGTCTCTGCTGCAGCTGTTGTTCAACCACAGGGCTTCACAGACTCCAGGTTAAGAACCATCGTTCTTACCCTACTCATAGGAAGCTGAGGTTCATATGTTGTTGTTGTTGTTGTACAGTAGGAAACTTCCAAAAATGCTGATTGCCCCACTAGTAGTGTTGTGAGAGTATACACAATCCATCTGTCCTCTCAGCTGCCTATTAACTCCCTTCCAGCTCTTCCTTCCATCTTTGTAGAGTAGCTTCAATTTTACCTGTCAAAGAACTTTTAAACATGAGGAGTTTGCATAGACTTCCCGAGTTCCAACTAAAGTTATGGAAACAGGCTGTGATCCAAGCTATCAAAAAAACAATATATATTAAATTTATAAGGTTGTTATTACTTTGTGAAAATAAAATACATACAGGACACAACTTCAGCAGGTAGCACTGACTGCATTATCCAATCCTTTCCTCAATCCTTTGCAAGTGTACTTACTTTAGCTCTAGTGCTGTGCTCTGCCTTGGCAAGCCATAAGTACAGAGAGCAGCCAAACATACCTGGCAAAAAAGGAAGCTGCCACTGAGGTGCCTGTTGACGTGTCAGTGGCAACACAGGTGCTTTGAGAGGCAGGGATGCTGTACAAAGAAGGCTTATCTGCATTGTAGCGGTTCAGCACAGCTTCAGTTAGTCCCTCTCGGCCCGTCTCAGTTATCAACTGTGAAATCTAAAAGGAAAAAAGGAATAAGAAATAACAAGGTCATTGGGTGCCATTTCACCCCATCACAATGTTGGTGGCGGGAGTACAGCATACAGCATGCTTTTGCAACCTTTTATATACATTTACTACTACTCTCCAGTGCTATTTGGAAGCACTTTGGCTAGGACTTCACCACATTTTCATTAAACGTAACGAGCTAAAATAACCTCCTGACACCGTAAGTTTCCATTATGTCTTTGGAGTTTGGAGGAGAAAGTGTAAAGCATTATCCTTGCTCCATTTGAGCACAGTGGGGGACTCAGAGACATTAGTCAAAGCCTATTTATTAAAAGGAAACTTCCAGAAACGTTCATGAGCATTGCAATGTCAAGCTGCACGTAAAGCCAGCTGAAATGATAACCAGGAAGAATGCTGAACAGATCGATGTCTTCTGAGCATTAAGTGTATAATAAGTAGAGCAGGACATTAGTGTGTACCTCACATACTGTAAGCTGTAATTTCCTACAGAGTTGAAAGCACAGTGCAGTAAGAATTTTGTCATATGAACATACAGCCAGTTAAACAAATCTTTACTGTATGAATCAAATAGAGTTGCCAGCATCTGCCATATTTGCATCTTTGCCCTCCCCTACACTTCTCCCTAAGAATTGTTTGCACTATTGTATTTATTCAGTTTAATAAGCAATGTGTTCTTACTGGAAAGCAAACTTACAAGACCAGTACTTTTCACACCAAAAGTGAAACTTAGTTGGGTTTGTGGGTAGCATTTAACATCTGGTGGATTTGTTCCATAACTTTGGATCTGAGGCTTCTACTGTTTGCAGCAGATCCATTCCTTGATCCAGGCTGGGTTTGCAAGAATCTCCTGAGCTAGGCATGGAGACCCAGCATGGTGTAGTGATTTGAATGCTGGACTACAACTTTAGGAGACAAGGGTTCAAATCCCTGCTTGGTCATGGAAAACCACTAGGTGACGCTGGACAAGTCACCTTCTCTCATCCTCAGAGGAAGGCAATGGTAAAGCCTCTATGAACTCAACTTGCCAAGAAAACCCCATGATAGGGTCTCCTTATAGCCACCTTAATCCAAAAACAATCTGAACACACACAATAACAACCAGACTAGATATAGATAGTCCATGTCAGGTTTACTATTGGATATCTGGGAAGGGTAGAACAGTTAGCCTGTGGCCTTGAACCGGGAATTCAATAAGGAACAATGAAACCTAAATCTTTTAAGTATCTCAAGAGCCTAGTCTTTCTTCAGATAACTCAGGCCTTCAAAAACAAGAATTCTTAACACGCATACTTTTTTCATAAAAAGAAATGGCAGGCTCTCTCCCTTTGACCATTCTCCTGAGCTCATTCAATGAAAAGCTTGACCCTCTCTTACGACTTTCACCAGCTGATGCCCAACAAATCTACAGTTTGGCAGACATTCAGACAAATGTCCAGCCCTAGAAAAACCAACCTAATACATAAGAAGGATTTTCTTACACTAAGATATGGAAAGTCCTTCTATTTCTTACTAGCTCATTCTTGGGAGAGGGGGCTAACACTAGTGCCACCATTTTAACTCCATCTATAGCTGGGTTTTTTGTTTTTGTTTTTTTGCTTCTGCTTAGCAAACTAGTTCTGTCTGTAATCCTAAACATATTTATTTGCAAAAGCATCACCTTGACATCAATGAACTGTAGTTCCCAGTAAACAGTGACAACAATGGTAGCATCTGGTTTTCAAACTCTAATCATTTGCATGTGTGCCCTGGATTAACCTTCCTGTGCAGAAAACCCAGCACAGCACTGTTGGACTATTTTATCTACCTCTGTGTCAGGCCTGGACAACCTGCAACCCAGCAAGCTGAGGGCAGCTCCCCAGCTAGGATTAGAAGCTCACGACAGTCTGGCTAACTCTTCTGTTTTTTCTGTCTCCTTGGGACTGCTTCCCTACCAAGAGGCATCAAACACCTGGCAAAACAACATACTTGGCCAGTGGGCCATGTTCAGCTTGGAAGAACATAAATTATACAGGTCTAATCTTCATGCCAGTCTACACTACAATCTGCTGAATAGCCTGAACAACAATTTCCTCCTCTTGAAGAAAGAAAAGAGTCCCAGGAATGATTTGGCGTGGTACTTATCTTGCATCATTCCCTTATCTAATTCTACCAAGACATAGGTCACCATCGAATAATGAAGTAGAATGATCACTAAGATGATATAAGCTCTCATTGAGATAACTCAGACTGCAAACAAACTGATTTTACCCTGTTACAAACTGAAATGTCACAGGATATGCTCTTAGCAGCATTTTCAATAGATGAGCAAAATGATATGCTTGAATGTGTATTCAAGAGAATATGCCACAGGAGATAATCACATAAGAATTACTAATACTGCTCCTGCTACTACCTACATTTTTTCTTAACATATTAGGATGAACTAGGGAAAATAAGCACATTTTTACATTACAAGCTGTACGAACTCTTACTCAGGAAACACTACTGCATCACTACTGCAATAGAGTTAGTTGTCTCCTTTTGTCCCATTACTTCTGGAGAGGGTTAAGCTGAGAAATTTTGGAGCCAATTTAAAAAGACATATGGTTTTTTCTCCCTGGCTAAGTGAGACAGCTAGAAACATCCATAGCAGCAGAACAACGGCCTCTAGTGCACCCATTTGTGACCCTTAGGAAGTAGCTGTGTTGACCTTAAGAGAAACATAACAAGAAACTCCAAAATCCAGCCTATGGGGATACCTCTAGAGGGCCAAGCAAAAGACACAAAATACATCACACTAGTTTTCAAAGTTTCACAGGCTTCTTCACCAGGCAAACATGGTAAAATAGCATTAAGAGAAAGAGTGTGACAGTGTTTTGGTCATGGCATCTACATTTTGGATGTTATAAGGAAGTATCAGAAGATGAAGAGTGGCCTCCCATGGTCGCAAGCTGATTGGGAATAAAAGCAATTAAACAGAGGTAGTTTAGCTTTTCCATTTGAATTTATAAAGAATTCCCCTCTGAGAATCGTAATCATATCCGTTCAGTACGAATCCAGGCCTCTATGATGGGGGATGCATTTAATCTCTTGGGACACTATAAATGTAAGAGTGCAACACTTATGTGTAACACACTAAGTATAACTGTGGAACACCATAAGTAAGACCAATAAATGCTGAAAGGAAAAGAACAAGAAAAACTCACATGGAAGTTTAATATTTAATGTAATAAAAAAACTAAAGCCCATAGCTCTACACTACAACAAATTTCACTTTGTGCTCCAATTTCATTCTAACCCTTGAAGAAATATTTTTATTTATTTATTTATATCCCGCCTCTCCATATGGATCGAGGCGGCGAACAACTTACAAATAGCATGTATTTTGAAACATTTCTATACATGCCCCCAACAAGCTGGGTACTCATTCTACCAACCTGCGAAAGGATGGAAGGCTGAGTCAACCTTGGAGCCGGGCAGGATCGAACTCACAACCTTGTGGCTTGCAGTACTGGCATTTAACCACTGTGCCACCACTGCGTCCATATCCTTCTTACATGCTAGGGTAGATAAAACAACAACAAACTGCGTACAACTCACCTTGCACAGACTTTTTATAAAAAGTTGCTCAGTCTTCTGCCATGGCTCTGACAGCAGGCTTTAGTTTAAAAAGGAAAATCAGACAAATACCTTTTCAACCATGCATTCTGCCACCAAGCTCATTCTTTGTGAGAAAAAAGATTTGGGACAGACTAATGGGATAAGTTTTGAAGGGGACCTTTGTATATATATTGGCAGGACATAATGTCTAGCTCAGTCATAATAGACAAAATATAACCCAATGCCCTCTTCTATGCTGTATCCAAATTAAAAAATAAAATAAAAATTCCCATTCTTTGTTCTCTCTTAAGAACTAGAAGGACCAAATAACCTGTTCTCACCTCTTCTTTGACAATAACAATAATTGAAAATTGGTCTCTCTTAAGTCCTCACAGGCCAGCTGAATGAAATGGAAGTATTAAGGGCCCTTCCAAATGTACCAGAAAAATAACCAGTGCTTGAGTTTTTCTTCACATAATGTTTCTGATATGTACCAACAGTAAGCAATAACAATGCGTAATAGCCCCAGTGGCTAGAAATACATCTATATTATTTGTTCTCAGCCTCTGACTCATCTTGGTTTCTGCCATATCCTTCTTTTGAGATAATGTAGGTACCTCTTCCCCTTATCTGAAGCAGTTTGCGTATGCAATAAAAGGAAGAGTCACTATCACAGCACCCCCATGTGGCTACATTTAAGTATTTTGCAGTTGAAAAGCTTTCTTAGGTTGAACACGGACATGTTTTCAGGATTTTCTGGACAATGATGTCTAGAAACTTTATTTTGAAAAATAAAAGTTTAATTTAATGGACACTAACACACATTTTGGTCATCACATGCTTAAATCTAATTCTTCAGATGCCTGGACTGGAATGCCTAGGAACATACCATCTGATGAACCAGTCATAAACCTACAAAAGTTTACATTACTGACTTAATTCTCTCAGTTTCAAAGAGGCTACAAGATCCCTTTGCATACTGATCCAGACCAACACGGCTATGTCTTTGAATTTGGCCATCATATTGGTTTTCAGTCAGCCAGCTGTTCTTATTCTCCTGCTCCCAATTCCTGAATCCTTTTCTTTAGTACTCACAGCACTTTATGAGCATAATCTCAGTAATCTTTACAACAATCTTATGCAGTTAAGCAAGGATTATTATTATAGTATTACTGATAACTAGACTCAGACTGGGCATTTGTTAGTGGTTTGTCAAAGTCATGAACGATGAACTTGTGGGCCCAGACTGGCTAGGCGCTGGTAGCAGCTGCAAGCCAGCAACATTTAGAGGATCGCTGATTCCCCATCTTTGGCCTAAAGTTACCTAAACTGTTCATAGCTCAGCTTAATATGAACTGGGGACTTTGAACATACAACCTATGCTGTGAACTATATTTCAACATATATTAAGTAATGAAGAATTCAGAAGCACAAATATATGCCTTACTTAAATGGTTCTAACAGATTTGCCACATTATTCTTCCTGCTAGAAACTCTGGCCTAAATCCAACATGATGCTAGCAAATGTCTGGTAGTGCAACAAGACTTTGCCTTGTTCTCTGCCCATGAGCTTCACACATGCAGCTATCCTTGAAGTTTGTGGTTGCATGCCAACCTTCTAGAGCAATCTTTGAGGGTATGAGCTACGCCTCCTTCCTGACATCAACAGAATAACTCATTCTGGAACCTAGTCTCTAGTCCTATAGCTTTAAGATGAGAAGAAAACACAGATGTGAACACTAGCTATTCTGGCTTGACCCAGAAATGGATTGCAGACACTTTCCATGTGTTATGGTGCTAAAAATGAACCTATGAATATTACAAATAACTGCTTTGGGTTTTTGTTTTTGAACCTAGCAATTCAGCTCACATTCACTAAGATAAAATAATGCAAATTCCTATTGTGACATTGTGGATAAAACATTGTTTTGCTTTGGTGTAAGAGAACACTTAGAATGGGCTATGCAAGTCTGCTCAGTTTCAATGGTCCATTACTCACTAGAGTGTAGAAATAAACAAGGAATGATTCTGTTGTATTCTATTATGTATGGTAACTGAATATAAACTGGTATTGAAGTTCTCAGAAAAAACTGATCATACATTCAGAAAAAGATGTTCTCCTAGCCACTAAAGTAAGTCTAGTTGACAAGAAAATAGTTACAGAAGATGTGTCCCTCTTAGTGCCTGTATTATTTTAATAGCCAAATTCTATGATCTCCCAAAATATATAAATAGGCCTGGAAAAAATGGTTAACGTTTTAAAAAAGACACTGCTGATAAAAAATAACATCATAGGCATATTATATTTAATCAAGGCCCTTTCCACACAGGGAAATAACACATGGTAGCACGAGGTCGTCTACACGGTAAAGTGGATTGGGGTGGATTACTTTAGAGTAATTCCACACCGCAATCCGCGCTAGGGCGCCCTGAAGTGGCGGCGCCGCGTGCTTTTTAAAAACCACTTTTTATGTGGTTTTTAAAAGGCACGGGGCGTGCAGCCCCATGCAGCCGCGTCACAGCACCCGGTGTGGATTTGCAGGCATGCGTAAGGGGGCGGGATTTCCAGCTGGTGAGGTTCTCCGGTTGGTGGAGAGCCTCCGCCAGTCATCAGCCGCCATTTTGCTCCACGCGGCAACGGACTGAAGTAAGCTCCATTTTAGTGTGGCTTACCCCATTTCTCCACCACGTGTGGAAAGGGCCCAAGTCTTTGTCTGTGAAAGTCCTTTTTATTAAGGCTTTTTATACCTGGCTAGACTATGCCTTTTCTTCTTCATCTTCTGGCTAGTTAGAAGAATTAGAAACATCAGCACTGGAATAATTTTGAAGGAGGGCTGGAGAAATACAGACTTTCAGTGTCAGATTGTAAGCTAACCAGGCCTGACCTTGCTTAGCTTCTAAGATCAGACAGGATCTGTTGCCTTCGGGGTATTTAGGCCTTACTGAGCTTCAATTCCCATTGGCCCTAGTGAATCTAGTGAATGGTAAGTCATGGTAGTTCTGATCAGTTTCAAATGAATGTATATGTACTCTGCATGGCATAGCAATTCCACTTTGTACATGTATGTTTTATATAAACTCACTGCTTGTGTGAATTCTCTGTTTAAACCTACTGCCATTTTCAAATCTTCTGTGTCTAAACACAAGCCTCCCAACTTTCCTCACAGAGTTTCTAATTGGAGGGAAACTGCATGAATTATATTCTAACACTGTTGACAGGGTGGGTGAGAAAGCCACAGGGTTTCAGCAGTGTGTCTTGATAATATAATTGATCTTACTCTCCAGAGTTTGCCGCCAGGTTTTATAAATGAATTGCATTTTGTCAATCTCATATAAACACTTAATCTCATATAAGCAGTTATAAACACACAATCATATATAAATATTCTCACATTTCCGTGCATGGCTAAAATTACGTTTTTCTACAGCAACTCTAAAGGGACCATAAAGTCCTGTTCTAACATTTTAATTGTAAAGGTAGGTTCAGGAAGAATCAGGACCATGCTTGTTAGCCATATTCTGACTGTCACACTGTGTGAACAGAGTTATGCATGTACAAGCTGTATACATGTTGGCTCTTGAAATATACATAACTTGGGAGGTACGACAGAGAGATGACAATCCTATGAAGGCCTGGTCTTGCTATCATAATGTAAATACATTTCCATAGTTTATTCTGTCCCTATACAGAACATCTGCTGGGAATAAAGGCTCTGTGTGTTTGAGATGAATATGAATTTACTGTTTGCAGAACAAGTGACTACAATGTGCCTTTGTTTCCATTCAAATCTTTACAGATGTACACACCAACCAGATTAGTGTCCACGTAAAAAAAGGATGAGTATACAGTGTTACCAAGCCCCAACTTTCTCAGAACTTTCCTAATCTTTTGTATGATCTCTGTATGATTTACAAAGCTTCTGAAAGACATAATATTTGTTTCTAAACAGTGCTTTGCAGAAATATTCATGCCCATTTAACTTCTCTCCACATTTTGTTGTGTTACAACTTATAATTAAAACAGACCCAATTTGCTTGTATATTTAAGTAACCAACAAGTGTCAGATTGTTTTTGTTTTCTTAACTTCTCTGCCACAATTTGCAACTTCACAGGGTATATTGTGTACCTCAAGTGGTAATATTGTCAATTAAATCCATTTCATTCCAGGTTGTAATACAACAAAATGTGGAAAAGTCAGAGAGGGAGAGCTGAATACTTCTGTGAGGCACCGAGCCATTCCAATTTTACTGTTTCCTTTGAAATACTTGCATTGAAGACCTTGAGGGTATTGAGCAAAAAGAAATAAATGCAATGTTTATATACATTTAAATCATTAATTTTTAAATTAATTTAAAAGTCTTCATGAATAATTGTTCAGTGTATGCTTGAATGCATTGTGACTTGAAACATAGCTGATGAAGACTGAGATCCAACAGAAAGGAAGCATAGCGTAAGTTCTCCCCAGTTTATGGTGCTTGTGCTACATGATCCTCCACTGTGCTACACTCCAAAATGTGCAACACTGCCCAGTATGAATCACTAAATAGTATACATCCATAGCTAATTATCTCCCATCCTCACCTGGTGGTGTTGTGGTAAATGTTGAAGGGCAGGCATTCATCATGACAGCCCCATACCCACGCCACCAAGAAGAGCACAAAAAGGCAAACAGCTGTGTTGGTCCATATGTCTGTGTGGCCATGCCATATGCATGTATTGATTGATTGATTGATAAATGCACACTTTGCATTACAAAGGGACAGACTGCAGCCATGTACTGTTGCAAGAAAATTCATTTTTCCCTCATCTTTGGGGAAAAGATGGGGAAAGCTTTGGACCGCAGAAAGTTGAGGGTTGGCGATGGTAGCTGAGATCATCACTGCTGCTAATCAAAATAACTTAGGGCTTTGGCCCTGAGAAGCACGGTTCACCTACAATACTGCCTCATCTCATCATTACAGCAGCAGCTTTAAACTACCAGTCATACTTTTCCATAGCTGTAGCACTAAGGACAGCTACCATGACTTGTACAACTTTTGTGTGACGTATTTACTATCAGGCCTCCATATCCATGGATTTTGTATCCATAGATTCAACCAACCAACCACAGCTTGAAAATATTGATATTTATGTTTGTTTGTTTATATATTCACACACACACACACACACACACATTTTAAAAAAAAATCCCAAAAGCAAACTTTGATTTTGCCACTTTATATAAGGGACACCACTTTACTATACCATTGTACATTAGGTATCCATAAATGTTAGTATCTTTGGGGAGTTCTGGAACCAAACCCTAGCAGATACCAAGGCCCCACTGTGTTATAATTAGATATTTCATTTTACTGCAAGTAAGCTACCTGTTAACAGTGTCAGAACACCATAAGGAGTTGAGATCTTACTATAGGTGCTGCCACATCACAAGAGGCAATCTGTAAGACACTGACCTTGCACTTCCCAGCTGACAAGAATGGCACTGAAAGCTACCCAAGTGTGTCCATCTGCAGCCTTCTGCCTAAATGGCATTACTAAGACAGAGAGCAGCCTCCTTGTCATCTCCAGCGAGACAGTAAGCAATACAAAGAACTAGTACCTCTCCATACAGGCAGCATTTTAAACTGCATCATTAGTCTTTATCTAAAAGAAACATGACAAACTTCTACTGCAGAGAGAGAGGCAGGAAGAAAATTACTATTTTCTGTATTCAGAATTGTATTTTCAAGACATGAGCTGAATGCAGAGTACAGGGAAGGCTTGTTCCCTACATTTTTCTACATTAACTCCACTGAACGGAAAAGGTACTCCCCCACCATATTTCCTGGTGCTTGACACCCATCATATCTTATATACAGAAATGAAATCCTTAAGTGAAATACTGTTTTTCTAAAGAAAATTACCAGACTAGAGCAAACTGATTGGTTCTAATCAGTACTTTGAACTGAAATTCTTAACATGCCTCCAAAGGAGTAAGCCCTATTAGACACCATGGAACTTACTTGTGGGTAAACAAGCATTGTCAGTCTCCACACTTTTCACCCAGATCATAGAATCATAGAGTTGGAAGAGACTCCAGGGGCCATCCAGTCCAACCCCCTGCCATGCAGGAACATACATCAAAGCATTCCCAAAAGATGGCCATCCAGCCTCTGCTTAAAAACCTCCAAAGAAGGAGACTCTACCACCCTCCGAGGCAACACATTCCACTGCCAGACAGCTCTAACTGTCAGGAAGTCCTTCCTGAGGTTCAGGTGGAATCTCCTTTCCTGCAGCTTGATGTTGCTCCTTCCTCTAGTAATCCCTGGAGCCAGAGGCATGTAGTAAATATTTTTAATCTACCTAATTCTTAAAATAATTTTGCTTTGGTTCCCCTCCCTAAGAACAATGGACTGGGCAGTTTCTTCAATAGCTTCTAAAAACCATAAATTCCCAGAACTGCTGAAAAAATACTCAGAATGTGAACACTATTATTTACAATTGGAAAAGTAACTACTGTTATTTATTGCCATGTGCATTCCAGTCATTTCTGGCTTATAGAGACTCTAAGGCAAACCTATTGTGGGGTTTTCTTGGCAAGATTGGTCCAGAAGAGGTTTGGCATTGCCTGCCTCCGAGGCTGTGAGAGTGTGATTTGGTCCTCTAGCCCTGAGCCAGCAAGTGTTGGATATATTTACAACTCCTCATAATGAATATGACAATTTTCCACCAACACTTCCCACTCAAACACTGCACAATGTTCTATCCTCTGACTATACTTAGCAACTCTTACTGGGATGCCAGTTAAGTATTAATGAGTTACCTATTTGGGGGATTATCTTATTTTTATGACCCCATCAGTTTCTCCTAGTATAATACACAAAAAGAATTCAAAAGGAATAAGCAATAGTCTTTCAGTGTGAGCATAACTGAGGTGAAAATAATTTCCTCCTGACCCTGAGAGTGATCATCTTAAGATCTACTCCAAAAAGTCTGATTGCCCTTATCACTGCCACAGTTTGCACAACTATAGACCTAATTAGTGGCCATAAAACCATCCAGTTACATTGTGTGATTCCATGACCTTTTCAGGCAATGAATTCCACAAACTACTTTGAAACAACATGTTGTTTTCTTTGCAGGCATCCTAATGTAGCATTTGCCATATTGCCTTAATAGGGGTAAACTGGACATTTCCCCTTCTCCATCATAATTTACAGGTTCATCTTTAGACAACTTTTGGGAGCATGTTGTTGAGTTTTACTGCAATGCAATTTCCATGCATCTCTATAAGGCAACATATAGCACAAAGAATATAGAAACTCCATTTAAAATCAACAAGGATCACAGCAGCAACATTACTTGATAGGTTTCCCCCTTTCAGCTTGTCCTAAAATACAAGTTACGGAAACTAAATTCCATTCATTTCAATGAATAATTTCAAATAGATAATTCTTAGAATCAGCATGTCATGACTCTAAGTATGAGTTCTGGAAATGAAGAATCTGTCTGCTGGTTTTCTGCTCTCAAGACAGAAGCTATGGGACTGCTTCATTCCCCCCACCCTTCCATTCCCCCTTTGATTAGTCCTTCTCAGTGTCATGGCAGGGAATTAATTGTGTCAGCACTTGGGAAACATTAAAATTTAATAGAACTTACTGGCCTAAATCCAATTGCCAGTCCCAACTAAACTAAAGCTATTGAATCAATATGATTTATGTAAGTGCCCCCCCCCGCCATTCAGGAATTGTTTCTATGAGTTTATTCTAGCTGGGACTAGCAATTTAGGCCACTGTCAGGAAAGCATGTACAAGACTGCTGCCTTAGTATGGCAGAGTTTATTTTGAAAGCTCTGTATACTGAACACTAGATAGTAACAAATGGAAATTAGGGAGCAACACCCAGACCTAGAAGCCTCTTCCCAATGCCTCTCTGCTCTTGCTATCCTGGTTATTTGATAAATAGATGATGAGCACAGGAACGCATTTGGTCTTGAAGATCATAATGGAACAAAAGCAGTCTCTATGATATGCTGAGTCAAGGCCATTTATTGCTCTCTGAGCCATTACGAACTGGGCCTGGAAGGCAGCTGCATTGACTGAGCCTCAACAGTAATGAAAGCCAGGCACTTCTAATTCCAGCAAATAATTGCTTGCTACTAATTTACCTATGCATGCATCCAGTGAAACTGTAATAGCATTGCAGCAATTGAACATTAAATTATTTGATATATGATATAGCACCTCCTTAAGTAGGGAAGATGGCCTTATTCCACTGTACATAAGCTTGGGTGTGTGTGGGTGTGTGTGTATGCGCGCACGCGTGCGTGCAGAAGGACCATCATCATCCATCTTCACTATAACATCTGAACACCAGACATGCCACATTCCTGCTCTCTCCCTTAGGGCACTGGGCCTTCTGGGAACATTAAGGAGAGTGACTCTGTTCTTTCAACTGGAATTTATTATTCACTAATTAAAAGACTCAAGGCAAAGGACTCCTCCATAGCCAGCACAAAAAGGAATATAAGGGGGGGGGCTCAGTGATTTACAGTTTGATACTCAAAGCGCTCCCAACAGAAGCCAGTGTTCTACTGACGTAACATGAAATGTAGATGCTTTAACAATGCAGTCCTGAAGGTTTGCTACTGACATATATCTGCCTGTAGTACCAGCATAATGTCATGCCTTGTGATGTTGCCCTGGGGCACACCAGTCAGTATACCGCTTCAGCAGTAGCAATCAGGAAAAGTTAGCAGCTGCTGTTCTATAGCTGACTAGTTGGTTCTCTTTATTGACAGTCAGAGATTTTCCCAAGTGGTTACAGAAGTGAACTCCAATGTCAAATGTCTATTTAGAAACCAAAAAACAAACCAAAAGTTTTGTTAAAATGTCAAAGGAACAAGATGCCACAAAGCTTTACTAAGGCTTACATCTGGTACCAAGACTTCTACATTTACAGATGTTCCGGGGGGGGGAAGGATGAAAGTGTGGATTTGGCCATTCCCTATCTTTAAAACTCAGTACTGATCTTGCTTTTGCCCCACCCCCCACCCCCACATGACTACTGACATTAAAAATACATGTACGTTAATTGCTTACATATAATTAATGCTACAATCATGATGTAGTGGCTGAGTAGGTCTTCAGGAAACTAGGGTCTGAATCCCTACATAGCCATGGAAACCTACTGGGTGACTCTGGACAAATCACACTCTCTCAGTCTCAGAGGAAGGCAATGGCAAACCCCTCTCAACAAATCTTGCCCAGAAAACCCTGTGATCGGTTGGCCTTAGCATTGCTGTAAGTGAGAAGTGACTGGAAGGGACACAACATCAATTAAGGCTACAGCTACTTTGACCCTTACTTTTCATGTATTTTATTTCAGAAATTATTTAACTACCATATGCCTGTCATATTATGATTTCCAGTTCTTGGAGTGCTCACAAGTCTTTCTGTGAGCTTAGTTCAGAGGGTGGTATACTCTGCAGAAAAAGCATGGTTATGCAAAGTTTTACTTAAATTCTTGCCATACTTATGCATTTGCTTATGAACAGACACAGTCATAGAAACTTAAGCATGTGTGGCATTCTGACATAACCTGTCAGACCCCAAAGACCTTAAACCAAAATTCAGTTTAGCAGCTACAGTAAACAGAATTCCTGACATGAACCTATGGAAAAAGTCAACTATTCAAATTATTTTAAGAGGATTTGATGGGTACTTCCATAAGTAAATCAGAAAAATGAATTAATTAGCCAGCTGAAAATGTGGAATGAACTTACAGTGAATATAACTGAAATCACTGTAGCAAAATCTAGATTTGATGGCAAAGAGACTTACTATCAGAGATTATCTCCAACCCCTACTGATCAGATCTAATTCATATTAATTGCACAAGAGGTACTGTCTTCAACTTTTATTCACTCTAAGACAAATCTTAAGTGCTTAGGAAATACTTGCTCTCTTAAGACAGCAGACCTCTCAAAAACCATCAAACTATTCACTGCAAACTATGGCTGAGATTCTGGATCAGGAGATATACTGCAAAATTCTGCATAGGCAGAACTACAACACATCTTGCCTCTCACCTCCCACTTCTTACCTCCCTCCAGGGCTTACTTTGTGTAAAACATATTTTTATTGAATTTCACACAAAATAGACCAACAGATAATTTTAAGCCCATACACACAAAGAAAAATCACCCCAGTATAATAACATAAATATAAGAAAGCCTTACTATACATATTAGACCTACCATATAAAAAGTGAAAAACAAGAGAAAAGGAAGTACTACTACTGTAACCCCCACTCCACAGCCATTTAGTCTTCCAGAGACCCAGGTAGATATGTTATCATTTTGTGTCTGGCTACTGGGACACTTCCCTAATGTTTCTTGCGCTCCACTGGCTATTAAATAGATGTGCAAAAGGCAATGCAACAGCTCAAAGATTAATCGGGGGGAGGGGATGGTCATTGCATGACCAGGATAGAATTTCAACCTCTGCAAAAACAACAAAAGACTTGTGATGTCATATGTCATAAGTCTATCTTACACAACTGTAAGGCACTAACAGGATGCCAGTCTATACAGTATGTACCTAGATTCCCATTTCAGATACACAGAGTTCATTTAAAATATTCCCACTTTTTGTCTATTGTATATAAACGATAGAATTGAATCAATTTAATCACTAATTGAATGTGTAAAGGATGACAACTTCTATCTATTTGTAGCCATACAGTTTGGGAGCCAGAGATTCTCAGATATATACTCCAAAAAAGTAACATTTCCAAGCTCTGGCAAAAGCCTTCTGTTTGTGGACAGGGATGTATGGATCCAACCCATTATTTACTTATGTTATGATTTCAATCCAATACTTCAAGGGGTGCATACATGCTTCTATCAGCAGTATACTGTACAAACATTATTTTGTATGACCACATATGAATGGAGATAGCTAGGACACTAATAGCCCCATCTCATCCCACTGTAAATTAGCTGTGAAAAGCAGCCAGTTCACTAAGCTGCCAACTCTCTTCTCAGAGTCTTAATTCATCTAGAGGCCCACATTTTAAAAAAATGTCCTTTTAAAAAATATTCTGATATCCAAACTACTACCTGTTTTCTAGCCAGGTTTCTCTTACAGACAATCCAAACTGAGTCAGACTAACTGCCTTCTGTCAAATATTTAAGGTAGGTTCTGAAGTGCAACACAATTCTCGGGAGATAATCAGAGATCTAGTTAAGCTTTGGCTGCTAACACTGCTTCAAGGCATTTAGGATTATTATTACAGAGAACGCAGACACCTGCAGTGGCTGACAAGGTCAGCAAGTAAGGTCCTTCCCCACCCTTTTAAAAAAAAATCCAGGAACTTCCTTTATCTAAGAACAACAAACTAATCCCTGCTTTAGTATCTAATCCTACCAAAAAACATTATTGGATTAAGTCCTTAAGTGCTTCCTATGTGTTTCTTAATTTTTTAAAACATCTTAAATATTCATTGCCTTTGGCTGTCAATAAATCCCCTCAGTACAGTCTACCCATTCCTACATTAATGTTGGATATTAAGCATGCAGAATATAGCATATGCTAAAGAACAGTAAAAACTCTTCAGCTTAAAACACTACGGACATGAATACTAACAGATTTATGTAAGAAACCATCTTTCCTACATTACTTAATCCAGTATTTCAACCATTAGCTAAAAGGTCATTCTACGATTATTATTTTTAAAATGTAAATCACCTGGAATCTTTTAAAATATTTATTAAAAGTGCTGTCTCATCTACATGAAGAGCTATGAATTATTAAAACAGAGCTCTCTCTCTCTCTCTCTCAATCAGGGTTACAGACGTTCAGCTGAGATCTCTTTGTGACCTTAAGCATGACCGACAGTTTAGCCGTTTCAAAGGTGACAGGTCATTACCCTTTATTCTTGAATACTTGAACTCTTCTGGGGATAACTAACTATGTGAGGTTATTTTGAAAGGTGACGCACCCTCTCATTTTGCGAAGTCATCCCATTAAAAGGGGCTGATGCCCCATCACCTCTGGCCATGTGCAACCTCTCTTTGCTCTTCAAGAAAGACAACCAGACTGGGCGTAGGGGTTCGGAAGCAGCTGGTCACTTGGTATTCTTCATTCATGTCAATCAGACAGTTTACGGAGTCAGTTCTGGCAGAAAATCTGAATAGACCTACTCAGGCTAAGAGTCAAACAAGAGGCTAGTTCACACATTAGATTATTTAGCATGTAGAATTATTGCTGGTTTTAATCCCCCCCTCATTTTTCACTTTCTACCATTTTTGGGTATCCATGTTAGGAATGAAAATATGGCTCACAGGTCTGCCAAAGTTGCTCACCTTTGATGTCAACAAGAAAGTGTACTTTGTGTACTTTTTATGCACATACACACACACACACACAGTGATAAGGGATACAGACAAGCCCAGCAAGAGAAATGACTGTTCATGAAGAAAATATGCAAAATTTATTAAAACTATATATGAATAGAGTCAATAATGAAATTTTATTGAATAGCCACAGAAAATTCTGAGATCATACACCTTAAAAGAATGGAAATATGTTATCATTTTCATTAACTTATTTTGCTTTATATAACTGAAATGATATTTTGAAGCCAAATCTTGATAAAACTCATACTAAATTGCTTTAGTTGAACATCATATAGGTTTTAAATGTTATGTGAAACATACAGCCTCACATACACACACATTGTCAGCGTGCATTCCAATATGAAATGTATTGATTCAATTATGTGCTCAGAGCAGAAGGTTAAAATAACTATTCCCTGATATAATTTTGAGATATAATTCACTACCAGCTACAGTACTGTAATGCTGGCACCAGTTACGTTAGGACTAATGTTGATGTAATATAGCTATGATTTCACATGTTCCCAATAGCAAAGAAGAAAACAAAGCAATATATTGTTGTTCTAAGGTAAGTAAGTATTATAAACCCCCATACTGCAGATGGGGAACAGGATGAGAGAGAGAATCTGTCTTATCTCACGCAATCCAGTTAGGGAAGGGTATAGGCAAGATCTGACACGCAGATGGTCCTGAATTCAAGACACTCTTTTAACCACAATGTTACTCTGGTGGTCTATAGTAGTCTCATATTTTAATAATGGTTCTGATCAAAGATCAGAAAAATTACTTTTTTGGACAACAACTCTAAGCACTGTAGGGATTATTAGAACTGTAGCCAAATGAATAGCTTCCAAACTCATGTTCTGAAATGTTTAAAATATATGAATAATGCCAATTAATTTTACCTCAAAATCAAAAGGAGGACATACTCAACCAAAGGCACCCAGCTGTCTAGTTTTCGCTCCACAAGATCTCTGTGGAGGAACTTTCTTGGTAAACTGTGCCCTTAGATTACTTCTTTTTTAGGTTGGATCCAGATTTTGTCATGCTGAAAATAGACTGACTAAAATTGTTAGAACCTCAATATTATTGGCTTCAATGTGTCTACTCTCAGCAGAATTTACTCTGTACTCAACTCTGTATGCCTACCATTGTCACTATAACTAATCTTTTGCCTGATTAAATGAAAAAACAAACCACCAACATTCTGATAAGGTCCCACATGATATCCTTGCAAAGCAAGCTGGTGAACTGTGGTCTGGACAAGTTACAGTTAGGTGGATCTGTAAACTGGTAGACAGACCAACTCCAGGGAACACTCACCAATGGTTGCTCTTCACTGTGGAGAGAAACAGGTGGGGTGCCTCAGGGCTCTGTCTTGGGTCCAACAGTGTTTAACATCTTTATAAATGACTTATATGATGTAATAGAAAACAAACTTATCAAATTTGCAGATGACACCAAATTAAAGGGAGTAGCTAATACCCCTCCAAGAACAAGATTCAAAATGGCCTTGACAGATTGGAGAACTGGGCCAAAACTAACAAAATTAATTTCACCTGAAGTAAATGTAAGGTATTATATCTAGGCAGGAAAAATGAAATGTGTAAATATAGGGTGACACCTGGATTGATTAGTGGACCATGTCATGCCCCTGTCCCAGGGCCCCTCCTAACATTCATACCCTAGAAACATGAGTGGCACAGTACTTATGGCAGCCAGTGTAGGTGGAAAACATAGAACCCAGGCAGTGTTTATATAATAAGGATCCATTAATTAGGCCCACAGCTGGGTAAGACTCTGAAACTATATGACAAGAGGCTGGAATGGGAGGAAGCTGTTGTAGCCAACTGATCCTATCAGTAGACAAAGCCCAGCTTACTTCCAAATTCCTTGCTTGTGTTCCTAGAATCCCTGACCTTTGCTTCATCTATGGATCTTGCCATTAGGCTTTCTCTCTGCAAACTCATACTCCAAAATGACTAAGACAAACTTTGTTGCTAAGGTCCTGATAACAGGCTAACTAGACAGCTGGACGCCTTGGCTGGCTGCCAGCACAGGACAGACCACAACTAACAGGAGTCAACACAGTGATGCAGTGGCCAAAAAAAGCCAATACAATGCTGGGCTGCATCAACAGGAATATAGAGTTCAGATCAAGGGAAATACTAGCACCACTCTATTCTGCTTTGGTCAGACCTCACCTGGAATACTGTATTAAGTTCTGGGCAGCGCAATTCAAGAAGGATATTGACACACTGGAATGTATCCAGAGAAAAGTGACCACAATTACCAAAGATTTGGAAACCAAGCTTTGGGAGGAACAAGTGAGGAAGCTGGGTATGTTTAGCTTAGAGAAAAGAAGACCAAGAGGTGACTTGATAGTTACCCTTAAATATCTGAAGGACGCCATGTACAAGATAGAGCAAGCTTGTTTCTTGCTGCTCCAGAGACTAAAACATGAACCAATGGATTCAAATTACAAAAGAAAAAAGAAAAAAAAGAAGAAGATTTCACCTAAACATTAGAGAGAACCTTTTTCCTGTAAAAGGTGTTCAGCAGGGAAATAGAGTGCTTCAGAGGTGGTTGAATCTCCATCATTAGAGGTTTTTAAACAGCGGTGGGATAGACATCATTTAGGACTGCGTGACTGGGGGCTGGACCTTGTGATCCCTCCCAACTGTAAGATTCTATTATTCGAATTTTTCAGCTTAATATCCTTATCTGTTGATAACAAAAGAAAAACTACTTGGATTGTTCTTAAATTTAAGGGAGTATCTGTACTGAAGGATTATAGCAGTTTGATATTACTTTAACTGGCATGGCTTCATTCTATGGAATCCTTGGATATTTTCATTTCTTGGGGTACATGGAATTCTTAGCAAGAATGCTCTAATATTGTTGTCTAGGGAAATACATTCTAAGATCCTCCCCAAACTACAAATTCCAGGGTTCCATAGATTGGAACCAAGGCAGTTATAGTATAGTCAGCTCTCCACATCTGGAGGTTTGACTTTGTTTGACTTTCACAGATATGATTATTTGCAAGTTTCTTCAACCCTTGTTTCTTTTCCAGGGAAAATTTCCCTTTTGGCAGCTCTGATTAGACCACACAGCCCTTTAAAAACCTGCCTCTGGTCCCTCTCCCTGACACAAGCACACCACGTACTAATCAGGCTGGGATGAGAGCCAACTGGCTCCAGCCTTCTTAAGGAAGGCAGAGAGGTGGTGCCTCAGCACCAGAAACAACTCATATGTTTGCTTGTCCTTGCCTTCATGAATGCTACAGATTTCCGGCTGCTCTGACTTTTGGACTGTCTGACCTTGCTGTCCCCTGGATTACTGACCTTTGGAATGACACTTGACTTTGCTTCTGCTTCACTCTGATGAGGAAGGCTTTATTAAGACTGCTAAACTGTATCCATTTGCCTGCTGAGTATCCTAGCACTCCACTGCCTGACAATGGACAGCCAGTGCCTACAACAACCACAAACCCTCTCCTGATATCTCCTTACACCCAAGGAGGGAGGGAGGGAGGGAGGCAGGGAGGGAAAGTAAGTATAGGGTCACCAGGCCAACCCACACCCTCTTCCCTCTTCTCTCCCTGACCTGCTTTGCAACCTGAGTGCTTTTATTCCCTCTATGCCTCACCTCCCTTCCCACAAACACACACAGTTTGATATTTGTGTTTTTTTCCACTTTTGCAAAGTCCTCTACTCCTTATCCTACCAAATGTGGAGGGCATGTAGCATCAAACATGCTATAGTTGTATAGTGTAGACACACCTTTATTATGTGTGTGTGTGTGTCTAGACCAACTTTACTTTGGACCTGCACAGGATTGTGCTGTAAGAACTTCAAGCTGTTTAAAGACTAGGCTGTCATAAACTTTCATGAGCTAAGGTCCAGGTCATCAAAACCTTGGAGCTAAAAAGATGCTTAAATATAGTGTTGGGTAATTGCTGGGTACTATCAGAGGACAATGCTTACTATAAATATATAATGTGTATCAAGAAGATGAAATTAGATGAATTGTAAGATGTAATATATTTTAAGGATTTAATGCAGGAATTACCATGAAATATTATCATATATTAGTGTGGTACATTAAATTTTCGTACTTAGAAATAATTGAAATCTAGTAAAGAGTGGAAGACTATCCGAAACATTTCAATGACTATTACAATCATATATATATGTTTTATATTTTGAAACTGAATAAAATTATACACACACACACACACATATATATACAAAGATGCTTACAACTGGTTAGCCCAAAGTTAGGAGATTATTGCCAACGTGTAATATTTAAAGAGGAAAGTTGCAGGCTTGCATGTCTTGCACAAATAGGGGGATCTCAGGGTACTTTGCTACTTTGAACTATTTGGGAAAACTTGTTTTTAATTATTTCATTAACACAAAGTGTTTTATATCTCTAAATAGTACATTTCTGTCTCAGGAAAAGTGAGAGAAATCCTGTAAGATATCCAGGGAATGTTTATTTCCCTTTTTATTCAAAAGAGCCTTGAATTAATTCCTTGCTCTGAGGAGGAATAAGTTGAATGTTTTTCCAAAGATATATACAGTCACCCACAAAATCAGACTATATTAGAAATGTTCTTAAAAACATCTGTGACAGCTTCATTGGCTACCAGTCTGTTTCTAGGCAGAATTCAAAGTGCTAGTTACGACCTTTAAAGCTCTATATGGCTTGTGTCCATTCTATCTGAAAGACTGTGTCTCTCTGTATCAGCCTGCCTAAGTTTTAAGATCTTTAGGGGATGGCTTATTTCAGTCCCACTACCATCACAGGCACATTTGGTGAGGACACAGAGGAGAGCCTTCTCAGTGGATGCTTCCACGTTATGGAATTTTTTCCACAAGAAATTCATTTGGCCCCCTCTCTCCTCTCCTTTTGCTGGCAGACAACTTTTTTTAAATTCAGGTAGGCCTTTGGCTTATAATTTATGTGGCAAAAAGAGTTTTTAATGGAGTGGCATTTTTTCTATGTTATATTTTTTATCTCTTTTTATCTTTTTAAATTATGTTTTAACAGTGTATTACATTCTTTTAACTTTGTGTTTTTTCAGTTGAATTGCCATTTCATTGGTTTTTAACTTTTGTATCATTGTTTTAATTGAAGCCTGTTTTTTTATATGCTTGTAAGCAGTCTTGGATCCTGTATAAGGAGAAAGATGGGATACAAATTAAAAAAATCAAACAAATTGAACCGCATATATATAAAATGAGAGAGAGAACATACTGTAAGCTAAGTGAGACTCACTATAGCAAGTTCTTTTATAAAGGTATCATTCTTTAGAGGATGGTTTGACCAGGAAAGTAGCAACACACCTTGATCAAAGTTCATTTGGAGTTGCTTCCCTTTGCTCTGGCTTTCCCAGGCCCAGATTATTCTAGATCATCTCACAGGAAAGAGACAGTCTCATATCTGAACAAACTCAGCTGGAGAAAGTCAAGAATCCAAATCCTTACTAATTGTGATCTCATGTCATGCACTATTTTGAAGGATTATCTCACTCTATTTAAAGGGCTGGCAGACAGCTTCGTCCCATCGTAGCTGAGTCATGGGGCTCTCATACTCATGGGATAAGCCTCCTTAGCTCTGTTCAGTTGCTGGGATACTTCTCCCCTCTCACTTCCCGTGTTCAGTCGGGTATCATGAAGGAAAAATGAATGATTCTAGGAGTCATTAAGCCATGCATAAAACTGCCAGGGGAAATCAAATCACACCAGAATGATTGTAAAAAGAAAAAGAAAAAGACAATTAGTATGGAATCCAACTTCCCCTAATGGTGTAAAATTTGTTTTCTTTTTTTAAGGACATGACTACACTATTAATTTGAAAGCCAAGTATAATTAGCCAATTACTGTAATACACAGGCTCAATTGCTGACTTCATGGCAAGAAGGTCAGCTGATGACTTATGACTCTACCAAGGCTAATTATTAGTTATCTTACTTTTTTTAAAAAAAGACCTCTACTTTGATCAAGGAAGGTTTTTTTTTTTTCAAACCACAAGTAAGTGCAAGGAAGATACAACAGAGGTTCTTGTTTCAATAACAACAAAAATAAAAGTTATTCTGTGGAAAACACAAACAAGAAATCAGATTAATTGGTTACAAGCTGGTTTATATATGCATCAACCCCAACTGAATTGTCTTTGCTTGGTTACTCAGCACTTGATGATTGACAATTACAAGTGTGGCTGGACGCTGTTAAAAAGCATGAGCAAAATCTAATGTTAGACCAGCAAGAATAGAACCACCGAAACAAATGGGACTTGTTAGTCATCACTTAACTATCTGATTTAATTAGATCTACTGTAGCTGGTAGTAACACTAATCTATTGCAATGCACAGTGCTGTCGTTGTTGTGACTGTGTGCCTTCAAATGAACTCTGAGTTAACAGTTTTCTTTGCAAGATTTATTTGGAGGAAGTTGGTCGTTGCCTTCCTCTTAGGCTGAGTGAACATAACATTCACAAAGTCACTCTGTGGGTTTTCATGGCTAAGTGGGCAATTCAAACCCTGAGGGCTATTCTCATGACACAGTTATTGTACAATTACTCCACTTTAACTGCCATGGTTCCATCTTATGGAATCCTGGGTTTTGTAGTATGGTAAGGTACTGGAGCACTCTGCCTAAGAATTCTACATATTCCTCCCCAAAACGCAGCTCCCACGATTCCATGTGATGGAACCATGGCATTAAAGTGGAATAACAGTGCTACAATTTTGTAGTGTGAATGGGCTCCAGCGCTTCTTGTATCCTAATCCTATAATCAAACCACTATACCATGATGGCTTTACAGTTCCATAGATCATATTCCTATATAATATCTATGGACTAGTGTCTTCATTCCCACCCTCCTCCCCTCTATGTCTCCCAGCACCTGGAAATTAGAAACTTTACTTTCAGGGCCTACAGCTTCTAGAACTCTCCAGCCAACACCCAGCTACTGTGGCATGACTACCAAACTTATACAAGCACTGTCTGCATACAAGCCTCCCAAAATGCACCTGGAAGGTGTGAGAGGTCTTTTCTGCACGACAACTCTCTCCCACATCATCCCGGCACTGCACATGCTCCTCTCTGCATGCGACCGGCTGCCTGTGAAAGGGACCACGAGGGACATGCTCTGTCCTTCCAGACTACAGCAGGCCTCTTCCCATGCTGCAGTAGGGGAAGAAGCACATAGATCACGCTTCCAGTCCTCCTGCATGGCCAATTGCAATGGAAGGCTTGCATGATCAGGGTTCATCATTGACAGAATTTCTCCATCAATGATATAGCCCGCGATTTCACCAGCTGGCAGTGCAAAAAGGACAGGGTTGTGATGACACCATATGGAAGCGTTGCAGTCCTGCTCCTCTCGTGTCCCTATGCAGGGATGCCATCATCATGCATAAAGGGCCAGAGTTTGGGAATTATTTCAGATACACTACAGATACTGAAGAGAGGATAGGGAAGTGTGTAGAAATCATTTCACTTAACATGAGTGTAGGACCCAGGCCATTGTGCCTGGGACAGCGACATGAGATGAGATCATAACATCTTCCAGCAAGCACCATGGAGAAGGAGGAGGAAGAGGGAGCATGCAAGGTTAAGGCTCACTATGGCTTGATGCTGTCAGTGATAAAACATAGCTGACAATGACACTGGACAGTAGCCATTATGTGCCATCATCAAAACCTTATAAAAAATTGATAAACCAATTCTATCTCAGTCTAAAAGGAAACTAAATCTGTAGTTTCTTTCTATGTGATACCAGTTGCATATAATACCCAGTTTCCATGTAACAGTCTGATTCCTGCTGAACAAAACCGATCTACTGATTCATGTTGCTTAATGGTATTCCAGACATTAGTCTACAGCCCATTTCAAAAATGACTGTCTTGCATGCCAAACATTTGTCATCCCTTCCCCCTCATAACCCTACATACCAAGCTTTCTTAATTTGTTAGTGTCCATATGACAGTGCAAAATAGCCCTGAGAACTTCTTGATGAGCAGTATTTTTCTGGGAAGTCACAACATCCAAATTCACAAGCAATGTCTTTTAAACCATTGGAGCAACTGATTTCAATATAAGATTTCTAAAAGATATGGAAACAAATTTTAGCCAGTTCAAAGAACCCTTTTGTTTAATACCCAATGCATTGATATGGCAAAGGAAGAAAAACATTCTTTGTCTTCATAAAATTTTCATCTCATAAATCACCACCATATGTTAAATGGACCAATGGTTGTAACAGAGCTTGACTGATACATGATGGCATGGTTTATGAGGTTCTGGAAATCCTTACCTTTCACATACAAACAGAACAATGTAGCTGTCCACCATTTTTTATTATTTGTATAATCCTTTTAGGATGGAAATTGCTTTAGACTGTATGTGTAATTTACCCTCGTAATGATCCTGTTAATATGCCATTATAGACAAGGGACTGAAGTGAAGAGATTGTACACAAAGTCATGACAAGAATCCATGACTTGGATCCAGATTGCCCCACCATCCATAGAATCTAACAGATAGGACAGTCTCCTAACTTTTGGGTCTCTGGAAAATAGAATTAATTTCCTCTCTCACAAACACACAATTCAGTGAGCCCTCTGTATCCACTAGGGTTTGGTTTCAGGACCCCCCATGGACAACAAAATCCATGGGTGCTCAAGTCCCACTATATACAATGACAGTAAAATGGTGGCCCTATAAGATAGTGAACAACTCAGACATGTGTTGGAGTGAGCCTGCAGATTTGCAAAATGGTAGAGGCTGTAGCAGAATATGCCCAAACATCAGTGCAGTGCTCGGCACACAGCAAAATCAAGCTTTGCTTTTTGGCATTCATTTTTTCAATAACTGAGTCATAGGTGGTTGAATCTGTGGATGCAGGACAGCCTGGATATAGATATGGACAGCTAACCATGTCATTAAATGGAACGTTGAAATATGTCACACACATGCTTCAACAACTACAAAAAAATAGGAGCCAATTTTGAATTAAGGGTGCATCCCACCTCATTCACAGAATTTTACAGAAAATGTTGTCATCTTCTATGTGTAATGTTCCTATTCTTTCTATAATACTGTCCATTTTTCTCTTATATCAAAAAATCTCTTAAGGAGGAACAAGTGAAAAATTTATACAATGCCTTCTGATCAGCAATGCTAGCAGTCCTCCATCTAAAACAACTCATGATCTACAAAATCTAAATGATTAGAAATGATTTGTTGAAATGCCTCCTGTTCTCTGAGGAGCATCTAACCTATGCATGTGTTTTCTACAGTGATTATGCATGCCTGTATTATTCAGCCTTTCCTCATTGCTAACTCTGCCTGTTGTACAGAGCGACTTTTGGTGAGTATTTCTGCCAGATAACCTTCACAATAGATGTAGCAGTATATGAGCATTTTTGTAATTGTGCATCAGTTCTTAAGTACTGTGTGAGATCACAGAATCATAGAAATGTAGAGTTGGAAGAGACCACACGGGCCATCCAGTCCAACCCCCTGCCATGCAGGAACACCCTCAAAGCACTCTCAACAGATGGCCATCTAGCCTCTGCTTAAATATGAGATACTGCCATTACTTTCCATTTTGTTCCTGGAATTGTGAGCTTGACTATGGATCTGCAGCATTGGCCATTAAAAAAAATGCAATTCAATTGGCAAATTATTTAGATTTATCATTATTTGGCATCTGACCTACAAGATCTCTTTTTTTAAATTGGAAAAAGCTATTGATTGATTGATTGATTGATTGATTGAACTACTTCTACCTCATTCTATTTCTCAGATTCTCAGGGCAGCAAACAATAAAATCAATTTGAACAGTTCAAACCAATTTAAAATTGGAGGCATAAATTTTAACAGCCCCAGTATGATATCTTAAATCTAGTTCACTACAGAAATATATAGCAGCCTTGAATTGTATCAGAACAACTAGATGGTTCTGTATGCACCAAAGAGAAGTTTGCAGAGACTGTCATCATTGCCATCATCATCCCCTTGTCTGGTAATGTTCCTCCAGTTTGCATAGCAAAATGGGACTAGAAGGAACAGAGTGTGTGGGTAGTCTAGCACATCACTGCACCTCAGGGATTGAGAGCTCCCAAAAGAATGTTCCCACTGACCTCAATAAACCTTTGTTTTCCTGGAAGTGGTGAATTAAAAACTCGGAGTCACAGTTAAATACGTGACAAAGGGCACCAATGTATGTATTTTATGAAAGAAATCTTGTATGAGATAACAAATAGGATCTGTGTTTTCTAGCACAATCCTTTTCTCGCTAGATTTGGTCACAAATTATGTGACAAACAGGATAAACGTTACCATCTATACTCTCTCTTCCTTTCTTTCACCATCTTTGCCTTCCTTATCATCTCTGATCACAATTATTTCCATTTTACAGACAGATAACTCAATTCAAAAGATAATGATAATCATGTCACAAGTGTGACCGATAAGTATATCTCCACATTCCAGTCCACTGAATTTCAGATTATAAATCAAATCTCATTTGGTATAATACATGGCAATATTTGTCAAACCCATGCTTGTAAAACCTGAAGAATTCCTTAAGTGACAGAAAGATTCCTTTCCAAGAGATAAATTCAACACAGGCTGAAGCTGCATCATATATACACCTGCTTGGAAATGGCATGGAAATTGTGTCTCTCTAGCACCACCCCCGCTACCCCAGTGTTACTGGACTGAGACTATTTGCATCCCTCACAATTTGCTGCACTGGCAAGGGCTCCTGGGAAATGCAGTCCAACAGTATCTGAAGGGCTGCATGATTCTTATCCGATCCTTATCCAACATAACACAGTGGCACAGATTATTTCATTCTTGCTGCATGAGAAAGTGATATTCTTCAGAAATCTAAATCTAGGTAACAAGATCGCCGGTTGGCTAGGGAGAAAAAACAGCTTGGCCTGCTCCTTTAAAAAGACATCATCTTCAGCTTTTCTGTAGCCTTTTCCATGGTGTAGAGACAAACATCAGTTCTGGTCAAGCCTTCAGAATTGTGTTGGCTCAATACACCTGAAGGGAGAGAGAGGAAGGATTGCACTTGATGCCTCCATCTCTGACCTCCATTTGTCCGGAGGAAGGTATAAACAGAGCATTAGTAATAGTGGTATGTGCCTTCAACTCCCTTGTTGACTTATGGCAGCCCCATGAATTTCACACAGTTTTCTTATATAGCGAATACACAGAAGTGGTTTGCCATTGCCTTTCACTGAATATAGCTTACAGCATCTAGTATTACCCGCTGGGTCCCCTTTCAAGTACTAACCAGCCTTGGCCCTCTATAGATTCTGAGATCAGAGAGGATCTGCCATCTTCAGGGTTTTCACATATCTGGATATTCAACAAAGAGGCTGAGAATCCTGCAAAAAGCATAGTTCCCAACCATGGGTATAATTATATGTACTCAGGGTAGTCTGAGACATTTTACTGCCTGAATCAAAAACCAAGATGGCAGTCCTATCACATGTAGAAACCAACTTGATTGGCAACTAAATATTACACTAAAATTGGCTATGGGGCAGCATCTCCCAAAGCAACTGAGAGCATCAAGCTAGCTAGGCCTGTCACATATTGTTCTGTTCTCCTGTAACTTGCCACTGCATCCCACAACATAACATTTACTTCATTAAAGCAGTGGACACCAGTCACGCTCCCTCCTGCCTTAAACATTTAGTCAATATTGGGGTGAACAAGGTGTGTCCCTCCAGAAGTTGTTGGACTACAGCTCCCAACAGCCCTGCCCAGCAAAGCTGCTGGTGCATGGAGATGTTCGTTACAGCCCAACAACATCTACAAGTTCACATGCTCTCCACTCTTGGCTTGCACGCACCTGAAGGTTTGAAATGAAATTTATCACATTGTAACAACTGCAGATGAAACTATTGAAGGTGTAGCTACAGGGAAGTGGCCAGTTCAAAACCTATCTATCTTACTAAGCAGAAGTCAATGTTTAAAAAAGAGTCCTCCTCCCAGCCACTGTCCATGTTTGTTGGAGAATTCTGGGTGCTGTAGTCCAAAAAAAGTAAATTTCCCAAGCTCTGGTAAAGCGTTAGTGGTTAGAAGTAAAATGCTAGATATCAGTCAACCAATCAATCACTTTATTTATATTCTGCCTTTCCTCAAAAATGGGTCTCAAGGTGGCTTATTTTCCATGGGGCATCAGGGCTTGCCAGCATGGTGGCAGGTGTCTTCAGTATACAAGTCTCTTTTCAGCTGCAGCACTAACATCTGAATGCCATGGTCTCCTCTTGTACAGGATGCAGGGAATCTGTAGGAAAAATAAGATTAGCCTTCAAAGCACTCAACCATTTCTGGCAGGCTGTCTAGACTATCTAACTGGAAGCTAATTTACAATGGGGAGATGCCCACATTAGGAGCCACTGAGTCTAGCCAGTCTCACAGCTCTTGTTCCTGGGCATCAGTCTGACAAATTATGATGCAGAGGGCAATGAACCCCATTGCTGGAACTGCAGTGCTTTTAATCCAATGAAGCTTTTCCCCTCAGTTCCATTAGCTCAGCATTTCTCAAAAGCAGCTTCTAGCAAGATTTTATATGGCTTCAGAAATCTCCAGTCACCTCTTCTCAACAAAACAATATTGAGCGATGCTATGCCATCTAGGGAAGATACACTTTGGAACAAAATTGCCAGTGCTGCCTGAATCACTCAATATAGGTCTCAGATTCATGATTACAAACACATAGAGAAAAAGGACAACAAATAAAAAACAGAGAGCAGGCTCATACTAGGTCATTTCTGTTCCAGACTGTTATAGCGCTATTATTACACTTGCAACATCCTATGGAATCCCGGGGTTTGCTGTTTTGGGAGGGGCCAGGTGGCCCCTCGCTTAACTGCAAACCCAGGATTCCATAGGATGTTGAAAGTGGAATAATCGCGCTATAGGAGTGTAGTGTGGAAAGGTGCCTAGTCTTGTTAAAGCAGGAGTTGGGAAAGTGTAGCCCCCTAGATATAGTTGGGCTGCAACTCCCATTGGCTGTGTTGATGGGAGTTGCAGTCTAAAAATATTTGGAGGATCATGGCTTTACCAGCTCAGACTAAAATTCTTCTCAAACAAATTTAAAATGGCTTCTTCCATTTCAGCTAACAAGTTCTAACCAGCCACAACCTCCCACTGGCCACATGGGGGTGGGGAGTGTAAAGTGAGAAGTCTGTTTCACACGGATGTAAAATCGTACTGTGCAGGGTTCTAAATCATTCATCGAGTCTACGAATATAGAGGAGACTCCTTGATTCAAACCTTCATTCCTCCCTAATGTGGATCATATCTTCCTACATGATCCTGACCAAGATGTAAGACCTTTGAACAAGACACTTCTCTCAATTCTTACACCATCACTGGCATGTTTACTGGGAAGATGGGAAAGGCCCTTCTCTATGGTTCCTCCCAAAGAGTTCATCAGCAGGTTAAGACCTTTTTATTCCTGGAACTTTTTTATAGTAACATACTATAACATACTATAAAAACTTTTACTCTCTGTTTTAAATTACTATTTTAAATGATTTACTTCTACATAACAGTGGTTCTGAACTTCGGGTTCAGAGAGGCCTGGGGGTCCACGGAGCCAGCAAAGGAGGTCCACAAAGCCCTGCTGCTGGACACCAACAGCAGCAGCAACAACAGGGGCACAGCAGTGGGTGGGTGCTGATGCCAAGGGAGCAGTTTCAGCACCCGCATCCCCCCACACTACATGTCTCAGCTTCAAAGAAAAGCAAAGGGAACAAATCTTGCCCAGAAAACCCTCGTGATAGGGTTACCTTAGGGTCACCGTGAGTCAGTTTTCAAAAGGGAGAGAGATGATGGCTAGAAAGAACCTCTTCCTGTCAGTGGCACTTTGATGTTGGGTGCCTTCAAGTCACTTCTGACTTATGGCAACCCTGAGGTGAACCTACCACAGGGTTTTATTGCCAAGATTTGTTCAGACTGAGTTTGCCTTTGCGTTCCTCTGAGGCTGAGAGAATATGACTTGCTCAAGGTCATCCAGTGTCTGAGCAGGGATTTGAATCCTAGTTTTCAGAAGCCTTTAATAAATAAATAAATACTTGAACATTTAAATAAATATTTGAATATTTCAATTTGAGTTAAATCTTGGGGACCCTGGCAACAAATTATATTTACAGGGGGTTCCTGGTAAAGAAAAGGTTAAGAACCACTGCTACAGACAGTTTAATAATATTTTAATCTTAATTTTCCAAATCCTTTTAGGTACTATGTGGTTTAACTTGCATGACTTTTTATCTTACAAGCCACTTTGAGTCACAATCCTGGGGAAAAGGTAGGATATAAATAAAGAGAGGAAGAATGGATGGATAGACAGATGGAGAGATAGACAGACAGTATGAACAAGAATGTTTGCGAGGACACAATCATAAGCAATTGTCATCACATAAAGGTGGGATGCTTAAAAAAGAAGTCATGTTGGCTTCCATATATAAGGTTTACCTTTTAGAGGAATACACTTCCTACTCCTTCAATAGCTTCATGACTTGCTGAAATTAAACAGCTAAGCTTCTAAAAGTAATTTTATTATTTACTATTTTAAAATTATTTCCTTGTAAGCCACACTGAAACCTACAGGCCAGATATAGAGAGGGATGTAATTATTTTAATCTACCATATGAAAGTCAATGTTTGTGAGTTTGTCTGTGTCAGGCAGGCAAGACCTCATGTGATTGGCTGGCTGTGAAGATTCTATGGAATCCTAGGGTTGGTATTTTAGGGAGGGGCCTTTAGAATTCTCAGCCGAGAGCTCTTGGGTCTCAGGCCAGTTGCTATGGAGATGAGGCCTACCATCAATAAAGATGCCAGAAAGCATTTGGGAGGCATATGTGAGAAAAATTAAAGTGACATATACAACACAGTTACAAGGTTTTCTCACCTCACACAGTAGATTGTATGGGTTCCATATGTGAGGAATCTTAAAGTTGAAATTCAAAACAAAAAAAATGCTTCCAGAAAAATGTAAAGCCATTGCACAAATTCAACAGAAAAAAAAAATCAAAACCCAGTACATCAATGTCACCAGACAACACAGATTGGATTGGGGAATATGGGGAAACGTTTCAGGTACTGCAAAAGGCTGGTAGCTATGGTGACAAGGCCTAGCAGCAAGGAGGAAGATAGCATATTCCTGCAGGGACCCAAACTCTGTATGTAAATAATTTCTGAACACAGATTGCACTGGAAAATATGGGAAAAGTTACAAGTACCAGCTTGGTGAGTTTTTAAAAGGAAAATAAAATCCCAAGCAACATTGGGTAAATACGCTAGTAAATAAATAGAAAGATTTTCCTGGCCAGGATGTGAAAAGCTGTACCTGTTAAATGTCTTCCTCTTATGAGCGATAACAGAATAAGAGACAAACACAACATAAACAAGCAAGTAATGTATGCAAGCATATGTCTGCAATCCTAACTTTCAGTGGTTATTACCATTGAACATTGGTAGGAGCAGGCTACAAAACTACTACTTCATACTAAATATTCAGTTCAGAACTAGAACAGTTTAATTTCCTTCACAACACATATGGTCTTACAAACAGGCATATTGCTATCTTTAAAATACTTCCTAGCTGTAAAGCAAAAAAAAAAAAACCAGAAGAAAACTGATCATTCAAATATTCTCATATTCTTAACAGTGTTACCAATAATTTTTAATAGTCAACAGTTCAATAGCAGTTAATGACTCTCTTGTTTGGCCACCATAAAATTATCTCTCTCATCAGATTCTTCTGTTACTAACCATGCAAATACTAGGGAATCAAATATGGAAATCCATACTCATTCATTTCTGCTTACACGAATCTTGCACTATTAATACTGTTCCCTACTTTGTATCAACATAATTCCTACAACTATTCCCAGAATTACCTTTCCTTCCCCCTCCCCTCCCTTCCCTTCTTCTCTTCTTCTCTCTTTCTTTGAGCCAGACTTTTCAATACTAATTCTAATACTAAATGGTTCTACGGAACTTGTTATTTATTTCCTGTTACAAAAAACCAAGCCATCAGAATCCACATACATCATCCTTTCAGCCATAGAGGAAAACCCTGTTCTGGATTTTTGAAAAGAATTGAGGTAGTGCAGATATGTGATTCTTTGGTGCTATACTAGTCCCTCCTTATTTGTTGTCCTGGCTTCTGTGGTTTCAGTTATCTGTGGTCTGAAAATATTTAATGGAAAATTCCAGCATCTGGGCTTTGAGGCCTGCTCCAGGTCCTGACTGACTGACTGCCAGCCCCCCGCTTTAACTGTCCCTCCACCAATATCACCAATACCATCCCAGGAAACAGTTCTGCCATCATCAGAAGTAGCCCTCTAGCTTTGCAGGGTACTATATATTAACGGGTTCAGTACTATCCACAGTTTCAGGTATCCATTGAGCCCCTGGAATGTATGCCCTGTGGATAAGGAGAGAGTACAGTGGGCCCACCATATCTACCAACCACCATATCTATGAAGGATTGGTTTCAGGACTCCTCACAGATATAAAAAATCATGCATGCTCAACTCATTCTCACAAGATTTGCAGACTGCAAAGCCTTATACAGTAAATCCCTAGAGTATTAAAAATGGGCAGCTGCACAGGCAAGGTCTGGCTGCCAGACACACCACAGTCTTTGGGATCCCTCACCTCTTGGACAGGCTCCCTAGAAGCAGGGGAGTCTGAAGCATTCCTGGCAACCAAGGCTTGCCACTGCTCACAAGAGTTGGAGAGTGACCGAAAAGCATCGCAAGGCAAGGCTTATAATAAGACCCTACAACACTAAAAATGGTGCTAGCTGCCCGCTTTTACTTTGTGGGGTAACCCCACTTCCTCGAAGGAAGAAACAGGCAGCTAGGGTGCTCCCTACCATAGATTCAAATGTATAGTATTGTGTACATTTGAATTTGCAGTATAGTATTGTGTACATTTGAATTTGCAGGGGGTTAAATTGGTGGGTCCTGCACTCACGCATTTGGCAGGCCAAGTGTACTGTGTCTGCAAATTTAATTTACTGAACCACAAGATGGTTGCCAGGTCTGATGGTTACCAAAATAAGACTGCACATGATGTTTCATTCTGGTGGTTTGACCTCTTGCTCTTACCTGCATGGTACACTATGGCTGACAGCTTGTTAGTTAGTTAGTGAGTTAGTTATAGTATTTCTGTATTGCCTGCTAGCCCATAAGGGCTCCTGAGGTGATGAACCAATAAGAACCAATTAAAACAATACAAAGATAAAAACATTTTTTAAACACTTTAGAATGTTCTTTAAAAACTCCTGGAGGCAGTCTAAAACCAATCCGAGAATCCAGTTTTGAACAGTTAAAACAGCAATTTCAAACACTGAATGCCATGCGGAACAGCACTGTTTTGGCTGCTTTTGGAAGTTCAAGAGATGGGGTCAACCTAAATTGTTTGGGTAGCAAGTCCCACAGCTGAGTCAATGCAACAGAAAAAGCCCTGTTACATGTACCCACCAACTTAATGTCATGAAGTTTTGAGACATGCAATAGAGCTTCCCCTGAGAATCTCAAATTTCTGGTAGTCTTTCAGATATTTTGGTCCCAAGACAGTCAGTTATGATGTTCTAAGTTATTCTCAAGACATCATAACTGCTTTGTATTCTCATTTGCGATTTGTGATTGTGGCACTATTGCCACAACTGCAAATGACCTGGCATCTCACCTTAACAGTCATTTAGCTGTCTGGAGCAACAGAGGTCTGTGCTGCTGCCAAGTGAGGTGCTGTAGAATGAGGAGACCAGCACCTCCCACCAGTGAGCGACACTATGAGCAAAAGCAGGGATTCCTGGAGGGACCTGTTGTAACTCTTCACACCACATCCCTCACCGGTGGGAGGAGACTGGTCAGGTTGTCTTGCAGTGACTCACTCAACAGCAGCACAGACCTCCATCACTCCAGTTGGCTGACTGGCTTTTAAAGTGAGTTACAGCAGTTGGATGAGGAGTTACAGTGTAGCTACAACATAGTGGCTATGTGTTTGATCCAGGATCTCAGACAATTATATTAAATAATATGATAGTGCAGTATCAGAAAGTACTCTTCAGAAATAATCCAATGGGATAAAATCCTTTCTCACACTACTTACTTGATAGGGATACAGAGTAACGCCATTAGTTCTTGACAAGGACCAGGTGCCGTCTAGGTACTGGTGAGCCTGGATAGCCACAGAATTCAGAATGTTACCATTGCTGGGGCTGGTGGCCATCTGCACACTGACCTTTGCCTGGTGTCCCAAGGAGCCATTTTTCTTCTCTACACCATTAACAATCCCTATGTTGTTCGATTTCCCGCTGAGTTTGTTAGGCAGAAACCCAGCATAATTGGAAGTAGCATAAGGAGCAGACATATATGCCCAGTCCCTGGGTTGCAGGCTGCCCATATGTCGAGAGCCCACTAAGGTGGGAATACTGGGGAGGGGAGGAGGGGAGCCAGGAGAAGCATCACACTGTTCAGTGTTGGCAGCCTGTTCAAGCGTCAATACCATCTGAATAGCCTCCTGCTTCAGCTGGTTCAAGTGAGTGGCACAAACATCACATCGGTTGTCTCTTTCGTTCCATGCTTTCCGGGTGGTGTTGGGCACCTGCAGCTTGTCATGAATTGCTGAAGAGAATGCTGGATCCTAAGAACGAAACACAAGAAAACAGGAAATTTTTAGACATTGCTAGTTCCCCAAATACACCAAAAATCAAATCTGTAAGACTTTTAAAATTGTAGGAATAAAGAATTAAGAGGTAAAAATCTCTATCTTAATTAGGATGATACTCTTGAAAACTTTCAAGAGATACATCTGTGAGAAGACTGATGAAGATCTACACCATCTGTAGTTCTACATCATTTGCAATTCTAAATTAGATTATACTGACTGACAACCTCCCCCACAAAATCAATGACTTCATCCAATGATCATCACAAACACTGTCCTTGAAAAAAGCCTTTAATTATGTATTTAATAATGTCAATGTCAATACAAACATAATATTACCCATATATTGTAGCTTAAACACAACCCATTATCCACCACCAAAAGAAATACTAGAAAATAAAGACTGTCACTTATCCTTTGAAACAGAGTAAAAATTTCATCCAGAACACTGGTTCTTATCTCATGATGCCTTTCCCCATCATCTCTCTTCAGCAGCCACCAGAGTGACTAACAGCAAAAAACTATGTAGTGCCTTAGAAATTATCTAGCCAAACTCTGCAGCCTTGCACACAATGCTCCATGTAGAATTAACCCCATTAGGTTAATGTGCCACAAGAACCCTGTTTAAATAGTCATCCCTCCTGCGATGCAATCAGAATTGTCTGAGAAAGAGCTAAGAGACTAGCCTATTGATGCCACTATATCTTCACCCATCTCAAGCAGACCTCCATGTGCCAGGGCTTGGACGTCTACAATGAGACCTGGTTCTATCCACATGGGCTTCCCACATCATTTAGAACCTGGATGTTCAGGGTTCTAAATCACATACAAGGAGAAAATTCACTGCAGAATTATTTGTCCAATGCAAGGCAGAGTTCAGGATCAGTGACAAGGATGTGACAGAGAGGGTGATACCAACAGCTCTCCCACTCCTCTCCTCCCTATGAGATTCTGAGTATGTGACGGCTGAACCTCTGAAGAGGACAAGTAGGCAGAAACAGCAAGCAGTGGTCTCATCACAGAATTTCTTCAACAAATCAAGATATGATTTAGGAAGGTAATACATGCAGTACAACCAATGTGGCTAGCAACAACCACAGAGAAAGGAAACCTTCCTTAAATCTGTCCCATCTTGTGGCTGCAAATTAATCTGCTGATGTTTGGGTTGCATCCATTGTGACACTACATTCACAAAAAGTGTATTTGCTTATGTAAGAGGCATAATCATTCCATTCCCCAGAGTTCCCTTAGAAACACACACACACACACACACAGAGGAAGCATGTCCCTGAGAGTTAGAAGAACCTCCATATCATGGCAGTACCTTTATATCCAGCCAAAAATGTAGAAAATTCTTTCTTTTTGTCTAAATTCCTAATTATAATTCTAGTGTGTATATAAAAGAGTGTGTATGAGTTAGATTAGCCGCACATTGACAAAGGTGCACATTAACCTATGTTCAAAGCATCAAAAAACATGGCAAGAACATGTAAATTCCTTTTTTTTTTACAAGCAAGACCATCACAAAAAAACCTTTATTGTTTGTAGATATTTCAAACAACTTCACCTTACACAGTTTCTTTAAAATGCCAGCTCTCTCTTTGCCATCCCTGGAAGAGTCCATGACTTTTGGTGGTAAATTTAAACTTGGTTCAGAAAAAGCAAGGACGGCTAGTTGTTTTATTGAGTTAGAACAAGATGTATGCAGTTCAGCACTGTGTCTCTATCAGCAATCAGATGACTTTCTAAAGTGACTTAAGGAGAATGTGATGGTGGCCACCTTCTGTTGCTTTCTGCAAGAGTAACTCTCCTCCCGTCCCTTTGACATACATTTTTATTTTGATAAAGTTAATGAGGTAGGACTTAAGTAAACAGAGATGCACAATGCTAAAATTTTGTATTCTATAATAAGAAAAAATACATACAACTTCTGAAGAAAAGGGAATATTTTGGAATAACGGAATATTCACTGTGGAAAGGTCATATTAATTACACATCACCTTTATTACAAGCTGAAAGATTTTTTATTTTCACTGTTTATCTGCCACCATGCTGGGACTAACTGACTAAGAAATCATCATAGCTATTTGTGTGAAGGTGCTAAAAAGCACCTTCGTCAAAAGAAGCCTACATGACAATGAGAGATAAGTCATAGGCTGAACAATTCTGTGCAGCAAGCACATTTGGAACCTGCTCTGCTCTAACTTCAACCATCACTTCTTGCTTGAAAAATGCACATTTCAGAGACATCTCACCATTCTAAGCTATGGACAGTCTCTAGTAAGACCACAGCAAAACTATTAATACAAGGGTATGTGGAAGGATCACAAATATTTTGCCTTGATGCAGAATTTGACTCCTTGAGAAATTAAGCTCGGTTCAAGTCCTGTGTAGCGGTCTCAAGCAACAGCTGGGATCCAGGAATTCCTGCAAGACTATTGATAATGTTTGTTATGGAATCCCCTTTTTAAAAAAGAAGGAAAACTCCTGATAGCTAATTCTCTGATCATCAACAGGTGTAGTGAGAGCTGGACAAGATGTGTGTTACTTCTCCCATAGAGCCTAGTAGTTCTGGTATAGAGGTAAATGCTGTGCTTTGCCATATCTTCCTCCTCCATCTCATATTGGTGTTTCTAAAAGTTTTGGATATGCTGAGATATAGCAACAGATGTTATAAGCACCTCTGATCAACTGAGGTACCAAAATTTTGTACTGTAATAAAACAAATAGTTTATTTACTAGCCAAGATCCCTGAGGCCTGGGCTCTCTAAAGGTCTAGGTTGTGGGGATTTTGGCCATCCCAACTCACTCTCCTCAGCTTTGATCATATCAGGTACCACCAGATGCTGCCATTTTAATTTGCCACACTGCCCCAGTCTATAGTGGAGCCACTACTGTGGTTGCCACTGCCATCACTAGCGGCCAGATCCCACTGTAATGTGAAGGGACACACTAGAAGGCATTTTGTCATAGGCTTTTTCAAATCTGAAGCCAACCTCGCTTCAGCTTTATGCATTAAATTTTTTTAGCCTTTTAGATTAGAAAGAAATGCTTGGAGCATACAAAGAAACAGTGAAATAGTCTCACCTAGGTAAAGCTAACCAAGTATGAACTAAGTTCGAACCTGTCCATAGTTCTTTGATCTTCTCTTCCCACTTTCTCCGGCCCTTCATCTTCACATATGCCTATCTTCTTACAGTTAAATAACCTGCTTGTAGATGTGGAAGCTTATATGCCTTTAATGAAATGTATAGTATTTGGGAGGATGTGTCAGGTGGTATGACATTTGTGATCATTATTTCACACAAGCAAGAGATGACCTAATTACTGAAGCTACATGTGCACTATCTCCATTTTATTTTATTACATTTTTATAATCAAAGATACCTTTTCATATCACATTCATATTTCAAGATTCATCCTTTCTCACCAAAAAAGCACCTCAAAGAGTTTGTCTGCCTCCACAGCAAGAAGACTGAAGCCACTTCCTTCTGAATAATTTTTTTTCCTGGTTGATTAGTCAAGTTCTAAAACCGTTGTCAGTTCTCTTGCTTCAGCTCCTTAACACCACAGGCTGGTATTGTTCTTTGAAACCTGACCAGCCTCTGGTGATGTGCTTGACCTGACAGTGGGGACTTCTTACCTTGATCTCAAGACACAGCTCAGCATGAAAGACCCTGTATGCTGCTATAAATAAATCTTAAGGGATACACACACACACAGGCTGACCCAGGCCATTTCTGCACAACACTGTTATAGTGCTATTATTCCACTTTCAACATCCTATGGAATCCTGGGGTTTGCAGTTTAGGGAGAGGCATTTAAAATTCTCAGCCAGAGAGCTCTTTGGCCTCAGTAAACTACAAACCCCAGAATTCCACAGGATGTTGAAAGTAGAATAATAGTACTATAAAAATGTAGCACGGAAATGGCCTCACTGTCCAAGCAATATAATTATCCTAGTATTTGCAGTGGCTTCAGCAAGATCTATGTCCTGACAAGTTCAGCTGTATATCAACATTGAAACAACGTTTGTTTTCTTTTCTGACATCATTTGGCACTACATTTCCAGGTAAGAACCTCTGGAGGATTACACAGAGCCTACTTCTCTGCAACATCAAGCTCAGGAGATGTTCTGACTCAAATAAATGCTGACAGGGTTTCCAGATTGGAAACAACTCTAAAGGTCATGTAATAAATACCCTAAAGGGAGCAGATCCCATCTTATCTTGGAAGCTAAGCAGGGTCAGCCTAATTAATACTTGGATGGAAGACTATCAGTGAACACCAGGTGCTGTAAGAACTGGTAAAACCACTCTGAGTATTGCTTGCTTATGTCCTGTCCTACAGTTCACAGTTCTCCAACAGAGTCTTTAGCAGCAGACAAGGTTTACAAAAGTTCATCAGTCAATTATCATTTTTGTTTCAACAGTCAAAGTCAGTAATAAATTCAAAGTGTCAGTTCAAGAGAGTATCCAGCAGCCTAGTCAGTTACTGGATATAAAGGTCAAGGTTTTCCAGGAATACTAGCCAAGGATCCAAAGAAGAACGTGTTGCTTCCACCAAATAACGGATGTCTCCCCATCTCTTGTATTTATTAGTCAGCAGCCTCCCCTGCTGTTTGCCTAATGGATGCATCTTCTCTATATTAATGGTTCGAGTCTCATGGGCTCTCCTTTTCTCCTCTATGCTGGGCTGCAGTAAGTATTGTTCTGTTCATGTCTGCGTGTTGTGGCTGCTGGGGAGGATCTTGTCTGTGTTTGCACTTGAGACCTGGGACTGCGGCATGACAGCCTAAGAAAATCATACGAAATTCATGGGGTTGTCATAAGTCAACAGGTTATTTGAAGGAACATATATACAGAGAGACAGAGAGACAGACGGGAGAAAATTTCAGCAGATACTGCTTGTCATGCAACCACAGTACCTGCTGAAATGCCCTCTTCTGCACCACCATTAGAAGCATACGAGCCCTGATCAGGTTTTACTCTGGCAACTCTATGAAATGCAATAAACAGTTGGATTACCACATCCAGCCAATTATTTCCACCGAAGGAGTCTGCAACTTCCATTTTCTCTCTGCTTGACAGAGTGACTTGTCAATGATCCTGCCAGACATCTGTGCAGAGATTCAATTGAATATGTACAGGCCCCTCTACTCTCCTGTGTTTGCCCTCTGCTATGATGTTCACCCCTCTTTCACCCTTAACAGATAGAAAGATAAGTAGGTAAGCCATTTGGAAAATCACTCCTCATAAGGAAGAGAACAAAAATAGAACAGAGTGTCAGCCCAGTTTCATTGGTATAATGATCCTGTAATCTGAATTGCATATCTTTATTTTTTTTTAATAAAGATAATATTAGAGACATGTGAATTCCTTTACAAGATGGGCTTCAAATTAACCCAACCATTAACTGATTTTCTGTGATATATAATCCTTTAAAAAATAACAACAGCCAACTTTCAGGGTTGCTGCAAAGATATTTACATACATAAATCAGGACAGGAAGTAAGCATTTCCTAAGAACACAGCTTTTGTGAGAGGACAGAATCGTAACATCAATAATTAATAAAGTTTACACTTTGTGCTTGGCAAAAATGTTATAAAGTTATAGCAGAAAAGCTGCTGGAGATTGGAATGACCATCATATACTACATATGGCATGGAGAAGTTAGATCTCTGTTATGTACACCAAAGCTGCTAAAAACAGATTGCTGGAATAGCATAACTTCTATGTTTTGGCATCAGTATACTTTCTGCATGAGTTCCAGGGGACATGTTGGTGGGTTTAATGAGCAGCAAGTTATTAGCCCCACAGGTGTGTATAAAACAGACAGAAGGACTTCAAACTATGTATAGTTTGGGTTGCACAGCATAAGCAACAGGGGATGCCAAGTCACACACGCTGCTTGAGCTCCTTAGGCTTTAAAACTCAGCAGGAAGCATCACAAAAATAGGCTCACTTGTGAGACTTCATGTCGACTTGAAAAGTCCACGGTATTTTGGCATGCATTTCCGAAGTGCCAGCTGGGGAGAGGAGCTCAGAGCTTTTCAAAATTCAAGACAATTATTCAAGGTTATAAACATATGTTTATTTTGTAACAAAAAAAGTTCTAGTTGTTTTGAGCAAAGGCAAATGTAAAGCTACTGATTTCTCTACCCAAAAGTTAGAAGCATAAACATAAACTAGAATAAGCTAAAATTATGAGCAGAAGTACAGATAAAGGATCAGATGATACCACTTTTTGGAAGAACTGCAAAGACGATTGTACTCTAAATTACTAAGTTAAAAAGAGTTAGGCAGGTGGTGAGCTATATATTGTCCATTCAGCTAGGATATGCGAAACATGCTGTCCATATTGTTTCTTGTTCTTTTTTTTTTTTCCCTTCCCCATTTGTTTTGTGTCATCCACCTGCTTTGGCTTGTCACTGAAAGAAGCTCAAACTCTCTTCAATTCATTCTACTCACTACACCAAAAAACTGATACTTGATCCATTTTTTATATGAATATGAGTAAATCAACCTTGTTTCCACTCCAACTTCACCACCTGTCTGTAGCTACATTCTTACTAATGATATCTTGGGTAATGCAAAAGCCAGTGACTTCATGGCATAATTAATGCTCTCTGATACAACATCCTATTTGATTTGTGGCCCAACAACCAAATGTCAAGTATCAACCATGCATGGTGACCTTTCAGGTGCTGCCATCTCAAGTGCCACAGCACACTGCTAGCGGGCTACATTCAGACTGGTATATCATACCTTGTGCCTGCTTGTAATACAAAATAATTTATAAGTGCAGATAGATGCTTAATTTGGTCAGGGATCTCAAAAATTCAGAGTAAAGCCCTGACTTCCACGAATTGTCTGAAAGCCTGACTGCAGTGCCCATACCATTCCTCAAAAGTCGAAGATTTTGATTGGCCTTCATGTGTTTCATCAAGAACTGGACTTGTATGTAGAATCTTATATAGTTTTATTTGTCTCTGTTTAATTACCTGTCCTAGTATCAATTTCCATTAATGGCTCATAGCCTAACTGTGGGAAGAATCTCTCATTATGTGTAATGCCCTGCCTTGAAGACCCTGACAATGAGAAGGAGGGTTCTGAATCCGAGGCAGAAGTTTGCCCAGAAGGAAAAAAGAACAACCAGCAGCAGGGGCCTGAGCAGGGGGAACAAGCATCAGAAGACAAAGCAACACAGACTCCTACCTTGTTGAAAAGACAACATGAGAAAGAAGGCCTCAGGCATTCAGCTTGTTTATGTAACAAACAAGCTTTAATGAGGGAACTCCTGTGGCAACATCATTAGCCTATAAAAAAGCAAACAGCTGGCCTGTCTCTCCAGGGTTGACAACTGATCTTCCCAGTGGTTGAAGCCCTGTGCCATGTCTTCTTGAATCCTGACTCGCTTGGACCTCTGCTTGCCTGACACCGATGTGGATTTGCCATTGTGGATTTTTCTGCCCTGGGACTTTGAATTCCTGACCTGAACTTTATTTGAACAACTCCCTCTCTCTGCTGTGAGAAAAACTCTACTCTGGTGCTCTGCTGGTTGGCTGCCTGGTCTGTCTGGGACACGACACCCTGTCATTTTTGGGTAAGCCCTCCCCACCTCCTCAGATAAAGGACCATCTTCTTCAGCTCCAGTGTGCTATAACCAGACTGCCTCTGGGTTCCCATTATTGGAATCTTGCTGCCACACTGATCTACAGTGCCTGCTAATTCACTTCTTAAAGCAATATCCAGTTATTTGTCATAAACAAAGGACTTCCTTCTTTCATATTATCCTGCTTGTCTGCTGATGTTATTGTCTTAGACTTTAACCTACTTCCATCTGGGCTACATTTGGTGGCACCTCAAAAGTGAATACAAGGCCTTTCCACTGGCAGTGTTGAACTTGCAGAACTCTTTTTAATTGGAGACTTATATTGCTTCCATATTGCAATATTTTTCTCACAATATATAAATTATTTTATTCTGCTAAGCTTTTGATCATAGATGGCTTTACTGTCTTGGTATTGCACCACTGGCTTTTTAGATGTTTGAGATCTATTACTGTCCCTTGTGTTTTATTTATATTTTAAATGTTCTGTTCTGTGACTTCTAGTGTTTTATTTATATTCTAAATATTTCATACTGATGGGTATTTCTGTTTGGGAGAAGGTCTGATTTCTTTTTATTTTGTAGACCTCTTTGAAGGCTCTGCATTGAAAAGTGACCTATAAATACAATATCTACAAATATACTTTCCAACTGGATGCCAGAATGAACAAAAAATGAATAAAATGTTAAGACACAAGCAAAACTGAGACTAAGAAACTGCCTCTCACTTGGAGACATGCTGTGCAGGTGTCAAGTCCCTAAACAGAGAGGGTAGAAAGAACTTGAGCTAGGTGATCAATCAGGCATACCAAGTGGTGGGAAAGATAGGAGAAGAATGAAGATCAAGGGCTGCAGATCTTTGTCCTGACAGAAGTGTGGTTTCTAAACCTCCACTCCCAGCATGGGATAAGAGAACTAATTAAGAAACACTGATGGCAAAGGAGGCTGATCTCTTGATAGGAACCACATGGGTAGTTTCTTTTTACCACTTGAAGACATCTTGGCTCCCTCTGTTTCATGATTCTAGCTTGCGAGCACAGAAGCAATTTTGTTCAAGCAATGCCTTTGCCATCTTTTCAGTAGACAGAATGGAAGAATGGAGTGATTTATTTCTTAAGTGAAAACCATGTGTGTTTTTAATATGTGTGCATATATCTGGGCCACCTTCCAGATGATATTGCACCTTAACCTAAAATACACATTCCCTTTCCTCTAAAAATGAATTTACTGCCTAGAGTTGCCAACCTTCACCAGCCGCAGGATTTTAACTGCTGAAAAAAATGAAGCCTCCAACTGTTAAAACGACACCATTTATGTTGGAATAACAGAATGCTCGAATAAACTGAAACCTGTGGGAGCCCAGTGCAAACAGGGCCTGTGGTTTTAGGGTGGTGAATACAAATGAGCAAAAGCTCTACCAGCAACAGTTACAAATTATTATTTTGTCAAGCAAGAAGATGAAAAGATGGCGTGTGTGTCTGTGCGCCTGCAAGTCATCTGTCAACTTACAGCAACCCCAAAGTTTCTTAGGGTTTTCTTAGGCAAGGAAGATTACTGTTTCTCAAATCTTACCTTCCAGACTGTCTTCACACATTTCCTCCTCCTACCGTGAATCACAAGTTAAAGCCTGGGGAAGTTACTTTTTTAGATGTTGGTCATGCTGGTTGGAGGTTCAGGGAAGGTAAGTCCAAAAAAAATAACTTTCTTAAAATCTAGTCATACCACTTCATCTCACATAATATTCTGCTCACTTCCGCACCTGCATGATTATTCCAGTTATCATGTAACATCCCAGTTGTCTGGAATTTCCACCCTGTACTATCATTTCAAACACATTCTCAAGTTAACATTGTACAGCAGGAGGCCAGTGTTCCAGAAATGTTCCAGTTTAATAGGGATTGACTGCTAATCACAGCTTCCTGACAAGTGCCTCCTTATAACAGAGCTGTTTCCAAATCTTGTTGAATTCTAAGGCCATTTCTGCACTGGACTGTTATAGTGCTATTATTCCACTTTCAAAATCCTATGAAATCCTTTGAGGCCCCTCCTTAAACTGCAAGCCCCAGGATTCCATAGGATGTTGAAAGTGGAATAATAGCACTATAACAGTCTAGTGCAGAAATGGCCTAAGACACAATTAGGAAATTTTTCACATATATTTCCCTCACTTATGGAGAGAAGCAAACTGTGCCCACCCAAACAAGTCAAACTGACCTCCAAGGCAGGTTAAACTGTTTTCACACATAAGACAGAAGTTTCCACAACAGCCTGTCCTCCTCACTTGGCATTGTTATCATTGTTACTTTCATTTCAACACAAATTGAAAGCAATCAAAAACATTCATAAATGTATTAAACACAAGGTTTAAAAAAAACTATCCAATAATTTGAGGTTAAAATATTCCACATTAAAAATATCAAAATACATTAAAAGCCTAAAGAGACCTTAAAAACAGAACTGCACAGCATTAAAAGCCTAAACTTAGTAAATCTGTAAAAGCCTGACTGCACAAAAATCTTTTGACATGCTGATGGAAGGAGAGCAAGGATGGGGACTATGCTGGCCTCTCTAAGGAGGGAGCGACAAAGTTTGGGAGCAGCTACCAAGAAGGCCCCTCCTTTTCCCACCAAGCGAACCAAAGACAGTGGTAGGACAGAGAGAAGGGTCTTCTTCTTAGAGCTCTACTGGGCCCATAAAGGGAGATAACTTGGGCTGTTGCAACCAGGGAGCTGTGTGGTCCTTACAGTTAGCCCCCCCTTAACAACCTAGCTGTAGCTCTTTCAGCCAACTGAAGTTTCTGCAATGAACAACAGTAAATTCAGTAACTAATATTTTTGGTGCCCTCTCATTACACCTGAAATATGATGCCTAAAGCAAGCCCTGGCCCTGCATTTTTAGATGTACATTTAACAGAAGTAACACATGGAATGGCCCATACAAAACAGTTTTCCCCCCCAGTCACATTCAAGCAATGAGAAGGAAGCATGTTCACTTTAAATTTACTCTGTAATCTCGTTATACGTCATCGACGGTGTTCCAAAATTTCCAGGAGCTCCATATGGATGTTAAATAGCAAGAGTGATAAAAAAAAAAGAGCCCTTTACTACACAGCAGGATAATCCCCATATTCTCATTTTAATTAGAAGAATATTACAAGCAATGCATTGAGGTAAAAATAAATTAGGTTTCCTGACTGCTTCAGGCTTGTTCTAAGGATGGATTGGCAATGACAAGTTACCAGCTGTACACATCTGGTACCCAGGTGTTTCCATTATTGTTGCAAACCTGAAATCTGACTGAAGCTGGGTTTTCTAATTGAAGGAAGCCAGAAGAAGAGTGATAGGAACAGATCCCATGCCTTTATTTTGATATGGAAAGCCAATGGGTTACACTGGATACAGTGTTGGACTCTTGACTAGGGAGTCTCTGGGTGACTTTGGGCCAGTGATTCAGTCTAAGACCCTTTTCGCATGCCATTTGCCATGCAAAAGGGCCCCTTGAGCATCGCACGATTGTGAGGAGCGATCTGCACGACTCATTCACAATCATGCGATGCTCCAGGGTAAGACAGGCACCAATCCCACACTTTTTCATTTTCGGCTTTCAGCCGAAAATGGTGCATGATTGCGCATTGCTCCAAGGCCCCAAGTGCACTTGCCATGCGTGCGGAGCCTCTGGAGCCGCAGCAGTCACACTTCCTGCCCTAGAGCAGCCTGGGAAACTCCCAGGCTGCACTGCAGAAGGAAGAGGTGGGGAGCAGGCAGCTCATGCAGAGCTGAAGCAGCAGGGACGCGAGAGCCTCTCTCTGGAGGCTGCTCATGTGATCCCCGCACCCCAGCGCTGAAAAAAGTTAAGGTGTGGAAAAGGCCTAAGTCTAACTTACCTCATAGAGTCATTCTGTATAAAGCAGCGGTTCTCAACCTGTGGGTCACGACCCCTTTGGGGGTTGAATGACCCTTTCACAGGGGTCGCCGCTCTTCTATCCCACCCTGCCCCCTTTTGAAACAAGGTCACTGAGCGCCACCCCCTCCTCTTCGCCGCCGCCGCCCTGTCAACAGCCTTTCTCACTTGGACCGCCTCCCCCTCTTGCTTGGTGCCATTTTTTCCTCCCCCCGTGGAGCTGCCAAGGCGAGCGAACGAGGCACTGGGTAGGAAAGCAGAGCGGCCGAGCCCGCGTTCCCCTTCTCCGCTACCGGGAGAACCTCTCATCTGACGGGCCAGCTTGGGGGGGGGTGGCAGCACGGGGGGGCAGGCCCACTCCTCGCCACGGCCCCTGCCCCACTTGCCACGGAGGGGGGTGCTGTGGAAGGGCCAGGGGGCTGCAAGGTGGCAGTTTTCCGGGGAGGCAAGCTGCGCCCGGCACAAAAGACAAAGGCGCTGGGATTCCTCCCCCCCCCAGCCAGGGTCAACACTCTGGAAACTTTTCCCACACTGCCCCCCCCCCAGCAGAAACAAGAGCGAAGCAGAAGCAGAGCCCAGGGGGTTCTCGGAGTTTTTTCCTGGGGGAGACGCGCGGCTCCTCTTTCCCTCCCTGCCCGCCTCCCCCGTTCCTGGCTGGTGAGGCAGCCTTTGTGGGGGGGGGGGCATTGTAAATAATAAATAAATAATTTTATGGTTGGGGGTCACCACAACATGAGGAACTGTATTAAATGGTCGCGGCATTAGGAAGGTTGAGAACCACTGGTGTAAAGAATGGGAACGAGCAGAACCACAAGTCTTTTGGATGAAGGGAACTTTCTGTATTCACACGCACACTTACTAGTCAGATGAGAGTGGGCAAAGTGTGCTTTCCCAAAGCTGTATTTTTGGTCCTCAGCCCCTCTCCAAGGGAAGAACAAAAAGTTCCCAATGCCTTCTAGCAGGCATGGGGGCATTTTTCCCCTTCAGACCATTTTACACCTGGGAATAGCTTTTTGTTAAAACCAAAAGTAAACTGGAAGCGATTTTTTCAAGAAGCCTACCTGGGCTTAAAATGGCACAGGAGGACCTAAAAACAAGGAAGAATGCCCCCCGCAGCCCCTAGGGACTATGAGGGAAATCTGAAGGGGAAAAATACTGGCAGCAAAGGTGTGTGGTGATGGGGGTGTGCCCCCTCCCAAAGTTTCCTAGAAAGATAACATGCCCCTTTAGCCTTCCACAGTTGCCCACCCCTTAGCTTGATATACATATGTCCTTGGAAGTTATGTATCTCAACACTCGTAGGCGTATTCAAACACTTCTCACATTTAGAATTAGCTTTGATCCTAAAGAAGACTTAGGCTGAATATAACCAAACAAGAGCCTGAAATGTGAGAATCTAAACAATATCTGCTAGTTCTAAATTCTACTTTTAAGAAAACTTATACTATATAAAGATGTGTATGATAAATTCAAATGTGCATTTACCATGTCCATACAACTTTTGTTTTTCCTACATACATGAGACGCATCTGGTGACAAATTTAGTGGCATAGTTTCCTGCATCACAGCCAACTGTAACAAAAACACTTAATGCCCATCCAGTAATATGTCATTAAAAGACCAGTCCCTCTTCTTCCTTTTGGCTGAAAGGAACTGCTACTGTTAGTCTGTTACTCACCCAATTGAATGCATGCCATACCCATGGTAAGGTGAGAAGTCTCACAGAGAAATTGGATAGGGGATAGGAAGAGAACAGTCACAGATGGGAAAGCTTCAATCAATCAATTATTTTATTTATATCCCACTTTTTTTCCCAAGACTGGTCTATAATCACTCAAAAGGTATAGCATTTTTAAAGAAATTGGAGGTGGGTGTCCATTTTCTCATTCAAATGGATTGTGAGCGGGAGCTTTCTTGCTACATACAATTCTGTTATTTTGCTTGAGACAAAGGTAACTAAAAACAAAAAAAACACCAGAGAATAAACACAGAGTTGCAAATGTATTTGCCCAGACTCTATCCCAGCATTAGTCCCTGTAGCTTCTAATCTTGATCATCATTCTCAGCTCACTGATTCATTTGTACGTGTCCATTTGCCTCCAACGGGTGTCTGCAGGCTAGGACTCACAACTGTTACTTTAAAAATGCCTTGTCAAAAGGTGCTTCATTTCCCCTCCATTACGTTATCAGGTGAATATGACTGGGCATATGGTGCAATCATGCCACCATTTTCACCATGTGCTCCTTGGCTAGCTGCGATCCTGTGGGAAACAACTTCTTTCAAAGTAAGAGCTGCAAACCATAATGAAAAATACTTTGTTGCTGTGTGCCTTCAAGTCATTTCTAATTTATTGCAACACTAAAGCAAGGTTATCATGGGGTTTTCTTGGCAGATTTTGTTCAGAGGGGATTTGCCCTGGCCTTCCTCTAAGGCTGAAAGAGTGTAAATGCCTAGGGGGGGGACTAAAAACACAAGACTCTTTTGTGGACCTTTACTCCTCCCTCCACCTCCAAGCAGCAATGTTCACATCAAAAATGTGACCTCACAAAAATCTAGCACAGCTTCAGACCAAGTTCCTGGGAGACATCAATTCATTTTATGAGTAGCCCTCAGTGGAAAGCTATGGTTAGAAAACAAACAGCCTCTTGTGAGGTGTGTTTTGGACCAAGATAAAAATGCTGCTTCACAGTGCAAAGTTCTGTGAGCTCTCCTTATAGAAGAACATAACAATAGCATAGCAGGCAACTGTAACTTCTGGCATCTATGCCCAAATTGGACAGATGTTCCTTATCTAAGAAAACAGCAAACTATCTTTATGCATAGCATCAGGTATCAAAATGTAGAGATTATAAAATATAGTCATAAAGATGCCTTTTTCTGACAGTGGTTTCATGGCATGAACCCATTATAGCAACATTGATATGACATTACAGAAGGAAGACATATTAGAGAATTATTCTTCCTCCTGAATGTTGTAACTGCTTCTTTAGTATGACCCCCTGGTGGTCCACTCTTATAACACTGTGGAAAAGTAATTATAACTCAGCCCATTATTTCTTTTTTTCTTTCTTTTAAAGACAATCCCGCAGAACTTGTTAAGTCAACAGAACAGACTGAAACATTTCATTGCCTTTTGAACAGTTTATTCATGTCTTCCCACTGTGTGTTCTTTTATCAGAAATTCATCCAGAAGCAAATTTGTATAAAATTCCCAAGTTTGAAGTTTGCAATGATGTACACCCAAAAACAAAGTGGAAAAACTTGCAAAACTTTTTAGAGCAATTGGGGCTTCACAGCTTGAGGTGACTCCTAGACAGCTAATTCAAGGAAAGCATTCTATCCCTGGAGAAGAAATAAACAAGACTAGAGAAAGTGAAATGATGGAAGCTATCCACCAATATCATCCAACGCTGTTACTGACATAATTCTTCCTAACCAAACTTGGGTGGTCCAGTACCTATCAAAATGGGACCACCCAAAAATAAGACAACTATTTCTGCACATTTGGAGTATGCTCAGGGACAAAGAATGCATTAATTTGTGAATTTAAAGGAGACTTTATTTTAAACCATACTGGATACAAACTATGTCCAGCTATTTTCAAGGCATTTGGAATGCTAAGACCAACTGAGCCACAGAACATTTGGGGCAGTGGTAAGCAACCTAGTAACTTCTAGCCTTTTGAACTACAAATCTAATAATCCTGAAGCATTTCCCATGTTGGTTTGGTATTATGAGAGTTGTAGCTCAAAACACTAAAAGGACAGCAAGCAGTTTTCTATTAATTGACAGTGTCAGATTTAAGCGGAGAGAGGGTGTAAAGGGTTTAGGACGGAACTGTTCTGTTACCATCTTTTGGTACCCTGGAGGATGGTTCAGATCGCAGTAGTTTTCAATGGAAACCATGTTATTTTGATTTAATCACTTAGCTGTTTAACACTTCTTTTTGCATCTTCATACAGCACTCGCTTATCTAATTAAGCATCAATCATTTTCCAGTCTTGGTAGAGCTGGCTACCATTAACTCAATTTGTAATAAACACCACAATTATAACTGACATGCCATTACTAACAAACTTGATTTGGAAAATTTATCAGATATATGCATTGTATATAGCATTGCAGATGCTATCTGTATTTCAGTGGTGTTTATGATGGATAGGTGTCTGTGTGTTGTGTGGGGAGAGGGTACAAAAGTAAAGGAAGACAGGCTGAGGGAGGCTTGCTTGGGCTAGCCCCAGACACAGGCCTATTTTCTTTTCTTCCTCACTGGAGTAGCAGCACCCCTTTTAATCTTATTACCACATCCTGGCTCTCTCTCCACACTTGATCACAATCTTGCTTTCCCAAAAACCCACAACCTTTGAGGATAAAGGGAAAATCTTATTAATGGTTACTCCAAAAAGAAATGGATAACCTGTGGCAGAATGTTATAAAAATAAAACTGAAGAAAATTCTATGTTGAGGCTGTACTTATAGAAAAGTAAAATGACATCTTTATTAGGATAAGAAACAAAGAAAAGGGTATTGAGGAATCAAGAATATTCAACCAAAATCACAGTTTCCTAAAGATACTTAACTATTTCCTTCAAAACACCACAGTGTTCACCAACAGAGCCTTTGACCCTCCCAGGACAAAGGTCTGTTTCCTCACTTAGGTTTCAGAGGTGGCTTGGTTACTTCTCTGCCTCCACTCTTGGCCACTAAGAAGCTAATGCTTACCCAGAAAACCCTCTTTTGGTTTACTGGATGCTCTGACTTAGAATTCTCTCTATGAGTCTCACTGAAAGAGCCAGATTCTAAACCACGCTCCCAGTATATATGCTTTCTGCTGTCTTCCTCTGGCTAGGGCTGGGTTCTTCTCAGTCAGAGAGCCAATCTGATTACATCGCTCTCCATTACTAAGGCTGCTCTGCTACCCACATCCCCAGGCTCTGTCACAGTGTTTGCTTGGAATATCACACTTATATAATGACAACTACATAACTGATCCATTTCACACAGGAGGTTGGTTTGCACTGCAATAATAAACTATGGTTTATTGTTATGTGCATGAATCTTGGGCTTGGACATTCTATATCTCCTCCTTCTCTCCCTCCCACAGTGTATTATGATGACATCAGAGACATTTATTTTCATCTACTAACAGACATTTATCATGAAAACAACTAGAATTGTGGTTAATATTAACTTGGGGAACAAACAATGCTTCAAACTATCGTTGAAATTTGCTTGCTCCCCTAAATCATAATTAAGACTAGCCATACAGGGTGTGCCTATATTCGTATATAACAAATAACTGTATACCGCTCAAAATGGAATTAAACATTCCCATTCAATCTTTTCTTCACACCTGCACTGGAAGACAGGGATGACGGAAAGTGTGAGCACACAACTTGCTCCTATTTGCTCCTATCTAGCATTGTATTTGTGGATTAGTGTTTTGACCAAATGTAGCCACTATACAGGAGTAAACTGGAGTTTATCACTGAATATATACAAAAGGAATCAGAGATGTTTTCCCCTCTTTAAGAAGTGTACTTAATATAATGACTTGATATAATGCAAACATCTGTTGCTCACATTCACATCCAACCAGTTTAGGTACATGCACAAAGCCCCTCAGATATACGAAGCAGTCCTAATTTATAGATTCCACAGAACCTCTGTGCAACTCAATTATTGAATACATATACCAAAAAAAAAAAAAAAAAAGATTTTAATTCATGTTCAAATATTTTATATTGTTTGTTGCTAACTGCATTATGTATGTAATTTGAGCATCAGAAAATCCAAGCATTATATGTTGATACTACAGACTTTATCATTACAATCATTCCTCCACGTTCGCTAGGGTTAGGTGCACAGGATCCCTGTGAAAGTGGAAAAACAGTGAACAACTCTAGGCCCTCTCAAGCCATATTTAACACACAAAAAAGCAGGATCACCATATTCATGGATTCCTTTGAGGCATCAGGGTTCTTTCACAAGGCAGAAGTGGTTGGCTGGTGGGGCTTACAGCCACCTCCACTGCCCCACACCATTTTTAATAGGGATTTACATGCCTCACTCACAGTTTCTCAGTCTCATGAGGTTGCAATCCCTATTAAAAATGGCATAGGGAGCCAGCAGAAGTGACAGCAAACAATCCGTGAATAAAGAAAACCACAAAAGTGAAACCTGCAAATGTGGAGGGCTGACTGTACTTTACATTTCATTACATTTGCCCACACAAACATATTTGATAGTCATACAGTCATTACACTGATTAATTACAGCTGTTTTCTGGGTTATCATATGGATAATCCTAATGATCAAATTGCAGAATGACAATTAATGTTTATGTATAATAAGTGACCACTTGTTGTTTTCCCAAGCTTCATGGTATGGGGTATGGATGTCTTTCTTGGTTCCCACCTGATTCCAAGGTCCTTGTTCATCAGTGAGGGTGAAAAGAGCTGGTACGGCATTTTGGTCACAAAACTGGTCCACAGGTATAACAGGGATGGAGTTCATCAGCCCCTCATCCAATGCTGCTGCAACAAACTATAGCCTTCACTCAAGACTGCAACACATCCACATCTACCCACACACCAGGTGTTCAATCACTTATTTCTTGGTGTTGTCTTTACTAATGGCCCTGGGGACAATGATGTGCAAGTGTGTTCAACATCCACTGATGTAAGAGCAAGTTAGACAAGACTAGGAAAATTTGTAGCAAATTTCTAGTAAAATTTCTGAGATTTTGGCAAGTGAAAGGTGTTTAGAAGGAGAACCTGTGTATTGCACTAATCAAAAGGAAAGAAGTGCAGCTTCCCTATGGAGCTTCTCGCAGCTGTGATGGAGGCTAAATGCCAGAAATGATAGACACAGTGTTTTTACTGTGGGAATCACTATGCATGGGTTGCTGCACACAGGTTATTTCGACTCCTCTCCATTTGTGTCCCAAATTGAAGTCCCATGGCCTTCTCATATAAAAAACTGAGAGAGCATTGTCAATTCCTTTCTGCAAAGCCTATCCCACTTTTCTGTCCATCTCCAGTATACTTCCAGTTACTGGATACACTACAGATGGGATTAGAAACCACAGCAAAACAGGCCTGCAGCCACCCCACCCACCCATAATTGGGCTCATCAAAAAAGCTATCCATTGGTGCCAGCTGAAAGTTTATTTCAATCCTAATTACAACATCAGGGGTTGGTTGGTGGGTATGTGTGTATCACAGCACACAAGGAAGGCAGCAGTATACCTAGGCAACAACATCCACAGAGTTTGTGGATGTGGAGATAAAAGACAAGATACAGCTTGTGTAGGAATGGGAGGATGTGTGGATATGGATAGGTGGGTTATTATATATGGATGCGTACAGAAGAATGTTCAAGCAAAAGTGGATGACTTCCTACTTTTTTGTAGGAGGTCTGCCCACCACCTCCACACATCCCTCCAAAGGTGGCTCTCAGGCCATAAAAGTCTCAGAAGCAAAGAAGCCTAACTCTCAGATCCATAAAAGTTTCCCAGTTCTGCATGTAAGTGCAGTAGAATCCAAGAAGTAGCTCAATGACTGAACAGCTAGCTAGATGGTCAAGACAATATTAGAGTAAAATGTTTTGAGCCCATACATTCCAGAGAAGGATTGGCTGATTCACAGAAGCAATGTTACTTAGACATTTGAGGAACTGAACTGTGGCATTACTTTATTATCATTTGCACAGACACACAAACACATACATGAAAATGTTCTGCAAGGAAAATGCATTGTTTGTTTTGCTGTTGACTTGGGAGGACCAGATACAACAGAATACTCCTGTACATTTGATAATATATTACACTATGGGGGGGGAGGCAAATTTTCCCTATTTTGACAAGTTGCCAGACTGTCTTTGTACATAACCATGACAGATTCAGATCCATCCCCATTATTCCATATGTCCACATCACCTTTGTTATAGGAATGATTCTGGACTATGGTTTTTAATTTTCTGTTGCGATAGCAATATGAGATCTGTGATAGATGATGATGCTGTGATTGAGGAGCAACTGATTGTGCAGGGGGCTAAGCCAGTGACTGAGCAAGTCAACCTGCAAACATCCCCTGCACTGGAAGGTCAAACAGAGACTGAGTTGCCCCAGCCAATTCGTGATGGAGAGGAAACCAGTAGTGATGCAGAGGAGTTGCAGCCAGCTGTGCCCATCAGCCCTCAATGATGCAGAAGGCTGAAATGGGTTGCAGAGAGGGAGGCTGCTTGGGCTAGGCTGAGGAAACAATAAGGAGCAGCACCTGCTCATGGGGGCTATTTAAGTCTGCCGGCGTGGCTGCTCCTTGCTTGCAGCAAATTATTAGCAAGTCCTCACAACCTTTGTGTCTCCTGCTCCCTGAAACCCTCTGGATGGATCTCTGCCTCCTGAACCTTTGACCTGGCTCGGTTTGTGTTTTCCTGGTGTTTGGTACATTTGGACTCCCCAAGTGTTCCTGGCCTTTCTCCTCCCTTGCTGGCTGCAGCCCGGCAGCGAGAGATTCCTGACAAGATCACTCTTTTATTTCTTTATTGTAAGCTGCCATAATCATGTCCTCTTTGGCTTATTTCACTGAATTTTGGGGTTGTCTCTATAGAAATTTTAAAATAGGCCTCTATGCTTTCAAATACTTCACCTGCACCTTCTAACTAGCTGTTGTCAAAGTACCCAGTTTCATTTTTTTTCTAAAGTTTAACCTGTTTGAGTAATTCAGAGTATAAACGGTCTCCTCTGGGAAGCCGCCTTCAAACAGGACTGAAAGGGACCATTCAGAGATGAGTGAGCCTTTCCGGCTTGCTTCGCAAAACACATCATACACATACACCACATCCTTGGGGCAGACAGGGCACAAGGGAGAGGCTCCCAAACAAGCTCCCGTTACTAAACAGCACACACTTGCTGACCCTATAAGCACTTATCTCCAAGTGTGGGTAGAAAGCATACCATCACCCCAGCCCCATTCTATTCTGATTAAGTCAACTGCTGACAAGCCCAAATGACTGGGAGAATAGCTTCTTGACTCGTGTGTGTGGTCCAATGAAGACTAAGATTACAAATCTCTTCCCAGATATTCCCCAAGTGACCCTACTCATTCCCTGGCCCTGACAACTGGGGGAGGGTGGCAGTGGTGGAACAAAACATGAAGAAAAGCTTTCAATGCAGCCAGTAACCTTACCCACCTAGGCCTCAAATCAAAATACACTCTTACTTGGGTTACAGAGTCAGCTGGAAAGTTCCCGAATCAGCTAGGGAGGGAAAAGAGGGGAGGGGGAGAGGGGTGCTCAGAGAACAAGCTCCCAACTCTTTGTAGAGATTACAATCTGCCATGATGATTCAACTTTAACTGACAGTGCTCTCTGTGTGTGCACAGGTTAAGGAATAATCAGCAGGGGATGGAAGGAAAGGAAAAGACAGAGAGAATGGTAGCTGAAAGAGTCCTTCTTAGTGCTACAGTTAGAAAGCTTTGGGCTGTTTGCTACATACTGATTCGATCTACCCACTTTCCCTCCTCTTCTCCCTGCTTTTCTGCAATTAATCCAGCTTTGGGTGAAACCAACCCATTTTTTGCATTCAAGCGGCACCAGGCTATCCTCCGCTGGCTTGCTGCTGCTACAGTGCTGAAATCAAACTTGGCACTCAGCATCCTTGCTAGCCAAAGTCCCTGAAATGAAGATAGATTTTGTGGTTAAAAAATAATAACAAGAGCCAGGTGCTCTCATGAGACCCTTTACATCAATTCAAGCTCCTACTGACGGCCCTGATCGCGTGCAATCTAATCTCTGTGGCCTGGGTGTTCTCCAAGCCAAGAAAAATCACTCTTTATTATGCATATACTGCTGATGGACATATTGATGCCTGGGTCTGTACTCCAGTTTCCAGGCTGATTTTGCAATCCATTTGTCAGAGGATCTTTAGGCAGTATCCATCTAGACGGCAGACTTAGGCACGTTTTGCTCATCACACCTAAAGAACCTGGAAACTGTAGCTGTGGGAGGGAGGCCACAGATCACTCAACCGAACTACAAATCCCTGCATTCACTGGCAGAAGCCATGTGACTGGAAACAGCACAAAACAAATATATAGCAACTGTGTGGACCGTAGGCCATGAAGCTTAAATCACCATTGCCCCTTTCCCTCCAAAACTTGAATTTTTGTGTTGATTCCAATTATTTGCATTTTAGGCTGGCCATTGTCTATAGCAGCCTTCATGAACCTGATGTCTTCCAGCTGTGCTGAATTAAAACTTTCAACATCTCCAACTAATACGGCTGAATAGAGGGCACTCTGTGGAGGAAGGGCCAGAGTAACAGAAACAAACATGGGGGAGGAGGTAAATCCAAACTATTTTATAGCAGTTTAAATTAAATTTATATTAAACTTATTATCTACAGTTGTCCCTCCACATTTGCAGGGATTAGAGACTCAGGACCCCTGTGAAAGTAGAAAAACTGCAAATATTTATAGCCCTCCAGCCATATATAATGCACAAAAACAGTACAGTCTGATCTGTGGATTCAACAAAAGATTCAAATGTACAGTACACAATACAGTTGAATTCCTGACAGGGAGCACACCAGCCACTCAGTTCTCTCTTTGAGGGGGCTGAGTTCCTCTGCAAGGCAGAAGCAACTGGCTGGCAATGCTTGCCTCCTCCTCACTACTGCCCTATGCCATTTTTCATAAAGACTTACAAGCCTCACCTTGTGTTCACAGTCTCTCTCAGGTTCTCTCGCAAGGCTCACAGAGAGACTGTGAATGTGAGGCAAGACTTGCAAAGGAACTCTACCCCCCCCCAAGTCCCTATTAAAAATAGCATAGGGCAGCAGCGGTGGTAGTGTCAAATGGTCCATGAATAATCAAATCAATGAATGTTAAACCCATGATTGTACAGGGCTGACTATAATCTTATGTCACTTATAGATGCTTGGAGTACAACTCCCAGAATCACCAAGGCATTGAAAATGCTAGCTTGGATAGTCTGGAAGTTATAATAATTAAAAAAAGAAACTTTTTCAAGTTTTGTAATAACTGTACCAGTCTATCACCAATCTGTAAAGTAAAGCCTCACATGAGACTCATTCCCAGGTAAAGTATATGTACAAGACTGCGACTTTAAATCCAATTGATATTAAATGTTATCCTCACCAATGGTTGAATGTTTTCAAATTTCTTGGATTCAAATACATCTCACAGTCACACCTATCAGGACTTGTCTGACAGCAAGCTATTTCATCTTTTGGGGAAAGAATCACAGCTAACCACCACGTTTAATCACATTTGCTTGATGCACTGAGGAAGCAGATTGGCAGGAACCAACAACACAATGTGTAGCAGGAGGACCAAGCAACGCACTACCTTATACTGAACATAGCTTTTAAAAACACAATCAGTGGCTGCTACTTTATTATCAAAAAAGCACCCATGGGATCCTAAGTTATATAGGGTTGGCCTTACGGAGGTGGAAAAAAAAATTCTTTCACACTGTTGAAAAGCACCCACACAACTATTTGTCCAAATGGTACCTTCCAGTACAAGCAGCAGCTTGAAAGGACATTTTTCAAAGAGAAAAGAGGTGGGGGAGAGTAATCCACTTACTCTGTACAGGAGTACATAGCTTTTGCTAATAAAGAGAAATGTCAGGTATTTATAGCATTTTTAAAATGCCGGTACTGCAGCCACAAGGTTGTGAGTTCGATCTTGCTAGGCTCCAGGTTGACTCAGCCTTCCATCCTTCCACAGGTCAGTAAAATCAATAACCAGCTTATTGGGGACAATTAGCTAAAAAAAAACATTGTAAACCACTTAGAGAGCACTTAGCTGATAAGCGGTATATAAATACACATGCTATTGCTATTGTTATAGTGTGCTTAATATGACACATGGTTTGGGCTTGAAACATTATTCCCTCAATGGAACTGCATCCTTAGGACAGTCAGAATGTTCCACTCAAAGTCATTTCTAAATGTCTAAGCTGGCCACTTGTCTAATACTTTTATATCAGTCTGCTGCAATCTTACATAGTATGTGACTGTAGTAGACGAAAATCGGCAGGTCTAATGAAAAAGAGATGGAAGTAGCTATATTGAATCCCATGTGGGAGAAAGGTGCGGTGTGAATTCAATAAATAAATAAGGTAAATAAAGTAAATAAACAAATGATTAAAAAATAAAAAAATAAGTGATTTAAAAAACTACAGAGAATGCTTAAAGAAGTTTGACAATTTTCATGTTAAGACACAAGAGGGACCTGCAAGAAAATGCTGCAGTATGAATTGCTCCTGTTAAGGGTTCCCGTCATGCCCTCTTGCAGGATAATCTATTCCACTCCTGTGCCTCCTCCCTGTCCAAACTCCATTCTTCTTCCACCCCTGCCAAAAGACACTCAGCATTCTGTATGGTCAGTTCACATTGGGCTGATTTGGGGCAGGGTGCCTCCTTAGCTTTTTTTCTTCTTCTTCCAATTCTGCAAACCTTAAGTCTTTCAACCACACTTATACCTTTCTTTTGCTTCTCAATGGTTTCATTTTGACTACAGTCCTATCAACACTCAACAACACAATTATAAGGAATGATTCCCCTTTGGCCAACTTCTGGCTGGACTCCTTACATCTAATTTCAAAATATGAGTAAGATCACAGTAAGAACTAAGTACTACTGACTCCATCATCACCAAATGTTTGCTAAGACATCTGTTAGACACTTTATATGGTTCAGTTCTTCTGCTAACCACTCTGTGTTCATATTACAACATGCCACAGTTATTGCTGTCCATAGAGAACCAAGTGGTACAATTGCAAAACAGCATCTGAGAATTTGTCGTTTCTTTTATTTGGCAGGAGCTGCTGCTGTAACTTTATGTGATTTTATCAGAATACCATCTCAATATTCAATAGCTAGAGAAAGGAAAGAAGTTTTTGTTGTTTTAAAATTCAGGACAGATAAAATTCTGAAATGAAAATCTATGTTTGTATTCAGGTTTGCAGATATGAGGACTAAGCTGTAGGTAAACATCTTAGATTGGTGTTGCTCTTATTGTAGCCAATTGTGCATTGATGTGGACAAATGGAACATTGTTTTTGTGATTTTATGTGCTATACCATAATTCTTCGATTACATTTTAATTAATCTGTTTTTATGTTTTCGCTGTTGTTGTTGTTATGGGCCTTTAAGTTGAATCCAACTTATGGTGACCTTATAATAGGGTACTCTCAACAAGATATTTTCATAGGAGGCTTGCCATTGCCTTCCTCTGAAGCTGACAGACTTGCCCAAGATCACTCAGTGGGTTTCCATAGCCAAGTGGAGATTAAAACCTTGCTCTCCTGGAGTTCCAACATTCAAATTACTGAGCCACACTGGCTCTCATGTTTTAACTGAGACTTTCTTTAATCCAGGGACAGATAGTGGATCCATTGCCATGGTGTGGCAAATCCACCCTCAGTGTTATGGCCACTCTTCCCTCAGCTGTTCCATATTGTGTGGAGTTCTCTTGAGGCCAAAGCTCTGTGGGGGACAGAGCTGAGCATCTGGATGGCTCCTGTACAACCCAGAGCAGCTGCAGAAGGAGTGGACATAAAACTGAGAGTGGATTCACTGCCCCCATGACTATGTGTCCATCAGCTACCCTATTTTATCTGTATTTTATTATTGTTACCCACCTTGGATGCCAGTAGAAACACGTGATATGAGAGAGAGAGAGAGAGAGAGAGAGAGACAGAGAGAGAGAGAGAGACAGAGACAGAGAGAGAGAGAGAGAGTATAAATTGTAAAATTCACTTGTAGGCTGAAGTAATTGCATTAGCAACATATTCCCACAATCTTGTTTGCACTATCAAGTAAAAGAAAAAGTAACTTCTATACTTCAGAATGTACGCTTTTAGAATCTTCTATTTATAATATTTGCTTATGCTAAAATTACCCTACAAACTGGAGAAAGAAATTTTTCTGCTTGGAGAGGGTGTCCACTCCCAAGAGGTATAGTATGGCATCTTTTTCAAGACTGAAATAGTTGTTTTCCAAGGTACATGAGACAACTGTATGACTAGGGTCTTCATGTGAGAAATATCAGAATAATCTTCACCTGGATCAACCCACTTACCACCATCACCACCACTACTACCACCAGGTTTAAGAAGAGGCAAATGGTAAAAATGGTATAGAAGGACAAGGTACATGGCGGACAGTGATTTGATTTCTACTAACTTTCATCTGAGCCTACATGATCGTGTGTCCTCTGCTTAGGACAGGGAGATTTCCAGGCTTTTCCAGGTTAATTGTACCTAATTTTGCATATTGTAAGACTAGTTTATAACAGCCATTTCACTTTACATTTTAATACTAGATGTTGTACACTTATATTGCACTCGACTGTATTTCTACAAAATTAATTGATATGTGATATATTTTTATTTTCCTCTTCTTTCTTCTATGTTGTTCCTTTGCCTCATAATAAATACTAATAATCTTTATTTGATGTGATTTAAATAAATCTTTCACATTCACTGCACTTGCAACTAGCTTCTGGTTATCTCTGGTTAAATCCTTTTGCACCATAAGCCAAATAATTAACCTAATTTTTAGCTTCTGGATCACATTTATTCAGCTTCCCAAAACAATACATGAAGTCTGTGAAAAATGAATCAATGTTTTATCTTATATTTGTTTATGGAAAAAATATGTCACAATATTAAATCAAGACTTTCTGCAACTGATTAAGTTTATTTTCATACTCAAAGCCAAAACCTCAACATACACTAATGTGAACCACATTAGCTATCTTTCAAAAATTTAAATTAAATTTCACCATAATATACAACCATCTTTCAAACACTATAAACATCCCACCATATTAGCTATTATCTTTAGATTGTGAATCCCCAGATAACTTCCAAGTTCCAAGAACACTGAAAGGATCCAGTATTTTTGCATCCAAGCACAAACTTTTTATCATAATGTAGTCACAGTCTAACTCTACCATTAAAATGGCCCTAACATTTGAGAGAGACATAACTAAGGCCATTTCCACATGGCATTGCAATCCTGCTATGGGGACAGGATGGCAGCTGTCTGCAAGTCATCCTTTCACATGACATGGTTGCAGTCCCACTGTCATCCTGTCCCCATGCATCATGATCATGGGATATTTGCTTAATGGATTAAATCTGTTAAGCAAGCACAATTGCGCTACACTCACATAATTATCTGCCATGTGGAAAGGCAGGAAGCATGATGGAGGCACTTCCTTCCCCAGCACAACATGGGAAAGAGCCCAGCTATGCTGTGAAAGGCAGATGTGTATCGCTCACACTCCCTTCCATGGGGAGCCAGTTGGGTGCAGAGGGGAGCATTCCTGTCACACTCCTTTCCCAGAGAAGGTACTGTTGGGATTACAATGGGATGATGCGGAAAAGCTTTGTCATGTGGAAATGGTGCATGACTTAAAATGCAGTTTCTAGGAATGATGCTATCTTTCTGTACTAAAATGGTATCGTAATAACATTCTTGTCTGTCTATAGTTTTCTTGAACATCCTACTTAATATTTTCCAAGTTTTTTTCTCCATTTCCAACTTATGGCAACCCTAAGACAAATCTACTGGATTTTCTTAGGAAGATTTGTTGCGGGGGAAATTGCCTTTGCCTTCCTCTGAGGTTGAGAGAGTGTGACTTGCCCAAGGGCACTCAATGGGTTTCCACGGCTGAGTGAGGAGTCATAGTCCCATGCTCAAACTGCTACACCACGTTGGCATAAATACGACTGGACATAGAAATCTACCTTCAATTATATTTCTGTTTTCTCTCCATTTGAAACTCATAGCCTTTGTTTGTTTAGTTATTACTCTACATGCACTCTTAATTGCATGGAGGCTGAAATAACTGTGCCTTCTTAGGTGTTGTTTTACCAGAAGCTCCCCACTGCTTCCCTCACCTGTTCATGTCTGCATGGAAGATCTGAAGGGGAGACCATTCCTTAAGCACATAGCTCCCCACTAGCTGTGAAACCTGCACAATCAAAGCTTTGCAACACAGGATGGGGGCAGTGAAAATAGCTACATGTGCAGAGCCAACTTTCATCTTCAGATCTGCTCTGAATGCAAGGAGAAAAGACTTTAGGAAAGTTACTTTAACTACAACTCACAGACTTCAAGCAAGAAGGCAAGAGTCATGGACTGATGATACCATTACTATGATTGTGTGTGGGGAAAAATGCCTCAGTAGGATTTCTACCTGCTTTCCAATTTTTAGTCATACGTTTGAGAAGAAGAAAATACCTTTCTACTGTTTTTCAGCTTATATAATTTTGAATTAGTTACAAAATATGCACGCTTTCAAGCACTCATTCCAAATTCTCACTTTCATTTTTTTACTTGGATCTGTCACCTCTGAAACCTCATCAAATTACAAAAACTATTTATTTCATGGGCAGGATAAAATAAGTAATGCTAAACAAATTAAAGAAAAGAGGTATTCCTCCCTCCCTATAAATAATTATTAATGGTTTGATGTCATGTGCAACTGAAATTCACAGTGCTCCCAGTTGATATATCCATTTGGTCTACTATGTTGCTCTTTTCCTTCTTGCAGGACTTACTAGGTGGTCTACTGTGATAGCCCCAATTTTCCCCAGCATGAAACTTAGGCCATTTCCACACTAAACTGTTATAGCGCAATTATTCCACTTTCAACATCCTATGGAATCCTGGGGTTTGCAGTTTTGGGAGGGGCCCCTGGCCCCTCCCGAAACTGCAAATCCCAGGATTCCATAGGATGTTGAAAGTGGAACAATCGCACTATAACTGTCTATTGTTTATTTAAATGAGAAAGGGAAATGTAGTGCATAGAACATCAATGTAATCAGAATTAACACTTCAAACCATAACTTTGGTACTTAAGAGACTAGTTATCTTTATCTCTTGTTGTTCTTCCAAAGAATTTGGTGCAAAACTTTTATCTTGCAATAGCTCTCTCTGGTTGGGTAGACACAGAGGTAATCACTTGGATAAGCCCTCTCACTGAGCTTCAAGGATGATAAGTAGGGTTGCCAAACTACAAACTGGAGAAGGTCCTTATATTTTTAATGGTTGTGTAGAAGAAATTGCAACAGGTGTTACTTGTCATACAACCAGGTAACAAACAAAAACTTCTGAAACCCTCTCTTCTACACAACCATTAAAGGTACAGGAGCCATCTTTAGTTTTCAGTTCGGTTATCCACTCGGTAAGCACCTCACAGATTATGTTTTGTATAGGTAAACATGATACCAATGAGCATTATGATAATCCCCTTCTGGATTTATCAGTCTAACATTTGAATCAGGGACCTAGGAACAGATAAGACTCCCTACTGCAGTGCAATGGCAGACACATCATCATATACATGCATAAAGGAGGTTCAGAATGGGTTCTTTCTTTATCCAAATTAGTCTTGTGGCTGTTACAAAACACAAAGACTTTATTAAGTGAATAAAACCTAGACAAATAAGGAGTTACATTCACTGTGATCAACATGGATTTGGGGCATCATTGAATGATGTATTGAGACAGATCTTGAATTTTTTCTATCCAAAGTAGCCTTGCCTGCTCAACTCTCATCAACAGTGATGACTTGATCAGAACAACTGGCTCAAATACAAATACTCAAATACAAACAAAAAACAGCAGCTGGGAAACTAGGAAGACAGATGCCTGCAGTCTTGAACCCATTTCTACAATCAGGCTTATTCAAGTAAGAACACTGAAGAGAGATGAGAGCTTGGATCCAAAATTATTCACTTAAGGAAGTTCAATGAAGTAATGCTTCCTGTATCTTCCTCCTGACTACAGCTATCTGTACCCAAACACTCAAAACCGGAATGTCTTCCTGCCGATCGGGAAGGCAAGGAGTTTTCTCTGGTCCTGCCAAATGGCAATATGGAAATACACATCTTTGAGGTCCAGCATGGCAAACCAGTCTCCTGTCCAAAGGAGAATGGACTTGAGGGATACCATCCAAAACTTGCAGGGCCTGATGTAGCAATTTACTCCCTGAAGGTCTAGAATGGGATGAACTCCTCCCCTTTTTTGGAGACCAGGAAGTACCTGGATGAGAAGCTGGTTCGAAGGGCAAAGAAGAGGATCGATTTTATGGCCCCCTTCCTCCGAAGGACATGGATCTCTTCTAGAAGTGAAGTAGATGGAAGTGTTATGCGGATGCACCTGACCAGGGGCATCGCAAAGAACTCGATCGCGTACCCTCTTGCCACGATGTCCAGGACCCAGGCATCCATGGTGATTGATGACTGTAATAGATAATGCCTCTGAGATCAAAGAGCAACTGATTGTGCCAAGAACTGAGCCAGTGAGTGAGCAAATTAACTTGCAAACATTCCCCGCACTGGAAGGTCAAACAGAAACAGAGTTGCCCCGGCCAGCTCATAACGGAGAGGGAACCATCAGTGACTCAGAGGAGTTACAGCCACCTGTGCCCATCAGCTCTCAATCACACAGAAGGCTGAAACAGACTGCTCAGAGGGAAGCTGCATGGACTAGGTTGAAGAAACAATAACAAGTAGCATCTATTCACAGCAGCTACTTAAGTCTGCCAGCATGGCTGCTCTCTGCTTGCAGCAAATTACTAGCAAGCCCTCACGACCTTCATGTCTCCTGCTCCCTGAACCCTCCGGATGGATCTCTGCCTCCTGAACCTTAGAACTGGACCTTGACCTGGCTCGGCTTGCGTTTTTCCTTGTGTTGGTGTATTTGGACACTCTCTGCAAGTATTCCTGGCCTCCCTTCTCCCTTGCTGGCAGAGGCTCAGCAGGGAAAGAATTCTGACATCAACCAAGCATCGAAGTGTTTTCTGAGCTTGGACCCGAAGAACGGGTCAGGCAGATGGTATATAGGTGGTTCTAGTGTTACTGCCATCCTGGTGTCTGTGGTGGTGGGTGGATCTACAGAAGGTGACTCTGTAGAGGTGGCATCTGAAAGATCGGGATCATCCTCAAAACCATCAAACTTGACGTTTAGGGAGGCCATTCTTCTTCTTGTAGACAACCTTCTGTGGGCACTGGCGCAGTCAGCAAGAAGGTTGGTCTGGCTGAGTTTGAGAGGAACGTTGGGAAAGGTAAGGGCTACAGGTGTGGTGGGTCGAGGGTCCATATCTCTGATAGCAATACTTCTGGGTCTGAAGCGGCGGTTGCATACCATATTTCTTTATAGAGGAGTTCATTTTGTGTGTGTGCTCCAGTTTCTCATCCGTGGCATTGTTGAACAACCTGGCTGAGTTGAAGGGCAAATCCTCAACCAGGGTCTGGGATGATTGTGAAAGTCTGGAGGAGCAAAGCCACAAGTGGCGTCGGAGAGACACCGATGAGACAAAGGCTTTCGAAGAGCAGTTGACGATATGCCTTGCTGTTGTGATACATTGGTTAGTGAGGCATTGAGTTTCTTCCAGGAATATGACTGCCACACGTTTTTCCTCCTCCAGCAGTCTGGAGACAAAAACCTTGGTCTTGTCCCAACGCCACTGATCATATGCTGCCATCCATGCCAAGTAATTTGCCATTTTAAATATGAGGGCTGCATTGGAGCAGTTCTTGTGGCCCACAGCATCCCATTATTTCCCCTCCTTGTCCTGAGGGGTGGCCTGTAATGCCTGTGAGGTCTTCACTTGTGCTACATCGATAATGACCGAGTTGGCTTTGGGGTGATTTTGAAGCCATGGTTTGGTCATGTCGATGATTTTGTAAAGAGAGTCCAATTTCTTCGAGGTGGCTGGAGTGGAGGCAGGGGCTGACCATGGCTTCTTAAAGATGTGAAGCAGGTAGGGCAAGAGTGGGATGGCTGACACCAATGGGGCCTGCTCCTGTGGCTGATGGTAAACGGGATCGTCTATGGTCTCCTTGGATGCCTCAGTGGTGAAGTTGAGGTTCTTTCCCATCCGAGATATTAGGTCAGAAAAGGCTCGTACATCATTGGATGGGGAGATAGGCTCGCCCTAGGAAACAGCAGTGTCTTCCCTATGTTCCACAGAGTCAGTGGAGAGAGTCAGGAACCTAGAAGGGGACTGATGGCTGGGTAAGTCAGGAGATCCCATCCTAGAATCTCCTTGTGCCCAGGTGACAGGTGTGGCTCAGTTTGAGGGACAGGGAGAGGTTAGAGGTAGAGTCTGCTGGGCAGTTGTTTTCCTGGCCATATGGGACCATGGCTGTTTGGGAGACAGAGAGAACCTGGAGTCAGAGTCAGTCAGTGTCGGAGAATGACATCGACGCCAAGACACAACCTCCTCATAGTACCCGTGGTACCTATGCCGATATCGAGGTAGGTATATCTCCTCAGAGGAGAACTCACTGGATGATCTGGACAGTGAATAGTACACATAGGTACGATGGCGGTGAGAGCAGGAATAGTCTTGGTAAGCATGTCACCGGTGTCGTCAATGTCAAGATCGACTGGAGCAGGAACGTGACCTGGACTCTGTCCATCTTCAATGAGAACTCCAATGGTCTCAATGTCGGACAGCTATTGACCTCAAAGCTCTCCTTTTCAAGGTCAACGGCTGTCCGACATAAACAAGACCATCAGTCCCTCTGGACCCATGAGCCCAGGACCTAGGAGAGGCTGTACGGGGAGGGAGGGGGTGGATGGACTCCCACTGATCTCTCTCGAACAGTCACACTCTCTGTCTAGACGTCGTCTCCCGACTCTCACGGAAGATTCTGAGGTGGGGTGTGCTTGACTATCTCCCTGTCAGAAGGCTGAGATTTTTCTGAGGGTGAGATAGAAGGAGGTTGGCCTTCTAGTGTGGAGGCCCGTAGGGGGGTTCGTCTTTGTGGGGTCTGTTCCCATAGGGTGGTGTCTGTCTCAGAGACAGTCACCACTGTCAGTGGTTCAATCTGTTCCTGGGTGGAAGGTCTCTCTTTGTCCTTCCTCCTACAGCATCTAGCAAGGTCTTTCTTGAGGGAGCAGCCTGGAATGAGGGGTACCTCCACCGCTGTTGACCTGGTGGCTAAGGACCTCGATTTGCTTGCAGTTGATGTCGTAGGGTCCTTTGAGCAAGAGGTCGATCCTACCAAAGTCAACCAACTGGGCTGCGCCTCCTTCAACGAGGGATCATGGGACAGCTCCTTGGAGGAGGCATGATGAGAGTAAGTTTTCCAGGGTCTCATTCTGGAAGACCTTTTAGATGTGGTCTTGCTACTCAAGAGGTGTTGAGGCCGCTGAAGCGGCCGAAATGGACAGAGTCGATGGGGTTTTCAGGGCCTGTTCATAGAAGATGGTGAGACGCCTAGCCTCCCTGTTTCTCTGAGTCTGTGGAGTGAATGCCTGGCAATGAGAGCAGGTGGCAACATTATGAGTTTCCCCAAGTGTGCCCATTGCAAACTGGGATCTTCACATTGCATGAACAACAGTGTTTGAAAAATGCTGTCAGTGTCATAAAAGGGAGAGCCAAAGTTGAGTCGGTAAGCGAAGCAGGGTCAATGTTGAAGAGGTAGAAGAGAAGACACTCAATAGAAGCTCCGAAGCCAGAGGACGCAGTTGGAAAAAAGGAACTAACAGCAAGTGCACCAGGGCCCTCAGGGGAAGGGGTAGAGTTCCCGCCAAAATGTTAGGCCTAGAGGTCTAGAAGTTTCCGAGGTCAGTACTGCGCAGGCACAGATAATTCCATATGTGTAAGTCACAGAGACCACAAAGAAGTAGTGGTGGGATCCTTAGGTGGGACAGACTAGGTTCTCTTGGAGTTTGTTATACAGCAGGAACGGGCAGCCAAGCATAGTCAGACATGCATTCTACACTTTAAGAAAGCTGATTTCAGTAACCTTAGAGAAATCCTGGGAGCTTCTTAAAAGTGAGATGTTGAAGGCACAATTTCAAACAGTTCCAAAATAGGAGGAAAAATGGAACATATCTAATGAAACTGGGATGGATGTCTAAAGAACTTTCAACTGAGCTAAAATTTAAAAGGAACATGAAAAAGAAATGGAAAAAGGGGGAAATCATTAAAGAGGAACTTGGACAAATAGCCAGCACATGTAGATAAAAAGTCACAAAAGCTAGAATGCATAATGAGTGCAGGCTTCCTAGAAAGGTTAAAAGCAATAAAAAGGGCTTTTTTTGTTACGTCCATAGCAAAATGAAGAACAAGGAAATGGTAGGACCACTGTCTGAAGAAGATGGCAAAATGCTAACGGAGACAGAGAAAAGGCAGAACTACTTAACACCTTCTTTGCCTTGGTCTTTTCCCAAAAGGAAAACAGTGCTCAACATAGGGAAAATGGAGCAAATGATACAGTAGGGCTAAACTGGGAACAGTTCCTGGCCCAGATGGGCTACCAGCTAATTTTTATAAGCATTTCAAAGACCAGTTTGTGAAACCACTACAGAAATTGCTGAACTCAATATTGGAAAACAGCCAGACTCCAAACAGCTGGCAAAAAGCAAATATTGTCTTGATCCCAAAGATTGAGTCGGAAGAAGCTACATGTAGATTGTAGGACAATTTCGCTTCTCAATGATGACTATAAGATATTTGTATAAATTCTGGCCAAACGTTTAAAACAGATTCTTCCTAGTTATATCAATGAAGATCAAACAGGTTTTCTTCCTGGGAGACAGTTGAGGGACAGTATGAGAACTGTTATGAACATTTTGGAATATTTTGAGTCACATAATGAAAAGAAGGGAGTGTTACTCTTCCTAGATGCAGAAAAGGCCTTCAATAACATCAGAGAGGACTTTATTCTGAAGGTGTTAGAAGCAATGAAGTTCGGGCAGGCATTTTTGACCTGGATTAAGCGTATCTATTTGGATCAGAAAGCATGCTTGATTATCAATTCCAATCAATCTGAAACATTTCCTATATAGAAAGGGACGAGGCAAGGATGCCCACTGTCTCCACTATTGTTCATTTTAGCATTAGAAGTGCTTCTAAGAAACCTTCAAAAACAGGAGGATATCCAAGGTGTGAAGATTGATAAAGATGCATACAAAATCCGGGCATTTGCTGCTGACATGGTGCTTTTTTTTGAAGATCCGCTACCTCAAATAGCCAAAGTAAATAGACTGATAGATTTGTTTGGTGAGATGGCAGGGTTTAATATTAATAAGCACAAAACAAAAATATTAATTAAAAACATTAAAATTCAAGAAAAAATCCAACTTGAGGATACATCTGGAATCCAGTGTACCGACAGAGTAAAAGATCTGGGAATTCAGGTCACTAATAATAACAACCAACTGTTTCAAAATAATTATTTAATGACCTGGAAGCTCATCCAGAGGAAACTGGAGGTTTGGAAATGGTTAGGTTTGTCTTTATTGGGGAAAATATTGTTGTTAAAAATTAGTATTTTACCACGTATGTTATTCCTATTCCAAACGATTCTGATAGCCATTCCTTATAGGTAGTTTGAAAATTGCAAAAAAGATATAGTAAGATTTCTTTGGAATGGGGAAAAACCAAGGGTAAAGCTCAAACCGATGATCGATCTCCAGGAACGAGGTGGATTTTCTATGCCAGATTTAAGAACATACTACATGGCTGAATGCCTGTTTGGATATGGCCATGGGTATTCTTGAATAATCATCAGCTTTTGGCACTGGAGGGGCATGATCTGCACTTTGGGTGGCACGCCTACTCATGGTATGGCAAGGCCGAGGTGCAGAAAGTATTCCTCCAACATGTAATTCAGAAATCTCTTTTCAGGATATGGATAAAGTACAAACCCCTTTTATACTCTAAGTTGCCATCCTCTGTCTCCCCAGCAGAAGCACTTCAGATAAAAGGTCTAAGTAGACAGGGAAAATGGTTCACTTATAAAGATCTACCATACTTAGAAGATGGGGACGTTAAACTAAAAGACCTACAAAAGCTTCAACAAAAGGGGATTGTTATACAGGTTTCCTTACCTGCAGATCAAAGAGAGGTTCAAAAAGGACATGGAAAGGGGTGGCATAACTTTGGAATTACCACCTCTGGAAAAACAATGGCAGGGTGGGAATACCCACCTGCTGTTGAAAATGTATAAATTAATATTAGGGATTGATTTGGAGGAAGAAACCACTAAAGAATATATAGAATCACAGAATCATGGAGTTGGAAGAGACCCCAGGGGCCATCGACTCCAATCCCCTGCCATGCAGGAAGACCCATCAAAGCATTCCCAACAGATGGCCATCCAGCCTCTGCTTAAAAACCTCCAAAGGAGGAGACTCCACCACACTCCAAGGCAGCATATTCCACTACCAGACAGCCCTGACTGTCAGGAAGTTCAAGTGGAATCTCCTTTCCTGAAGCTTGAATCCATTGCTCCTTGTCCTAGTCTCTGGAGCAGCAGAAAACAAGCCCGCTCCCTCCTTGATATGACATCCCTTCAAATATTTAAACATGGCTATCATGTCCCCTCTTAACCTTCTCTTCTACAGACTAAACATACACAGCTTCCTAAGGCGTTCTTCATAGGGCATGGCTTCCAGACCCTTCACCATTTTGGTCACCCTCCTCTCGATACTTGTCGATATCCTTCTTGAATTGAAGTTCCCAGAACTGTACACAGTATTCCAAATGAGGCCTAGCCAATGCCAAATAGAGTGGTATCATTAGTTCCCTTAATCTAGACACCATATTCCTATTAATGCAACAAAGGATCGTGTTGGCTTTCTTGGCTGCTGCATCACACTGCTGACTCCTGCTCAGCTTGTGATCTACCAAGACTCCTAGATCCCTTTCACATGTACTGCTATCCAGCCACGCATCTCCCATCCTATATTTGTGCTTTCTATTTTTTCTGCCTAAGTGTACGACTTCACATTTGTCTCTGTTGAAGTTCATTTTGTTAGCTTTGGCCCAGCTCTCCAATCTGTCAAGGTCATTTTGAAATTTGATCCTGTCCTCTGGGGTATTAGCAGCTCCTCCCAAGTTGGTGTCATCTGCAAATGGTGTCATCTGCAAATCTGAAACTATAATTAACTGGGCACATGATTTAGGTCATAATATATATTTTGAAGATTGGCAGAAAGTGTGGAAAAACTGTTCTAAATTTACCCATTCTTACATTCTGCAAGCGAATGCGCTGAAAATGTGGTTTAGGTGGTACCTCCTGCCCATGAGAATTGCCAAAATGTTCAAGCATGCAAAGAGTTTCCTTCTTTGGAGGTTTTTAAACAGAGGCTGGATGGCCATCTGTCAGGAATGCTTTGCTTGTGTAGTCCTGCATGGCAGGAGGTTGGACTAGATGGCCCTTGTGGTCTCTTCTAGCTTTATAATTTTATGATTCTGTTATACACAGGTATAAGGCTAAGGTAGCTACTTTATTATTACTATTATCAATTATTCATATAGCGTCATCTATGTATATGGTGCTTTACAAGTAAAGCAACCAGAAACAGAGGGTTCTGCCAAAGGCATACAATCTAAAATATGTATACACACAAACACAAAGGGAAGGAAGGAATAATAAAACTATACCATTCAACTGTAAAACAAATCATCCAGGTAAGGTACAATAATATCCAATTTAATATAAAATAAACTGACAAGAACATGTAATCAAACTATACAAAATTATAAAACAACATTAAACTCCAAAAGCTTCTCAAAGCAAGAAAGTTTTTTAACTGAGATTTAAAAATAGCCAGGAAAACTGTGTGTCTGTTCAGTCTGCTGTCCAGACGCTCAACACAGATGGGCAATCCCAAGGCCAAAGCTGCTTTCCCTTCTCATTCTCCTTTATTTTCAAACCAAACTGGACTGGACTTCCCAGGGCAATTTTAAATAAATTGCTACTGGGTGTCCACCCTCCAATTCAAAAAGTTCACGAGAGGAAATTACCAGCAGAAGGCATTGAAAGAAGGCTGGAAACCACGTGGTTCACTAATTAAATTGCAGGCATCCATTTGACTCCACTGGGTGCCCAAAAGCTAGGTCTGGGTGTCTGTTTGGACACATGGCTATTAATCTAATAATGCCTTCAGATTGCCTTTCAAATAGAGAACACCTTTAGACAGAGGAACTCGCCTCTAAAATGCAGGATACGTAACCACAGTCAGACTAACAGCCTGAAAATGGAGAAAACACTTCTCTCCTTCCCTCTCCACTTCTCTCCTTCTCACAGACACACAAACATGGTTTTTCATATGACCATGTGAAATATAATAGCACCTATGTCTGAATTCCTTCCTTAGTATATGTTCCAAATATATCACTATAAATTTGGTCACAGAATAGATCGAATTTAAAGAGTATTTGGAGAGGTAAGAGATGCTCAAACTCCTCTCCATAAGATGTAGCTGTAGTCTGCAATTAAGAGTCCAATATTGATACCAGCAGGTGTTTGCCACTTAAAATGAAAAGCCTTCGTTTCAAGCCATATTTTCATGGATTTCACCCAGCATCTCGAAATAGCACACAGTGGCAATGAAGGAACCTACCACAATCAAAAATAATATACTTTTGTCACAGCTCACAATAATCTCCCAAATAGTATGATTAAAGGTTAATTTTCTGGCCATTTCTGCTCAGATAAGCACAGGATATATTTCTTGCAATGGGTTTTTTTTTCTTAATGTGCATATGTTTCCATGGAGAAAAACCTTTGAGATGATCTTTCTAAAATTTTGTGTCTTCTTCTTCTTCTGCTGCTGCTGCTGCTGCTTCTTCTTCTTCTTCTTTAATCTTAGCAGAGAAGTGGTGAAGGCGAGACAAGTGACCACCAAGGGGGCTTCCTTGATTGGTTTCTCCTATGCTACCCAGATAATGGCACTATTACATGCAATTAAATTCATTCCTGCCCAGAGGAGTTCACAGAAGAAAGCACCCAATTTCCTTGAAACCTGAACATGAGGTAATGCAAAAGCAAAACTGGAGATATGAAAGATGGAAGCATTGTATTTTTTGATTAAGATGATGGCTAAAATTTGCAGCACATGTACTACATTTTCATTTTCAATTAGGCTAGGACTTTCAGAAGTTTCCAGAGAATTATCTTAATATTCAGGCAAGTTTATGTGGGGAAAAAATAACATAACTGGGTTCCAGGCCACTTAGACTTTAAAACTGAATAGTGACACTTTTGTTTTTACTTGTTGTTCCTTTTTTCTCTTTTCCTGGATGTTTGTTAGCTGAAATTTATGAATTTTTTTTTTAAAAAAGCTTTGTTTTTCATAGTTGAACGCTCTCTCACCTTAGGGCTGAGTTCATGAACTAATTTCTTGTTTTCATTTGGATTTTTTCTTATAAAAAATAAAGTAAAAATAAATAACAGACACACAAATGTAAGCTAAACACACTACCCTATGAAGAATGTAACTCTCTCTAGACACCCGGAAGAGTCAGTGTAGCTGTTTGAAAGCTGGCAAGAAATGATCCTTTCATCCTGTCTTCCTTAACTATCTGACCGCAGTATTTTGCACAAAAAGTAGTTTGTAAATAGTCTTCAAGAGCCACCCTGTGCACACTGTACTGCAGCAGCCTGGACCTTAGTGAGAAACACTATAATAAATTATGACAAGGTTCAGCAGTGGTCAGGGATTATGGGACCCTGCTCTGTCACTCCATATACCTGGAAAAAAAATGTCCCTCAGTGACTCCTAGTGCACTAGGGGCAATTTCATTAAGTTTTGAGTACCCGTGGGCCATTTTAGGCCAAGAAGAGACCCTTTTGTTTTCAACAGGACATTTCCCACTGAATTAAGTAGAGGTCAATCCCAGCTAAAAGAATATAGGATTGCAGCCTTAATTGTCCTTTTCTCTTCTATTTCTTTTGTTTGTTTTTTGAAGGTTTTTTTCCTTTGTTTTGTTCATTTGCTTTTTTGTTGTTTTATGTATGGGGCGAGCATAGAAATAAAAAATGCTGAGAAATAGTGCTCCTTTTTCTCCCAGCCTTTTAGCAATACTTTTCAAGGTCTTTGAAGAACTAATTAATCCAAAGCTGCACTTGTGGAAAAGAGTTAATAGAAATTTTAATACAAACATAAAACCATAACAAGATTTTATCTCATTTCCTTTGATACACGAAACAAACAGTTACTCCAGGAGGCTTTGAGAAACAGTTATGGAAAACCACAGGTGATAAATTAACCACAGAATGGCTCCCCATTTATTTCCCTCTTTTGCAATAGAAACAAAGCGAGATTTTTAAAATAATTGAAGGAACAGGCTGTGAAGGTCAAAGTCAGTTTTGCGCTCACCATCTACTATGCTTGTGGAAAATTATATAGGAAATCAAAATCACCTGCTCTGTAAGGAATATCCTTTCATGTTTTCTATAACTTTTTTCATATGTTAACAAACAACTCATTAAGCGAGTTTTAGAGTAAGCACACACATGCTCAAAAGGAGCTACGTACGTAACCTGGGCACATAATCTGTAGAGGAAGATTATGTGAGCCAGTGTCAATAAAGGAACAAAATGAATTACAATAATATAAATTCTCCAGATAATTGAGAACTTGATCTTGGGTAGAATGAGATGCACTAAAATCTTCACAGGACTGAAGTATTATACCCATTTTAGGACTGAATACATTTTCTTTCATAACAAAGCAACATTATCTATAATGAAGTAAATAGCAAATTCACTAGGAATGTAAATCTTCACTTATTTTGCTTATACAAGAAAGAGGAAATAGTTTCAAATAATATTTTCCTCACTGGGTAAGATTATAAGTTTTTGCAGGCTTTATTGATTTGTGGGAGTTGGTTTTATGTAGAAAACAACATGGATTTTGCACATAAATGCATTTTTTGCATGCACACACACACACACACACACGGTCCCAAATTATGAGTAATCTTATAGATAACCATCTTCTCAGTAGGATTTCTCAATCTGCTTCACTTTCTCAGTGAAGATGAGACAATTTGCAAGTATTCTTTACATACCCATCATCCACTTACATGCTAAGCGTGCCACTTAGGTCGCTGGGAGAGCAGCTAAAGAGAAGTGGTACCCAGAAAATGTTAAATCAATCTACTAGAAGCCTTCTAAAATCATTAAAAAACTCATCCAACAACTAAAAGTAAGTCAGGTTAGCTACAAAAAAAAAAAAAAAAGTCTACATGAGAAGACAGTTGGGGTATTCACACCTTCCATTCAATACAGGTACAGTACTATTGATCGGAATACATTTATACTCATGCACAACATTCAACAAGTGTACATATCAAAGTGAATATGAACAAGAGATGAGATTTTTATGGTGCTGCACTGTTTTTAATACTGTTTTAAGGTAAGATTTTAAACAGTTTTAATTCTGTTGTTCTTTAATACTGTTTCAATCTCAGTTTCATATGCTTTTAACTATGTCTGTTTTTATTGTAATATTCTGCCTTTTTGTAAGCCACCTTGAGTCCCAGTCAGAAAAAAGGCAAGATACAAAAAAAGAATAGATGGATAGATGGACATGTGCTTAATTTGCATGTATGTACATACACCAGGAGCCCTGTTGGCGCAGTGGTTAAATGCCAGTACTGCAAGCCACAAGGTTGTGAGTTCGATCCTGCCGGGCTCCAAGGTTGACTTAGCCTTCCATCCTTTCGCAGGTCGGTAAAATGAGTACCCAGCTTGTTGGGGGCATGTATAGAAAAATGTATCAAAATACATGCTATTTGTAAATTGTTCACTGCCTCGATCCATATGGAGAGGCAGGATACAAATAAATAATAAAAAAATGTGTGAAAATCTCTCAAGTATATCTCCAAAAAGCATATTGTGGAATGCTGTTTCCTATTTGTCTTGTGGGCATCAAGAGGAATCATTTGGTCACTGCTGAAAAGAAAATGCTGGACTAGATCAGCCTTCCTCAACTTTTCATTCTCTAGCTATTGTTGGACTAAAGCTCCTACTGTTCTGTTCATAGGTGGTGCTAGCTGTGGATGACAGTAGTTGTAGCCTAGTCAAATAACACTTGGAGGCCCAAGGCTCTGAAAAGCTGGATTTGACCTACTCTTTGTACTGGTTCTTTGGCAGACTTTGGGAGAAAACTGTCATGTGACCATGACAAAAAGTGATTTTCTTGACATTTCTTGAAATCTGGAATCACATCAGACAACAACTCCCCCCACCAGACCTGTTGTGCAGGTTTACTTTTAATTCATCCCCACAAGAGTGTGTTTCTGCTTGCCCCCATCCCATTATTACCGCTGTTAAGCAATAGCTATCCATTCTGTCTGGGTTGGACAACAAAGTCACAATGGATGGAAGCTAAAGCACAAGTCTGAACATGCATTTTCTGTCTATAGTGAAGTTATGTAAAGCAATCATAGCTGAGAGCTGAAGGATCTCCTTGTTTGCAGTTAATGATTTCAGTTCTGTAAACAGTCACACCAATCTTTCATTTGGGCTGATTAGGAACAAGAGCTGAAATAATTGTTGGTGCAATAAATTCACCAGGCAAGTTACAAGGAATGAAAGAGGTCCAGTTCAAGATTCTAAAATTATAATGCTATACATTTTACAAAATCTTTTAAATTGTTATTAATGACAAGGAATTATAACTTATATTATCTTTAATTCTTAAAAACTTATATTATCTTTAAGGACAAAACCACACTCTGTGTTCAACTTTAATGCACCTGTTGTTGAAAAGTAGCCATAGGGTTGAGATTAGGTTCATGATCTTAGCTTATGGAAGGCAGTTTCAGCAAGGGAAAAACGGCTATTTCACAGGAATCTACCCTTGGCTCACAATCACACCTTCCCCTGGCAGCAATCACACTGATCAATTGATTGACTGACTGAAGGTATATCCCACTTTTCTCCCAAGATGGGAGTCGTGGCGGCTTACAATATTTTTTTTAAAAAAATTAAGCTAAAACATTAGTTTACAAAATTAAAAAAAGGATTAAACAACAGTATTACTTTAGAAATATGATTGAAAACAATTAAAACACTAAAACATATTTAATATAAGAGTTTGCCTTTGTCAGGGCTGCAGATGGAAAAGAACTTTGTCAGAGTTAAGAACAATGGCAAAAATATCTATCTACATTCCGCAAATCCACTGCAAGGCAAAGTGAGCTGGTCTTAGAATCCTACACATTTTTGAAGCTTGCAGTATTAGAATCCTACACATTTTTGAGGCTTGCAATATGCTTTGGACAAATAAAATATGTACAAAAACATGTGTGTTTTTAAATATGTTCATGGCAAAGACTGTCTTCAATTGAAAAATACACAAAACCATGCTTTAGGACAGAGCTGGAAGTGGTGGTTTCATTAGACATTCTAATTATTATTTGACAACTTGAGTTTGAAACAGGCGCTATGTTCATACAACCCTCATATGTTACATGCCCTTCAACACTTCACAGATGAAAGCTAGGATGTATGAGACCAAGGCCATTTCTGCACTAGACTGTTATAGTGCTATTATTCCACTTTCAACATCCTATCGAATCCTGGGGTTTGCAGTTTAGGGAGGGGCACTGAGAATTCTCAACCAGAGAGCTCTTTGGCCTCAGTAAACTACAAGCCCCAGAATTCCACAGGATGTTGACAGTGAGATAATAGCACTATAACAATGTAGTGTGGAAATGGCCCAAGTTAATATCAAAGTGTGGTCAAGATGGCAAAAGCTATTAATGAAGAAGAACACACAAGCTAAGAGAGGCTTTTGCTTTTGCCTGAGCCTACAGGGAAGGGTAAAACTTCACCCCCTCCTCTCCATTCCTCCTTGCTGAATGCAAACCACTTTTATACTCCAAACTCAGTTTGCAGCAACTGAGATAAGCTGAGGGCAAAGAGAGAAAGTGGGAGGGAGGGAGAGAAACTGGGACATTTTAAAAACAGCTGAGGAGGAGGGATGACAGTGAATTAACTGGGACCAACCCTAAAAAACTGGGACAGTTGGAGTATATGTTGATGTACTGTAGCTCCATTACATTCCTCAGTATTTCCTGGGCTATCTAGGGCTGCTGAAAATTACAATTCATCAACATCTGGATGATTGCACAGTTCCCATCCCTGCTTCATGCAATGGGAAAAGTTCCTACCAAATGGCATACACTAGGAAAATATGTACAAAATACATATGTATTTCCCATTCCTTGCCTAAGAAAACTCTATGAAATTCATGGGGTTGCTATAAGGAGACACGCAACTTCAAGGAGGGAAAAAACACACACAGGAGGAAAAAACAAAAGCTTGCAGCCAGTTACAAACAGAACGTGGGGTTTGTGGAAATGTAAGAAAATAGAGACTGGAAGTTTTTCATATCTCTAATGAAACCAAGATAACTAAAGCCATTTCCACACTACTCTGTTATAGTGCAATCACTTCACCTTCAACATCCTGTGGAAAACCCCGGGATTCCACAGGATGTTAAAATGGAATAATAGCACTATAACAGTGTAGTGGCAGTGCAGTGGTTAAATGCTGGTACTGCAGCCACAATGCTGTGAATTCGATCCTGCCAGGCTCCAGGTTGACTCAGCCTTCCATCCATCTGCAGGTCAGTAAAATGAGTAACCAGCTTATGAGTGGCAATTAGCTAACACATTGTAAACCATTTAAAGAGCACTTAGCTGATAAGCAGTATAGAAATATACATGCGATTGCTATTGCTATAGTGTGGAAATGGCCTAAGTTGAGACTGCCATACTTTAGACATATTATAAGAAGACATGATTCACTAGAAAAGACAATGTTCAGTAACGTGGAAGGCAGCAGAAAAGAGGAAGACTGCACTGCAGGCAGACTCAGTCAAGGATACCACAGCCCTAAGTTTGCAAGACCTTGGTGGAGCTGTTGAAGGCAGAGTCTCTCATTCACAGGGCCACCGTAAGCTGAAGTAGCCTTAATAACAGTTAACAACAATATATGGAAAACTGCTGTCCTAATGTTTTGGTTAAGGAACTATAGAAACGTTAACCATAGATACCGTCTTGATATTATTGGAACTGTACATACCACTTACATTACTGAATCTCCTCAACCCACTCAATGAAGTTTAGAGGAAAAAGAATAAAATCTCTTAACAGAAGATATCAAAAAGCTCAGTAAAAGTGGGTTTCAGAAGCAAATCCACACAAACAAGAGAAAAGGGTTACCAGACAGCAAAGTAGTGATGCCACCATCTACGAGTGCTAATATGTCTCTAATATTCTGTATTGTGTGCTGAATGAGAAGAAGCAGACACATAGTCCACGGCTGACAAAGAACATTTTGTGTAGTTTGGTTTAAGTTATATAGCTCTAGTCTCACAAGTGCCAACTCATGACCTTAAGTTAGCAATACAGTGTCTGGTAAAATGGCTGACTCATTTTCAAGACTGCTGACTACAGAAGCAAAATAAGCAGTAATCATAAGAGTCCCATTAGTATTTTACAAATCCAGTGCCAGGAGCATTTAAGGCTAAGGTATATGACTTGCAAGGGCAAGTGGGCAGACCACAATTCTGGAAGCTAAACCTTCTGGGAGCAGATTTGCATATGATTATTTCAGTGTACAAGTCAAACAAATAGGAGATACTAAAATGGAGCCGGCTCCTTCTGCCACTGCCGAGAGCTTCCATGCCGGCTTTCTCTTTGCCTCCACCTGCCCGATCCTGATGGCATGGGTGGGGAGAGCTGCAGGAGACAGCCTGGGGAAAGAGATTCCAGATTAGCTTTCTCCTCGCCCCCACTGATGCCATCGAGATCGGGCTGCAGAAGAGTCTGCAGAAGTCTGTAGAAGAGAAGGTTAAGAATGGACATGATAGCCATATTTAAATATTTGAAGGGATGTCATGTAGAGGAGGGAGTGGGCTTGTTTTCTGCTGCTTTAGAGACCAGGATGAGGAGCAATGGATTCAAGCTGCAGGAAAGGAGATTCCACCTGAACCTCAGGAAGAACTTCCTGACACTCAGGGCTGTCCGGCAGTGGAATATGCTGCCTCGGAGTGTAGTGGAGTCTCCTTCTTTGGAGGTTTTTAAGCAGAGGCTACATGGCCATCTGTTGGGAGTGCTTTGAGGATGTTCCTGAATGGCAGGGGGTTGGACTGAATGGCCCCTGGGGTCTCTTCCAACTCTACATTTCTATGATTCTATGAGGCAAGGAGAAAGCCAGCAGGGAAGCTCTGTCCCTGCTGCTTCTCTCCTGCACCCACCCCACCTGTGGTGGGTGGGGCCCAAGGTTATTCACGTTTTTTTCACTTTCACAGAGGTTCTTTTTCCCTATCCCCCACAAAAGTGAGGGGCCTACTGTAATTACAGATATGTCTCCAATATCAGAAAGAATAGCTGATTACCATTCTAGTTATGTTCTGTTATTAACTGCCATCAGATCAACTTCAAGACCTCTAAGGCCCTTTCCGGGGCAGTGCGTCCTCTCACGGTGGTCGTCTGCACGGAGTGGATGAGGAGCAGACTACTTACCGGAGATCCGCACCTCAGTCCACTCCAAAATGACCCCAAGTGGTCCTCCAGCAGGTTTTCTAAAGACCACAAAAAACAGGTCTTTATTTTTCTGGAACACGCCATTGCGTTCCTGCTCTCTTGTGCAGATTCGCAGGCTCGCACCAATGCCAGCCTGCAATCTGTGGAGGGCGGGCTTTAGGCGTGGTAAGCTTCAGCAGTTGGTTGGAACCCACAACCAACCGGAAGCCGCCATTTTGGAAGCCAGAAGCCGCCATTTTGGAAGCTGGAAGCCACCATTTTGGAAGCTGGAGCAGTGCGGATCTACAGACCTTGCACCGCTCCGATTCACCCTGGACCAAGGAGGAGCCCTGTGGAAGGGCCCCAGGGACAGGCTGCGTTGCTTCGGACCCCAGAAGCAGCGGTAGGTAACGGCACGGAGCAATTCCCTTGCCTCGTGCGGAAAGGGCCTAAGTCATCCTGCCACCAACAGGCCCTCCTCAGGTGTTGCAAACTCAGGTCTGTAGGTTCCTTGGTTGAGTCTAATGTGGTCTTTTCCTCCTGTTTTCCCCCTGCCAAACATGATACAAATAACATCTATGCTTATGAAATCAATGAACAGATTTAAGAACTTGGAACACTGCTCTGTAATTAGTCATTTGTGTTACTATGGCATATATGTGATGCTAGCTGGCATAATAATCAGCATTTTGTGCCACTTATGGCAAAGGTTAACCTGAGAGAGACTGTTTAAATAAACTGAATCAGCAGAAGGTTAAAACAATGTCACCTCTGAACTGCTGGCTTGGGTCTGTGAAGGTACATGTATATGTATGTTAGAGATACATGTATGTGAGAAAGGAATTAATTACCTTAACAACACTTTAGAGGTTGAAAAGAGAGAGAGAGAAAAGATGAATACTTTAAAAGATGTGAGAACAGAGAAGCCTCTGAGGTGAACTTAATCTGAGCACCAAAACAGCTCTCTCGGGCAGTCTCAGAGAAAATCAACATACCTGTGTATAAGATGCATCCCATTTATACACTGGCAAATGCTATTTGCCAGTGTATAAGACACACTGGCATATAAGACTCACCCTATTTTCAAACAGTAATTTTTGGGGAAAAAGTGAGTCTCATGTGACAGCAAATCTAGGCCCTTTCCACATGTGAAGGAAAAAACGTCCTGAGACGTCCTGAAACGGAGCTTACCTGTGGCGCCCAAAATGGCGGCTTACAACTGGCAGAGGCTCTCCACCAACCGGAGAAGCTCGCCAGCTGGACAGCCCGCCCACGGTAGATCTGCAGGCACGCCCTTGAGCGCGCCTGCAAATCCACACCAGGCGCTGCAATGGGGCTGCACGGCGCTGCACGATCGTTCTTTTTAAAAACCACATGAAAAGTGGTTTTTAAAAACACGCGGCGCCGCCACTTCTGGTCACCCTAGCGTGGATTGGGGTGTGGAATTACACTAAAGTAATCCGTCCCAATCCATTTTACAGTGTAGATGACCTCTGTCAGAGGTCACGCTACACCGTTTTAATACCCCCGTGTGGAAAGGGCCACAGTAAGCACCTGGAACTCATGATGAACCAGAATAAGCAGGTGAAAACTGATGAATTATCAAGGTATGAGCATCAAAGGAGCTGTTGCAGAAAAGGGGGGAATAAAAGAGATAAAAGATGCCTAGGACTCTGAGAAGACATCTCTATCAGAGCCAAGCCAATAGATCCAACACCAATCTCTGCTTTCAATTTATGCACTCCCAACTCTCTTTTAGGCTGGCCACCTGAATGAATGAGACAAGTGACTTTATGTGACTCTGTCTCTGCGGGTAATCAGGACCACACCTTGCATTGCTGTTTGCTATACTGACCCATAGCTCTTCCTCTTTGACTTTTTCTTTCTCTCTTCTTTCCCCACAATCTTGCTCTCTCCTTCAGTAATTCTCCCCTCTCCTCCTATTCAACTCTTCTTAGACAAATAACCTGACATTCACCTCTTGAGGACATGAGACTGGCATTCGTCTTAAGTATTTATTATACTCTTGGAAAAGTACATACCTGAGTCTGTAACGTTTATTCAGATATTTCATACAAGGCTACAGTGCCAAGAGGCTGATACCCGAGAGACACTGGCCTGAATCCTATTAGTCCTAGCTAGAGTAGATCAATGGGATTTACCTATGCGTGGACTCATTATTCAACAATTGATTCAAAGGGTTTACTCTAGCTGAAACTAACCAATAGAATTAAGGCCAGTGTTTACTACTGTGCAGGTGACAACAGCAGAGAATGCCTATATTGTAGATCTAGTTCTGATCTATTTTTGTTATGCAACAAAAGATTACTCTGGAGGATGAAAATGTCCTGTCTGGTACCTGAGGATTACTCTAAACTCCCTTTCTGCCACATTCTCCCCAACTTCAAATGTTATCACACATCTAACTCATCAGATCTATAACCAATATATAAAGGCACCAGAACCTGTCTGATCTTTGAAGCTAAGCAGCATCAGGCCTGGTTAGTACTTGGATGGAAGACCACCAACAAATAACTGGTGCTGTAGTAGACTATATTTCAGAGGAAGGAACTGGCAAAACCATCTCTGAGTATTCCTTGCCTAAGAAAACCCTATGAAATCCATGGTCGCCATAGGCTGACAGGCAATGTGAAGGCAACCACTTACTTATCTAAGCTCTCTAAACTTACTCAACTAAGCTATCTAAATTGGCTCTCAAAGTAAACATGCAAGATGAGGAAATCAGAAAGAAATAAACATAAGATAGCAATATATCCTGCTAATCTAAACAGACATATATATTTCTCTGCAAATTATGATCAGGTACAATAGAATTGTATCAAATATGTCTGGTTGGAAAAGAAATGTGTGCACATACATGTCATGAAAATATTTCAAGACTTATCACAAAGATTATGACTATAAACTAATTTAAAGATGATGTTTCCCAATTAAAACATCGAACACTGTCCTATAGAAGGTAGATCTTATCAGGTACATCCTGACAATTACTCCTCAGAATCTCATACAGTTATCTTTAACTTCAACTGCTACTCAGAATCTATTTTTCTGGCATTACCAACACCATTTTCGCACTTATAGAGCTATCATTCCACTTTCAATATCCCATGGAATCCTGGGGTTTGCAGTTTCAGGAGGTGCCGGCTGGCCCCTCCCGAAACTGCAAACCCCAGGATTCCATAGGATGTTGAAAGTAGAATCATAGCGCTATAACAGTCTAGTGCGGAAATGGCCCAAGTGACTGATCTTGGGCCTTCTACCGACAAAACACAAGCCCTGTCACCAAGTTATATAGTCCCCTGCCACATACAAATTGCATATCTGAATTAAAAACAGTGAGAAGTGTAAATATGTTGTTGCAAATAACCTTAAAGATCAATAAGCTTTATTTGATATAAACTTTTGTGGACTTGTCCCAATGTATTTGATATGTAAATCTGGAATTTCAGTTGGTTGTCATGTGTCATACATTGATACTTAGATTATCTAATATATGGCAAAGAAAATGCAACCATGAACAATTTAATTGTCTAAATCAATCTAGTTTACATTTGTTTCTATTTAGGTATATTTTCTTTGTGAACAGAAGGACATGGAGGAAAGAGCACAAGATGTTTTTATCTATTGGCATCCCAGTCACAAAATTAGAACCATGTGAAACCCAGCTGTGAAGTCAGGATAATGACATTAAGGAGGAAGTCATGAGACACAATCACAGATACATGAATACATCAAATACATGAGCAAATCCAATGACATTATGACCGTAGAGACAGGGATGACAAGAACACTTTTAAGCATTTTTACTCCATTTTCCAGCTCCATTTTTCAGCTCATTTTCCAGCTTCCCGGAGAGATTTATCTAAGACCCAGAAGAATAAAAATATATTGTTTAAACATTAAAAAATGGGCTTTTCAAACTAAACCGTTCAAAAAGATTGCTTCTTTAACAGTGCTTGCTCTGCCACGCTTTAGCCCATACTGGAAGCAGGGTCCTGTGTTACTGTGAGCAGCATGGGATCCTCATCTAATATATAAAAGTCAAAGTTTGTCTGTTTGTCCGTGTCAGGCAGAGAAGACCTCATATGATTGGCTGCCTAAGAAGATTCTATGGAATTCTGTGGTTTTCAGTCTGCGGGGGGGGGGGGGCTTTAGAATTCTCAGCCAGAGAATAGGCCACTTGCTATTGAGATGAAGCCTAGCAGCAAGAAGGAGGGCAGTGTATTCCCTCAGGAACCCAACCTCTGTAATAACTGAATACAGATTGGATTGGGGAATATGGCGGAAAATTGCAGGTATTGGACAAGACAGTTTGGGGACTTAAGAGACACACGATCTCAAATCTTTCTAATAAGGATTACCTATGAGAAAACAAAATGCTGGGCAATGCAAGGGTATATATGCTAGTTCTAAATAAAAGATAAAGCAACTGCCCAGCTCAGTCACCTAAAATGAATAACATTCCCCTTACCAAAAATAACGCATTGAGCAACAGAGCTAATAAAGAACTGTTACCCCAGAGAACCCACCCCTTCAAAGAACTTTTTTTTTAAAGTAACATTCCAAACTGTGGGTCTTCCAGATGATGGTGATGTTGGTGGTTGTATCCCTTCAAGTCATTCCAACTTATAGAGATACTAAGGAGGACCTATTCCGGGGTTTTCTTGGCAAGATTTGTTCAGAGAGGATTTGCTATTGCTTTCCTCTGAAGCTAAAAGTTCCTGACTTCTCCAAGGTCATCCAGTGGGTTTCCATGACTGAGTGAAGGTTTGGAACCTCATTTCCCAAAGTCCAAGTTCAATACTTAAGCCACTGCACCATGCTGGCTAAACTATTAGATGCCAAATACCATCACATTCCTAGCCAAGATGGCCAAACTGGCAAGGGATCATGACAGCTGCAATTCAGCAGTAGCTGGGGGAGGGGGGTTTATAGGTCTCCCACTACTGCCTATAGTCTTTTTCCAGAGAAGGTTATGTCTCTGGACCTCTACTGGGCATTTTTACACTACAGAATTACAGCACAATGATTCGGCTCTAATCGCCGTTGCTGCATCCCATGGAATTCTGGAGCTTGTCATTTGGAGAGGGAGCTGGCCTGGTTGTTTTTAACTGAAGGCCTGGCTTTTAACTGAATATAGGCCCATCTTTGATAGTGCAGCTTTTACTCTCTTATGGATAACTGTAAATAAGTATTTATTATACTTGTAAATAACCCTCTCTAAATTGCAAAAGAGAGCCAGCTTGGTGTAGTGGTTTGTGTGTGAGGGCTGGAGAAGCACCGTCTTTTGGTGCTGGGTTGAAGCAGTATGTCTGTTAGGAGAGTATCAATGCTAGGAGAGAATGGGATTCCGCTCCAATTGATCCTATGGTAGCTATGTATACCTGCCTAGAGTAGACAAGGTAAACAGCAGCTCCCTCAAGAACCTATTGCAGAGCATGTGCAGCCAGCAAAACAGAGAGATGAAGGGCAACCAGATTAATAGGTCTCACCAGCCACCCTTATTATGTTTTTAAAAGCACAGATATGTACACCACAGTGGAAATCTTAAGAAAAAGCTAGTGAAAAAAAATAATCCCTGGATGCATTTTGGAAGAGACAAAAAAGATTTTGTTTACTGATGCAAGGCTTCCCTTACACGATTTTTTCACTTTATACATGTATACACATTAGTTTTGAAGAAAGAGTTTGCTGAAATATGTTGGATTGCTCTTCACATCTGCAGTACAGGAACCTATCCCTATCCTTTCCATGTTACTTCTAACTCTGATGCTAAATTTTCTGTTAAAGAAGTCATCCCCAGGAACATATCTACTTCATTAACTGAGGCATGTGGGTGTGTCTTTATATGTGTCTTCATTTTGTCTGCCAACTTATGGTGACTCCATGAATTTCACAGGATTTTCTTAACCCAGGAATACTCAGAGGTGGTTTTGCCAGTTTTTTCCTCTAAAATACAGCCTTACAACACCTGGCATTTGTTGGCAGTCTCCCATTCAAGTACTAACCAGATCTGACCCTGCTTGGCTGCCAAGAACAAACAGGATCTTGTGCCTTGCATATCTGTATCCATTTAGTGAACATGTGAGAGAGAGCCCGTTCTGGTTGAATGCCTCATCCTAAGATGTCTCTGTTTTTAAAAGCTTTTTAAAGCTTTAGAGGCCTGGTTGTTTTTAACTGAATACAGGAGCCATCTTTGATAGTGTGGCTTTTACTGTTGTAGATATTGTAAGTATTTTATGCTACTGCTTTAACTTCTTATTCTGGGAAATGACTTAGCGAAACTTATCTTTGAAAGACCATTTTAAAATATTTTAAATAAATAAATGGGTTACACACAAATCAGAAATGGAGATCGTCATGGTTTGGACATATCATGAAAAGACATGACTTGTTAGAAAAATGTTCAGTAAGATAGAAGGCAGTAAGAAGAGAGGGAGACCACATTAAAGGTGGATAGACTCAAGGAGTCTTTTGCCCTGACTCTGCAAGACCTGAGCAGGGCTACTGATAGTGTAATTTTGAAGTCTCTTATTGCTAAGTCAAAACTGGCTTGATGGTATTTAACAGTAACAGTATATAGATCACTTTAAGTGCCAGACTTGGAAGAAAGGCAAGCTATACATTGAATCTATTTATCAGTCCCTAATTGCAGATGAATGTACATATACCATTATCAGCACAACCCAATGAACCCATTATCAGCTGCTGTCACTATTTAGAATACATGCACATGCTGTATGAAGTCAGTTTAAACAGTCACAAACATCAGGAACAGCTGGTGGTTTCCATGTCAGTGGTAAATTTCCTCTAGATTTCCATCCATATTTTAAGGGCGTTATCCAATACACTGAATCCTATTTCCAAAATAGGATGAGTAATCTTAGAAAGATCCCTTAAATATGGACTAAAATCCAGACCTGATTCAACACTCCACTGACATGGGAGCTATCAGCTTCCACTGACAAGGAGGATGACAAATGAACAAACAGGATACAGAAAGTTTGGATCAGCTTGACGTCCACTGAACCACATGAAACACCACTGAACAATATTAAACATCCAGAAAAAAAGAATCTGAGTAGTATTCCTGCTGAGTCAAGCATCCTTTACATCAAGATTCAAAACTAACGGCTATTTCATATGTATCAATGGAATCCATCATAAATGACTGTAAAGAGCTGGCAGATGTGCTATGTATGGTTAGTCAATGGATTACAAATGGAATAGACTCAGCAGTTATATTATACTTTTTTAAAAAAACCCTTTAACAGTACAGAAAATATACCATTAAGTTCCATCTGCTTTAGCATAGCTATTGCAGAGAGAGACTGCTACTGAGCTCAAGATACACAAGATGCCTCCAACAAAGTTAAAAGAATACAGCAAACAAGATTTTCTCTGACTCTGGGGACAGGATTATAAAGTCACAAGGCTGGGGCAGAAAGCCTTTCTAAATTGCATTTCTGGGATTTTATGTTATTATCCTCATGGCACAGTTATTATATATTAAAGCTAATGGTTCTCTTTTGGTAGTAACCTAATCTACAATGTGATTGATATCCCTATCAGGCCTTCAGAAGATCCTTTGATTTCATAAATAGAATCAGAGGAAGAAGTAGCAGGTGAGCAAAATATCCCTATGTGCATCACACCAAAACCCAAAGATTTTCACTGGAGTATATAAAATCCATGGCACCCTACAATGTCTTAGAGTGAAATATTCCAGATTCTGGTCATTGCAAGAAATTTATTCCTAGCACACAGTATTTTGTATATTTTGAAAATATGCATTCCATTATCACCTGTACCCCTTTCCTTTCTTGTCCTTTCCTTTCCCTTTCTTTTGTTGTCTCTTCTGCTTTCAACATTACTTTGTAAACCCACAGGGCAGCGTATCTATTTTATTTATCTGACTTTGTACTTTTCTACACCATGCAAATTGATGGGGCTCTATAATACCAACAGGGGAGGCCTGGTGGCGCAGTGGTTAAATGCCAGTACTGCAAGCCAAAAGGTTGTGAGTTCGATCCTGCTGGGCTCCAAGGTTGATTCAGCCTTCCATCCTTTCGCACGTCGGTAAAATGAGTACCCAGCTTGTTGGGGGCATGTATAGAAATGTTTCGAAATACATGCTATTTGTAAGTTGTTCGCCGCCTCGATCCATATGGAGAGGCGGGATACAAATAAAAAATAAATAAAAACAATAACAGCAATCTCCCTATGTGCACTGCACATGTTTGTCTACAACTACTCACATTTTTAGAGTTACAGTGCTATTCCACATCAGTGAAATTGCACTTTTGCTCTATGGCTCCAAAATAACAGAAGTTTTCATATTCAGAAAGCAGAAGTTTTGTTTTTCAAACTATAGGATCACCTCAGCAAATCATACTCCTGTTTTTAAAAACCTTTGGAAAAGCACTAGTGCAGATCCAAGAAATTATTACAAACAGCCTCCAAAGCAATGGCACAAGTGGGTGTAGAGGCTACAACAACCAGCAAAACCTGGCAAAACCCAAGCATCTATATCGTGGAAAGTCATACTTCATCAGACCAATGTGGAAGAACCCGAAGCTTCTTCATGCAAACACTGTGTCTATTTTTTAAAGTTGTTGTTGTTTAAAGAAAGAAAGAACACAATTTTAAAGGTTTTTAATTTTAGAGTTTTTTTTTTTATCCAGGCACATGACATATTTTAATCTCCCTGAATGACATTTTGTTGCAGAATTCAAAAACAACTATAAGGCAGTGATCTTAAAACATACTCATCTAAAGAACTGTAAAAGTGTTCCTGGATTTCAGCCACCTGCCAGGTACTGGTTCAAAGAAACAGAAATATTAGTAGTTTTAAGACACAGAAATTGTATTGATTACAATTCTGGCAAACAAAGAGTCTGACACCTTCTCAAAACAAACATACCACGTGTGAACATGTTTGATGCATCTGGGTGTTTGGGAACTGTGGAGCATTCTCAATTCTGCAACCCCAAATACTGCTTTGGATATAGGGCATTTTTTTGCCCCACCACAGACTGGATTGCTCCCTAGTGCCAGACTAGGGTATTCAATTTTTTAAAAAAACTGCTAGATGAGGATTAAAGAAAAAATTCAGCTGTTTTTGTAATATTACTGATATAGTGGGGTGACAGAACAGTTGTAAACACTTCTGAGGAAAAGTGTTTAAAAGACATGTGCCAATCTAATTTTTACTATAAAGGCAAAAGGAAGTACACACACATGCATACAACATGTTCCCTGACACACACATGACCCATAGTGGACATCATAACACACACAAAGCCAGAGCAAAGCAGTGACAATAAACAGCATGCTACTAAACAAAAGCTCCTTCCTTTATCTAGACTGAAGAGGAAGCCTCTGTCAGACTACCTGGTTATTGTCACTCTTTTGCGCAGTGGAACAGTCTGGAAGGAGAAAACAGGCCCAGTCATTTGCAGACTAAATGTCTCTGGTGCAGTGGGGTATCTGACAGTGGAGGGAGATTTTCTACTGGGAAATTGCAATGCAAACCTGAGGGCTTGTCTCGACTCAAGAAAATTTGCACTGATGGTGATGTCTACATAGATTCAGAGGAACCACACACTCTTCCAGATGCTTCTGACAATGAGCTGCTCCTACAGGCACAAAATGGCTTACAGTGTAAATGACATGATTGTGATATCAAGTAAGGAGAAGAATTTTTCCATTCTAGCAGATGCTATGAAAAATAAATGAGACTGTTTTAGCTCCCATTTGTATACCTGCATAGTTTAGCACAAAAAAATAATACTTGATCTACTCTAATTTAGTAGCTACAAGTGTTTCTCCATTTTAATGGTAGTTTCCTTATTGCCACGTGCACCTTGGAACAGTAGCTTTCTTGTGTGAGAATCACGATAATGCAGAATTCTTAATACTCAGTAAATTACCCAGAATGCTGAGGGGGAAACATTACTGTTAACAGAATATAAAGCATATTTGTTGCATAGCTATGCCTTCAGCATTTACATTGGTAACAAACTCTTTGGTATAATTAGTATTATAATTTGATATGTAAAACTAAACACAATTCCGCAAAGCCAAGATTATGAATAAAATTCCAGCTAGATTCTAATACACCTCCTTGTGTTTGATGTCATTTTTACTTATTTGCACAGTTTTCACAGGCTTTTGTGTTAAGGAGTAACTGATCTCTGTAACATGAAAAACAAAATCAAGCTAATATAACTGCATGAGTCCATGTGCTTTGTATCTGTGTGACAATCATAAGAGAGCACATAAAAAGCTTTCTGGAAAAGGATGCCCAATTCAAAAATGGAAATTCATTATTCCATCTTTTACATTCTTTTTTCTCTTGAACAATCTCCCTTCAAACAGGCCGAGTATTCAAGATGCCTTTGAAAGTATTTTGCTTTTTCTTTCCTGCACAATAAATCAGACTTGGATATACAGCTTCAAGAAATTTAATGCTATACTTCTGAGTCTGTTGGCATAGCCTTTCATATTTTTTCTACTTTAGTTTTGCTCCATAGATTTTTGTGGAGTGCCATTAACAGATTTCACGCTCTCTATGCCAGGACAACTGACCATCTTAGAGTTTGGTATAAGTGCTAAAATGATGGCCATATTTTTTTTCTAAGCTCTAAAAGCTAAGAAAAACACAATGTCTAAGTAAGAACACCACCATCTCCTGCCACCACATCACTTTTTCCACACAAAATCAGCTTCTCTAAGGACAATATAGCTCATAACAGATTGTATTAAACTATCAGGACATGAACACTACTAGAAAAATGGAATTCCTTTCTCTCTTGCAATCCCTATCCTCCTCTGCAAACTGGGCATAAAAGGAGGAAGGAGAGGAAGTAGAAGGCCCATCATGCAAAGATACTGAGTCTTATGATATTGAGTTAACATCAATGTGGTGAAGTAAAAATTTTGGTGAGAGAAAGGCATGACAGGCCTCTAAGTGTTGTTAGACATTAGTTTTCATCAGCCCTCATAACTGGATATGCAAAACAGTATTGACAGGAGGGCCACACGGTGTACATTTTTCCTTTGACCCATCAGCAATCCTTCTTTCCAAAATGGTAACTGCAGAGTAACTTCTCAGAAGGTTAGCAAGATATGCAGCTAGTAAAAGGATTACAATTCTGGAAGCACTGTGATTTTTCCATTACTGTTATATAAGAGACCTCTTGCTTCTCATTAGTTGTGCTCTTAAGCAATTCAGTGTGTGAAGAAATACTTCTTTGTCTCCATCTTAAGGATGCTGCCAATCATCTAGGCCAGCCTTTCTCATCCAAGGACCCTCTAGATGTGTTGGACTACATCTCCCATCATCCACAATCAGTATGGCCAACGCTCTTTGTGGATGATAGGAGGGCACCAAGTTAGGGAAGTCTAACCAAAGACTAGATGGCCATTAGTTCTGGTGTCACCACAGGTTGAAGGGAAATACTATTTTTTAATTTATTTTGTACCTTTCTTCCCAAATACACATTAGACCCGTGTTTTTCTTAAACTAAATTAACTTGGTGCTTACAGTGCTGAATTCTCATTTATTCAAAGGGGATTCAACAATATATTTGAGCTTTTATTGTGAGCACATATACAACAAAATGAGTTGTAACTAATCTATTTTAGTGGCCCACATTACTGTTAAAAAATAAATAAATAAGCTTGGCATCAACCAGGAAGAAATAAACACTGAAGGATACCATAAGGTGGTAAATGAAGAGACCTGTTGATTCATGTGTGATACAGAAATGGGAACTGGTGGTGTGAAATGAATAATACAGACAAATTGCTCCCCTAAGATTTATATATAGCTAGGAGTGTGAAATGTAATGTTTACGGCAATAGTCTGTGAAATCAGATCACTTTAATTCAGACTTGTTCCTTTCTATGCCACTTTTTTGGTAAAAGTTTTAAGGCAATATTTATTACTGCCTGGCCTTCCTTTTTTCACATTTCATTAAATTCAGAACTTTTCTATGGAGCAATCTCTGAGCTTCTGTTGTGATGCTTCAAAGGAAATTTGTGTGTATAAGACAGGCAGCCTGCCAAGACTAAACAGCCCCAAACAAAGTTTAAAATGATCCCAATTTGTAAGCACGAAGAGACATTTATTTTCTCAACTTTCACAATGTAATTGACTCTTAAAAGAGGCAATTTTTGTGTACACTATTCTGTTCATTAAAAATCAATCCCATATTATTAAAGCACACCAAAACAAGCCTAAATCAACTCAACTTAAAAGTGAATTCCAACACCAAGTTGCTAAGACATAAAAGCAGCCTAGCATATATACTTCCGATGAACTGAGAAAAAGGAACTATCCATACATACTGTGAATTCTATACTCTGTAGCTTGCTTTGAAAGGAAGCTCTGTGTATTAGATGATGCTAGAAGGAATAGGAAACCATAACATTATAGCTAGTTTACAAAGGAAGAAATATGAAGCCATAAAAATCCTTGAACAACAAAATGGTACTAAACTGTCTCCTTCCCATGCCCAGTAATAATCAATGCCAAGAATATGTCCTTCTGGGTGCCATCTTCTCAGGACTTCTAGAGGACCATTTCCACTGGAAGACCTATACCCTGTTGACCACCAACATATTTATATTTTGTCAGTAGTATGGATGGGGTTCTTATCACACAACACAGTAATATCACAAGAGCTGGATTAAAAGTGGGGTTTTTGCCTCTTAGATGCTTTATATGACAACTCAAACAATCTCTTCCCATTGACCATGCTGGGTGAGACTGATGGCAGTTGTAGGCCAAATGTCTTCACCTCTGAATTAAGCCATTTGGATGGAGAGCTATGAACAGCTTCTTCCCAGGCCAATGGTTGTCCCTAAGAAAGGCAACACTGAAGGGAAAGCACTATGGATTCCCTCTTCCTAAACTGTCTCTAATTTTCAACACTACTGAACAGGGAAAAGCAGTGGTTCTCTGGCAACCTTCACACCACTAAAATTAACACTCGAAGTTCTATAAAAAGACCACAGCAAAGTTGGAATAATGTTCTTTTATTTTATAATATATGTTCTTTTATTTTATTTATGGTGTGGTATGAGAGACATAAAACAATGGGTGATTACCTAATCTGGACTTTTCAAAACAAAGACTGCACATTGACAGCTGTTTCCTAAACCTCAGCCATAGTATGATTATGCAAGGTTTGCTATGACTTTGTGCAGTAAATAAAGCAATACAATTAAATGGAACAGAATACATAATGCTATGCTTTTTAAAAAAAACTGGTACAATTGGCCTTCTACATTTGTGGGTTTGACTTTCACAGATTTGATTATTTGTGAGTTTCTCCAACCCCTGCCTCCCCGGTGCTCCTTTTCCAGAGAAACCTTCTCTCTCAGAGGCTTCAATCAGACGATGCAGCCCTTTAAAACCTGCCTCTGGTCCTCCTCCTCCTCCACCAGCCACTGCCTGGCCAACTAAGGACAGCTCACAGCCTTATTTCTCAGCACCACAAACATTCTTCTAATACCCCTCCCAAACCCAAGGAAGGAGATGAGAGATGGGTGTGAAAGAGGAAATATAGGTCCACCATGCCGACCCCCACTTCCCTCTCCTTTCCTTGATCTATTTTAGACCTGGAGTGTCTCTTCTCCCTGGACCCTTTCCCACAGATACATGCACACATTTTGATACCAGTGATTTTTCCACTTTTGTGAGTGTCCTGAGGCCCTAACCCTAGCAAATGTGAAGGACCAACTATTATTTTTCAGCCTATAACTTTTGACTGCCACTCAGACATGAATAACTATTACACAATTCCAAACTCCTTTTCTACAAAATGCAGTTGGCTTGAGCTGTGTCTCTTCAAACCCAGAAAAAAAAATCTTATCTCACTTAATAGTTAGTACTCAGATACAATTTACTAACTTTTTCTATGACCACACAACTAGTGGTTAGGGTGACTACTTACATATTGTCAAAGAAGAGGAAATGCATCAACAAAAAAGATGGATGGGCGAGGAGGACCTGGATTTGCATAAAATGCACACCTACTAATTTATATGTATAGGTACAAAATCAGAAATAATGTCTATACATGTAACACTTGAAATGCAATACAGCTAACTGTAATGAAGAAGACCAAGCAATTCATCTGTGCGCCTGCTCAGTCTGCCTTTCACCTGCTAACAGGCAATGAACTCCTGGCTAATGTTGATCATCCTCCTTGGGCTTCTTTTATTTTTAAACAAAACTTGGAATAGACAACTCTTCAAACAGACAATGGATGCCTTCAAACAGAAGCCTATCTTCTGACAGCCTTTCCAACAGATTGTGAATTAGGTCACATGATTAGCTTAACAAAGGTTGAAGATACTTTAGCGACAAGGTGGGAGTGTGTCTTTCTATAGCTAAAAAACAAGATGTCACAATTCATCTGCATGTTTGTTTGGTTTGTATAAAACACACCTCACACACCTTGGCTCTAGCACAATCTGTGGGTTGCATGCCTCCTCACCCACCTCTTTTGTCATTACAACTGAATTTGCAAGGAACACATGTGCTAAGTTAAAGCAGACTCATGGTTCCAGGAATCTGCCAGAACAGAAAATCTGCTTTAAAACAAAGTGTGTGTGCCTCACATGCCTTGCTTTAAAGAGGAGTCCTTTCAAATGGAAATGTCTGGCAGCCACTGCTGAGGCACTGAAGTTTAGCAGTAACACAACACCTTATTGGGCTTAACGGTGGCTCTCTGGAAGTTCCCAGATCTCTGGACCTTGCTCTGAGTCTCAGGGCCTGGTCCTTCTCCTATTCTAAGAATGACAAGGAGAAAATTTCATAGCAAGAGCACTGCCTTGAAAAGTTGTGTGTGTGTGTGTACACATTCTCTTTTGTTATTTTTTTTAATGGCCTACTCTAAACTCTACTGTGGCTGATGCAAAGAGTATCAGGCTAAATGGCATAACCAAGGGTCTTCCCTTGGTCCCTATGTTTGACCTTAAAATCTCAGGACCTGGAATAGTACTAACTTGGCAATCCTGCTCCCCACATCCACACAAATTGTTCACCTCTGCCCTAGAATTTCCAGCTTCTTTCATAAAGCTAGATACACTGAGATTCAGGACAGTCATCATTTATACTTGCTGAGGCTCTACTGAATTAAAAATGTAAGAACATAAGACAAGCTGGGTTGGATCAATCAAAGCCCTATCTAATCTATTATTCAGCTCAACTACTCAACTGTTATTCTGGTTTAAGAATTTTCTGTCATAGATTCAGTAACTGTTCTTAGACTAATCACTTTATGTTTTGTCTTTTAAGTTCTTAAATGTGAATGAGGCTGGTGTCTTCTAAATGATATCACCACAATATAGTACACAAAAAGCTCTCCTATCAGTTCACAGATGTATGTAGTGAACTGTCTTATCCATTCAGATTCATTTAGCTTAATATTGTCTATACTTAATGACAAGAGCTATCTCCACTCTTTCCCATCACCTGCTACTCAATATTTTTTAGTGGTGATATCAGTTATGCCCCCTCCCCCACAATATATATACCCAGCATATGTATTTCCATTCCTCAGCTCTAGGTTGTCATGTAGTTTGTGATTTTCTTCCTGTTTTTACTACTTGGAGCCATTTACCGGCAAGCACTTTAGATTCCTGCTCTCCTTTTGTGATATGCTTAAATTTGGATTGCCTTGGCCATATCACTATCTGTCAAGCCACACTGCTCATTCGCCATACTGTGTTCCCAGCTCCAACCTTTCATGCATAGGAGTATCTCATGTTCTTCTCTGAAGTGATAGCAGGAACTTACTAGAGAACTTTGCAGGCAGATAAAATAGGGAAAGAAGCCAATACCAATTCATATGAAACTAACAGCTAAGAAAAGTTTGATAACTGTGTAATATTGCATTTATTAATACATTTATGAATACAATTAAATACTGTACAAACATGTTATTGACCTGCTACTCAGAATGGCACTATCTTTCCATCACAGTTGGGACTGCATGTTTCTGTGAGGAAAGAGGCTATGCTGATACTACTATCGCTACTGATAGGGTCTCCCACATCAGACAGGCTTTCTCTGAAGAACCAAACTAAATGTGCCAAACAGCTATTGGGCAGCAACAATAGTAGGGAATGATCTGGTGGAGGATGTCTCCAAGACGATGCTAGCAACACCTTAACTAATTCTTGTTACCACTGCACAGATGAAGGAATCAGTAAAGCACTTCTGAATTACTACTGAATGTCTTTTACCAAGAAAACTCTACGATGAGGGAATCTAAAATGGAGCAAGAGATAATGCAGGCAGATGACACTCCCAGTTCAGAAGGCACTCAACCAACGGCTGGGGAAGAGCAGAGAACAATTATGAGTAGCACTGTATCTAATGATGCAACTAGACTCAACAAAAAACAAACCAACAGAATTAGAAGATATGTATGTGTGTGCGTGCGCGCACACATGTAAAGGTATATAACGAATATGAAAAGATATAATAAATCTCTGAAAGAATCAACTGTTCAGATAAAACTACACAGTCCAAACCCATGAGTAACAAACCTATGTGTAACCTACGGATAAGGTCCATAAGACATAAAGGAATCCATGCATAGTCAAAGACTTTCTATACCTTGGCTCAGTCAAAAATAAAAATGGAGACTGTTGTCAAGAAATTAGAGGTTGAGCAGGACTTCAAAGGGCAACTGTGAAGGAACTAAAAAAGAGTATCAAGGGTAAATATATATCAATAAATACCATAATCAGGATCTCCCATACCTAGTATTGCCAATTTCTATGCATGGTTGTGAAAGCTGGAAAATGAGTAGAACTGACAAGAAAAAAAAATCATTTGAAATACAGTGTTAGAAGAAGGCTTTATGGATACCATGGACCGCTAAAATGACCAATAAATGTTTCTAAAAGCAAATCAAGACAGAACTCTGCCTAAAAGCCAAAATGGCTAAACTGAGGCTGTAGCACTTTGGCAATATTATGAGATGACATGTCATATTAGAAAAGAAAATTATCCTTGGTAAAGCAAGAGTCAATTGGTAAAGAAGAAGACAGCATCACAGGTGCACAGACTCAGTCATGGAAGTCATAGCCCAGAACTGGCAGGTCTTGAACAGGGCTTTTGATGGCAGGGTGTCTTGGAGATCTCTCATTCATAGGGTCTCCATCAGTCAAAGCAGAGGTGATAGCAGTTTAACAAGAACGTATTTATTATAATGATAGTTGTTCACTTGAACTGAACAAAGGGTCTTGCAACACCTTACACCAACACATTTATTACGGCAGAAGGTTTTGTGGGCTATAGCTCACTTCATCATAAGTATGAAGGATTATTCTCAGCTGGCACAGATGTAAGCAAGAAAAGGGAAGAAGCAATGGAAACAGCAAGGTCAAATGGCATTGCACTGTCAATTGCCCCCAGTGTTACCACTTTTTTGTCCCTCTATCAACATGTGCATCAATTCAGGGCCCCACTATGTGCATCTGATGAAGTGAGCTCTTAATTAATTTGTTAACCTTGAAGTTTCTAAAAGCAAATAAGGTACTGTGTCCAGTTCTGGGCACCCCAATTCAAGAAGGATATTGACAAGCTGGAGCAAGTCCAGAGGAGGGTGACCAAAATGGTGAGAGGCCTGGAAAAACATGCCCTATGAGGATAGACTGAGAGAGCTGGGTATGTTTAGTCTGCAGAAAAGGAGGTTAAGAGGGGACATGATAGCCATGTTTAAATATTTGAAGGGATGCCACGTAGAGGAAGGAGGGGGCTTGTTTTCTGCTGCTCCAGAAACCAGGACAAGGAGCAATGGATTCAAGCTGCAGGAAAGGAGATTCCACCTGAACCTCAGGAAGAACTTCCTGACAGTCAGGGCTGTCCGGCAGTGGAATCTGCTGCCTCGGAGAGTAGTGGAGTCTCCTACCTTGGAGGTTTTTAAGCAGAGGCTTGATGGCCATCTGTCGGGAGTGCTTTGAGGGTGTTCCTGCATGACAGGGAGTTGGACTGGATGGCCCGTGTGGTCTCTTCCAACTCTACATTTCTATGATTCTATGATTCTACAGCTTATTCTCTGGAAGTTCTCTGTGTTCAATAATTTCTTTGGAGTTTCTGACAGCTTTTCCTGTTGTACAATTTCTTGCAATTTTTCTCTTTTAAATGATATTTTAAAGATTACTGGATGTTGGCAGCATTCAGTTATTTCTCTCTAGATATATCCCCAACAGTAATTCAACAGATACACCCTTTATCATACATAGTTCTCTTCGTAGGTAATGCAAGTTGAAAATATCAGAAGTGATGAATGATAAAAGAGATTTTGGAATGAGGAAAATTTGTCTTTTTGACAGCTGAGTTAAGATAGAGGTTGTTGAAGTCTCTTCCAGTTGTACATTAGTACTGCACTTTCAAAAATATTGTTCAAGGTTAGATCTACTGAAAAAATATACAATTTTCTGATTAAGCTAAAGTCTGGACAAAATTAATAGCATGTCAGATTCTTTCTCCCCCTCTGTCTCTTTCCTGTGAGTGTACATAAGAGAGAGAGAGAGAGCGCACACTGAAAACTCAGAGAAACACAAATATCTCTTGTAAATGACAAATTGCATGAGATTACATTCTTACTATCAAATATAAGATTGTAAGCACAATATTATCTTCACACGATTCTCTCAAAAAGATCTCTTTTTCTTTACCTTATGAACGCCATTCAGATAAACCAATTATTTCACAGATGTATCAGTTGTTCATAGATATGACACCAGCAAGTTTGGTTCCCTTGATTCAATTAATTATAAATAACAGACTGGCTCCCAGATTAATATGAGTCCCATCAGAGACTCTTATCCTAACTAGTTCAAAATTCATGGAGGATCCTGTGAGTTACTTAACATTTTTCTATTATTTACAGTATGGACTGAAATCTTAATGTATATAGAGCTTACAGTGAAATGTGGGAACGTCATAAAAAGGAGGAAGGAAGGGGGAAAATGTGGCAACACCTTTAAGACTAACTAGTTTTTATTTCTGCATGAGCGTTTATGGAGAGAGAGTATATATATATATATATACACTTCTTTGGATACAGTACAGAGTGATAATAAATGCTCAGGTATAAAGCTCATTTACACAGTTGTAGGAGTAATTTTTCTTTTTTCTTCCCCAATCCTTCCTCCATTTTATGTCACAAGAAACTCATATGGCTACTTCTTTGAAAACTACTACCATGCGGATGTCACTATGATGGAGCCTGGAGGTGTGGCCAGTCTGAGTGACAGGGCAGCCCTGGCAACAGGTTGCCATGTAGCACAACTGGCTCTGGGGAAGGTACAAACCCAGCTCATTGGTGCATGGGGGAGATTGAGCTTTCTAAGGAGTTGCTCTATATAAAATGGTGGCTTGCATTCTTTCAGAGAGATTTCAGAGAGAGTTTTGAGTGAGAGTTTTTCAATCAGCTGAGGGAGGTTGTTTGAATAAGTGGGATTATCTTCTCAGGGATCTAGTTAAATACAGAAAAGAGACCAATCTACTTTGAGTTGGGTCAGAAGGGGTGACCTACACTTGGGAATTTAGCTTTTGAGCAGAAAAGGCAGCCCAAGGCCTGGGTGTGTAAGAAGGCTCTGAACCTTAATACTGTGTTAATCTGAAGAAACTGGTTTAATCCTTTTGGAACTTTTATTTTGCCTGAATATAGTTGTAGCACCCAATACATTTTCCCTGTTTGTTATTTTAATAAAGATTACATTCTATTCTTATAATTTCTGATTTAGCAGAGTACTTTTTAATCAGTTTTAATTTTACACAAACACACTCCCACAGATTATTAAATCTTTCTGAATAAGACCAGAGAGGCTTTACCCCTTTCTCACTAAGGTGGTGGATGTAAGAGGGTAAAGCAAGGGTTGTATAAGGAAGGTGGCAGGGTGCTATAGCTGGCTTGGAAGGGAGCTGTCATGTCCAATCTGAGAGAAAGGAAAGCAGGCCTGGCCTCCTCCATAGTAATTTATCCTAGCTTGATTATGTTGATTATGATGATTTTATAACATACTGAGATGTCTGAAATCATGCCTACACAGACAGAAGGATTGGTACATCTGCAAAATAATTAATAGGATGTACAGTATTTTAACAGTTCCATACTATTCATATTAGGGGAAGGCAATCCATGGCTCTTGGGCTGATTTCATACGGCCTCTTTGGTCTAATTTGTTAGAAGTAGGGATTTTGGCAGCACAGATTTTATGAGGCAGCAAGAATGGCTACTGAACTAAGAGTCACTATGTTGGGATTTACACAGAAGCATGCACAGCTGGATTATCCTGTTAGTTAACAAACTACAGCAGATTCATAAATGAATTGTGGCTGTATGGTGGAGAAAAACTACTGCTTCTTGATGGAGAAATTAATGCTGGTACAGTTGTAAGCAAGGATCAAAATATGGTTCGTGACTCTTTGGCTTTCCTTCTCTTCCTCCCACACCCTCTTCTTTTTTAAGGTAGGGGAATCCGTGCAGTTGGAGTATCTGGTCCACTGGCCTACAGTCATCACATTGCTTCCAATCGAATGTGGCCTTCATCAAGAAATCAGTTCCTCACTTACAGTTTAAAGATTAGGTTATTTTGGCTTGACTCAGATGCTTTTCTCAGTTATTATGTCATCTTCATTTTAATACTATTATTATTATTATTATTATTATTATTATTATTATTATTATTACCACCATTATTACTATCATTATTATTACTCCATTTATTGCTATACACTCCCCGATATCCAGATGAAGGATGGTTTAGAAATGTTATAATAATAAAATTATTAAATAAGTGCATCTTAACTTGTTTATAAAATGCAGTTGGAAAGATCCCTTGTGTTAAAGATTACTATCAATATACTTTGCAATCTTGTGAAACAATATTTTCCATTAAATATAATAAGGTAGATCACTTTTCCTGAGAAGTACTATAATACGGCGGCAAAGAAATAGTAGCTTGGTAAAAACTGGGTAAATCCACAGGCTAAGATTCCTGGGCATACATATTCACTTGATGATGTCTTGACACACTAATGTCTTCTAACAATGGTAAAAATGCATGGATTCAACTTTAGTTGTAATGTGTGAAGCACACCTTAGCATCAGTTGTTAAACTCTAAACCTACAAGGCTTTTCTAGAAGACCTAGAAGACTTTCTTCTTTAGCCTGTGAAGGGAAAGGTGACAGCTGGGGGCTTCTAAATCAGAGGCAGAGTGTCTTTGCTCCATGTTTCAGATCAGACTGAAAAGGGACTGCCTAAGGTGCTGGACCCTACTCCCCTACACACACACACACAATGGCATCTTAGGTAATTTCTCTGAAGTTCATGCTAAAACCCAGAGCAAATTCACCATCCCGCTGACATAGAAACTTCCAGCTGCCATCATACCAGGTCTATAATATCCCCACTTGAAATCCCCACTCTGAATAAACACTGAAGAACCTCTTATTCATCTAGGAGTTCCACACAATTCCCATGGAGTTCTATGCTGTCCTGACTAATTAGTTCTAATATGAAATTTTATCAGAAAATTGGATGCAAAGTGCAAGAAGGGATCGTATAGTATCATACAAAGGCTGAAAGCAAATAGAGGTTTTCCACTCTCACAACTGTCATTATCAACAGATATTTCATCAATCTGCAGAAGAAGGGAAGGGAAGCAGGACCACTTAACTGGCTCAGCTAAGAACATTGCAAAGTTTTACTCTTTGGCCCTTTCCGCACTGGGGTATTAAAACGGTGCAGAGCAACCTCCAACAGAGGTCGTCTGCACCATGGAGTGGATTGGGGCAGACTACTTTTCGTAGTTCCGCATCTCAGTCTGCTCCGAAGCAACCGGAACTGGTGGCATGGCGTGTTTTTTAAAAACCTCTTTTCAGAGGTTTTTAAAAAGCACGGAGCACGCAGCCCCGTGCAGCTCCGTCGCCGCACTCCAGTGCAGATTTGCAGGCGCACACTAATGCGTGCCTGCAGATCTGCCGGGGGTGGGCTTCCGGCTGGCAAGCTTCTCTGGTTTGGTGGAGAGCCTCCGCCAGCCAGAAGCCGCCATTTTGGACCTCGGAGGACTGCAGAGCAGCAAGCTCGCGCTGCTCCACATGGCGACGGCCTTACTTGGCTGCCCGTAAGCTCCATTTTAGCGCGTTTTCCCCCATTTCCCCCTCCACATGCGGAAAGGGCTAAAATCCCCCTGAATTGTTTTCCATCCCAGGTGGCTGTTACAACAATGCTGCAGCTGAGGAGAGAGAACACCAGCTAGCACAGATAATTAAATCTTTCTGAATGAGACCAGAGAGTCTTTAACTATGAGCTGGAAAGATAGTACTTAGAATTGCCATACGTTATACTTTTCAGGATACTCCACCTGAGAAATAGGTTTGTTCAAACCACCGTCAGAGCATAACATGCATAAAAGGAGTTTATGTCCTAAAGCTTTTTTAATCTTTTGGAGAAATATAAATTGATTTTTTCCCAAGAAATCAATGATATTTCATAATAAGAAGATTATTTCTTAATAAAATTTTTAACAGCTGTGAACAACGAAAAATCGTGTAGCGAGGAAAATTGCTGATCACAGGCCATGTAACCTGGTGCAAATGGCTAAGAGGTAAAAGAACTGGAATAAAGATGAACACTTAAGTTCTGTATTGAGGCTCCTATTTTAAATCAGATTTTCCATGTAAACATTAGCAGCATAGAGTTTTGAAAAGAGAGGCTGCTGTTTATTGGCTTCAGTCCCATTCCTTGCCTAACATTTCTGAAAGAAATTCAGCTCCATGCCGAGCAGGTGGGGTTTGGGAAGAAGCCAGCTGCTAATCATCCTCCAAGACAAAATTTTCATTTAGTCCCTTTATGTTTTCCAGGCATTGGACTTGCTCATTTTTCAGCCATTTTCGAGTGCGAGCACTTTGATCACATTCCAACCCAAATATGATTGTTTACATACAGTATAGCAGCATACAATTTGTTAAACCTTGATCTGAAAAATTTTCAGACACTAGCTGCATACTTCACAAGCTGTGCAATTTACACCTGAGGCTCTTCTGGCTCTAAAATGCTGGGGTTTCTTTTTCTTTCTTTCTTGCTTTGAGGTAAACATTCATTCCCATTCTTTTCAACAGAAGTCTTAGTAATAGCCTCTCCAGAGGTTAAGAAGTGCAGGGAAATGATTGGCACCAGTGACTTGTAAGAGGCATTTCCACCACCACAGATAAAGAGAAAAGCAGACTCGTTTGCCTGCTGTTTGTAAAGCTGTATTGAAACAGCATTCCCCCTCCCCCTTTAATTATATGAAATGTTCACTTAGCCCTGACAGAAACACAAGGGTCTCCAGGTAAAGGCAATTGCTTCATATGAAAAGAGCTTACAGAATGCCTGACATCTCACTGTTCTGTTCCACAGGTTCCATGAAGCCACACCGTAAATGTCTTGTGTGTCCTCCAGTCACAGAAAATACAACTCCAACAGTTTAAAACATGGTCAAGATGAATCCTCAGATTCAGACTACAGAAGGGGAAAAAAACCCCACAAAGATAGAACTATTGGGAAAGTCTGATTTCTGCTTTAGGAGGGGATAAACCCATACTTCAATCCTTTCCGAAAGCACTGTGGTGGTATCTCTTGTGAATGGACTGAGTAAAAGACGTCTGGAGCTACTTTCAAAGAGGTTGCTCCTTGCCCTAACATTATTTCCTCTGCTGTTGTAAGATATAATGCTCTTCAATAAAGACTTTTTATAGTTCTACACTACTATAGCGCATTTGTAGTATTTTTTTCTTTTTAGTTATACAAAGATTCTTTCTGGTCATCACAGTTAACCACATTGTCAAAATGTTGGTGACAAGAAGGTTAGATTATATAATCTTCCGACTTTCATAACAAATAATGCATATATATTAAACATATTAAACATTTTGATGTTATAAAAATATAGCTGCAGAATAAGTTACAACTGAATTAAAACAATGGTTTTAAAAAATTAACAGGATGATAAAATCGTGATACTTGCAAATGTGGTAACGAGTTTGTGTTGAGCTGTAATAGGTTCACCTGCCTGATACATCACTTCTGATGTCAAAGTCTTTAAAAAGATGGAAGACTAGCACAAAAATCTATACCTGTGGAGAATTCACTATTGTACTGAAAAAAGGGGGGGGAAATAACTTGGGGAAAAAGTACTTTTATGGATTATAACTCTAGAATGCTCCAACCAATATGACCCAGATGATAAATTCTGAGTTCCCATCAAAAGAAGGAACTTTTATAAGCTCTAAAAGGAACACAGGGAAAATTTATCATGATGGCACCATGTGAATACCCAGTAAAATGTGTGTGAAAGCAGCACACATTTACCCATGAAGAAATCACCTCAAAGAAATTTGAAGTATAATCTTTTTTTTAAATCTTGGGACTTAAATCCTTTATTGTTTTCATACCGCTATATATGCAAGTAGCAGGAATTTTTTCATTGAAATATACCTGAGGCAAAATCCTATTTGAAGCCAGGAGAGCGAAAAGCCTCACTAGCAAAGCATAACATAGAATCAGCCAGAAATGGAGATACATGGCATTCAGCCAACATGGCAGATGACACTGGCATGCCAGAGTGGCAGCTCATGGAAGAGGTGGAGCTATCCTGAGGCATCCAAGTCAGGGCTCTACTAGCAGATCAGTTGGGTCTGTTTTGCCCCGAGGCGCTTTGAAATGGCCAACAACTGCTGCACAAGGACATCAGAAATGTCTTATTGCCTGAGTGAGAAGAATTTACAACTTCTGGAGCAAGTAATGTTGCATTCGCATTGCGCTCCAACAGAACTTAGGTGCTGGTTGTCTTAATTGTTTATAGTTGCACAATACCAGGCCCAAATATGTGAATTCAGAGGCAATGAGTAAAAATAATTTAACAGAAGAATCAGATTAATCTAGATAATACTCGCAATATTTACGGGAAAGTGCTCACTCTTTGCTTTTATCAGATATAATCTGGCTTACCTAAACGTTTGACAGAAAGACAGAAAGACCAGTGTAAATTTTATTTTAAATTGCATGCTTTTGGTGGGGCTGGCTGTTTTTTGTTGTTCTTTCACTTGTGCAGTGCCATCTACAACAGATGGTGCATGCTCGCTCGCGCTCTCTCTCTCTCTCTCTCTCTCTCTCTCTCTCTCTCTATATATATATATATATATATATATATATTTGCTGTTGTGTGCCTTCAAGTTGTTTCCAACATATACATTGACAGACACACAGATACATTGGATACATATCACATGTGTATATGGTTGCTAGACTGAAAACAGGAGAGGACTCTTGGACTTTTAACGGTTGTGTGGAAGAGAAGTTTCAGCTGTTGATGTTTGTCACCCAACCGGCAGCAAGACTGCTGAAATTCCCTCTTCTACATAACCATTACAGGTACCAGAGCCTTCTTCACTTTGCAGTCTGGCAACTCTACACCTGTGTGACTATGATATACCTCCTGTCCAAACCCCTCAAAACCCATTTTTTTCTCTACTGCTGCTTCCACTCCCAGCATGATCATTTCTGAGTCAGTGGAGAGAAGGGGTAACTAGGTATTTTCATATAGCTGAATGCATAGGACCGGTATTCACCAAAATCTGTCAGGGGTCGTCTGGAGATCCCTGAAGAAGATGTCACTGTTGTCCATCCAGCTGTAGCAACAAAACTGGGCAATCTTCTATTGCTCCTTCAACAGATAGGACATGGCCATTCTGGAAGGGGGGCTGCAGAAAAGAAAAGGTGGTTTGGACAAGGACTGTGGTCATCACACAGTTATTACAGAATTCCAACCTCTACACTAACCAAAAAATGAGTTACAATGGCATAAACTGGATTACTTACAAGATGCCAGTCATCTATTCTGCCTAGAAAGGAAAAACTTTAGGGGCTGGACCCCCAGAGACAAAACATTGAAATGGGGCCCTCAGGTCTCTCTGCTGCTGCCACCCTCAAAGAGTCCATTCTACTGAAAAAAGTTCAGTGGACCACCACTCCTGAACACACATATGTGTGCGTACACGCACACACACGTGCACGCACACACATCTCTGTTCATTCTCCTTGCCACGGGAGGAGGAGAAAAGGAAGACAATATGGAGTTCTGAACTTTTGTAAAAAATAAAAAAAAAGCTATTATAGAAATTAAGGTGAAGTATGGTTGTGTACGTAATGTACAGTACATACTGTAATAAGGCAGGTGATCTGTTAGGAGGGATGAGAACATGGAATGTTAGGGATCATTGATCAATGTTTGAATTGGATTTTTAAAAGGCTGTGTTTGACAGGTAGTCAGAATGAAAGATAGGAACCAGCCAGAGACAGGAATAAGATTCTGAGATATAAGTTAGCCAGAGTTTGTTTAGAGAGGAAAGACAAAAAGAGTAGAGTGACAGATGAGACAGAAAAAGGAAGGAATTTGTGTTTTGGGTCAGTTAGGAGAGTTAGTTAGAGCAAAGATTATGGAGAGATAGGGAAAGAGTTAGCGAGATGTGTTAAGAGTCAATTATGATTTGGATGAATTCAGTAACATTAGCCTCCATAACCATAAATTTCTAATCTTAAACTATATGTAAAAATTCTGTTTCATAAATTATTTTTCTGTTGTACACATGTGCCTGAATGGACACTTCAACAGTGCTACTGAAGTGGTTGAGTTCAAACACACAGTGTCCCTGGTGGCAGTAGTACTTCAAGGGTTGTAGTGTCCAGTCATGGGATTACAGGAATCAAATAAAACACAAAAACCACAAGGACATCTAGAAGGTCTCCAAATATGTAGCCACAGCAGCAAGGAAAAGTGAAGGTCCCCACATTTGGTGGCAAAAGTGGGATAACTGGACAACCCCACAGACTAAGGGCCACAACCACCAGACTGTTCCTCATCCTCTCTTCTTCCTCTTTCCATGGCAAGGAAAGGGGTAGGCTTTGATGAGCTGGCTGTCCCCACCTACCTGTGCTCCTGTATAGTTTCACCATATAAATAACCTTCAAGATACAAAGAGAAGCTATGGTATGAGTACTGTTCTTTGGTACTTGGTCATAAGCAAAGCTGTCAATTTTATGGACGCAGTTTTCTACTACAACTAGTATGTGCTGTTTTACAATGCCTTTAGAAGACATTTTAGTTTATACTGTAATTTTTATCTATTTATGAGCCACCCTGAGTGTCACACAGACCCTGTTATGGAGATTGGAATCATGTGGCACTCAGATGTTGCTGGATGGCAACTCCCAGCATTCCTTTATGTGTGATAACTGCAGTGAACACCATGAATTCTTGAGAATTGGTGGGATAAAGGATAGAAATCCCACGTTTGGCCACAACGGTGAGATTGCCTGAGCTCACACCTAGCAGGACTGGTGGGACTGTCTGAGTGGAAAATCCCAAAGCTGGTGGGATAAGGGTTGGGGAGAAAATATGGTGGCAGCACCAAGATCCCCATATTTCACTGGATAGGGCAGCTGGGAGTTGTAATCCAAAACAATCTTGAGGACTATACAATTCCCACCCCTACCATATAAGGCAAAATGTAATGAAATGTATCAAAAAGAGAACGGCTGGTGCTATGAAGGCATGACTATTCTATTTTTATTTACATTAATATTTAATATTTATTTATTTCCCACCCTATATAGGGGATCTCAAGGCAGGGTACACTAAAATCCAGTATAAAATAATAAGAATTATTTCAAGTGATTAAAAGCATATTAAACTATTTAACACTTGAAACAAGACAATTTATAAACAATTAAAACAATTTAAAATGATTCAATTTAAAATAATGCTTAAAAAAATCTTTAACAGAAATGATCTGTTTCCCAAAGACCAGACAAACATATATTTTTGCTCTCTAATCCAATAGTTCAAGTAGTGGAACAGAAGCAGAAATACGTATTGTCAATGATGATAATAATGGTTGTCATAGTAATCAGCCAACCATACTTTGCAATATTTGCCAATGTTTGCTATCCTTACAGAAGTAACTGTGGACAGTGCCAAAAATTATATTGACTAAAGAGTATTGAATGTAATTAAAGGCAGAAACATTTCTGGCATTCATCCTGAAAGCCTAAGCGCTACTCAGATTTAGGCATGTCTGGTTCATACATTCCAGTATTTTAGATATCTGTCTATCTGTTCCTAGGACTTTTAGCAGCTGGTTTGTTGATCCTTTGTGACTCATGGGTTTAAACAAATGCAGAACTATAGAGAAATCAAAACAGCTAGTGAAAGAGTTTAAAAGAATGCTAACTGAATAATAAATAACAGCAATATTTAAAATTAATATAATCCGTTTCAAATGCTCAGAACACTTCATATATGGCTGTTTTTCCCTATGTGGCAACCTTTAGATGTCTTGAATTATAATTCTCATCATTTCTAGGCAGCAGGAATCATGCTGGTTGGGGACGATAGGAGTTGCTGCCTAATATATCTGGAAGCTCAATGTCAGCGAGGGCTGACAAATGGTTTCTAAACTTGGTTCTCCAGATTTTGTTGAATTGCAAGAACCCCCAGGCAGCATGTCCATTCTTGTGGAATTCTTCACACTGTAATCCAACATCATCTGGAGACCTACAGATTGGGAATAGAGCCCAGCTAGGGCTTCTTTTTTTGGGGGGGGGGCTTAGTAAAACTTGCAGGATGGCCCCCTTCCTACACTGACATTACAGTCCCTTACCCCATACATATAATTTCATGAGCCATGAAAGCAGTTTGTTTTAATTCTGAAATTACTATTGTGCATTCTATATTTCTGAAAAATGCTTGTTTCTGTTATTTTTTTTAAATAGTAACACCTTGGCCTGAAAGTTCCACAGGTTTGCTAACAACATTTCATTTTGGTCATTAACAAAGCCATTATCCGTCAATGTCTTGATTTTTTTTTTTTTGAAATGGACTAATGCAATGATAAACACTGAATGTAAAAGCAAAATGAATATATATATATTCATATGAATATATATATATATATATATATATATATATATATATATATATATATTAATTCGGTTGCTTTGAATTTGTGCTCTAATGAGCAGGTGACATTGTCCAAAGCTGGATCAAAACCGCAACTGGAATTAGACTTAGACAGGACCCACAAATTCTTTCAGAAGAAAGAACAGCACATGATCCCACTATCTTATGATACTCTGCTCAGCCCTTCCCACCAGCCATAAGGAACTCTGGGACTTGCCATTCTTAATATCATCAAATGTGTCAAGCAGAGAAAAACAAATCTCTCAGTCTCCCTTCTAACTGCATAACAAATTCTCTGTTCTAAGGCTGGGCTGGGCCACATGGCCTAGAAGCTCAAATTGCTTCTAAGTGACTCCACAAAATATCTCCATATTTGGAGTATAGATACACAAGTAAATCAGTGTCTATAAGTATAAATATCTTCAGACATGGCATACAGACATGGAGTACCTAGATAATCCATTTCATCCAGGAATGCCTGGATCTGGGAAGCTACCACAAGGTCTAATATTTTGTCCCAAAAAGTCAATTTCACTTTTTGAGTGAATTATTGAGATTGACCAATAATTCTCTGGTATGGTGGGATTCACGGAGGACTCCCCCTCCCCAATAATAGCCTCATCACAACTTCTTTTAGACAAGATGGAAATCTGTCTTGTTGTAGTGAGGCATTCAGTAGTACCCTTTCCTAATTTGCTTTCAACAGTCAGTAAGTGAATGGCTCCAATATGCATATGGTGGCTCTCATTGCCCCAAGGATCCTGTCCACATCCTCAGGTTGCACAAACGGAAACATACCGAATAACACTGAACAAACAGGGGCGAATCTTACATCCAGCTGACCGGTATCAACTACTTCATCCAAGTCAGAGCAGATCCAAGTGATTTTATCTGCAAAGTGTTTTGCAAACTCTTCACCATAGGCTGCCATTTTATATTCTTGTGGAGCAAAATGTAAAAGGCCCCTGACCACTTGAGGCAGCTCCATTGGATGACACTGTGTGGTGCAATGGTGGCAATGATGGAGATTTCTTTGCTGCCACACACACACACACCCAGCATAGGCTTTCCAATGATCTCTAGCCCATGTTCAGTCAGATTCACTCCGAGTTTTCTACCATCATCACTCTAATCTCCATCCCACTCATTTCCTCATCATCAGCTTCCTAGTGAACAAGGGTGCTTGCTTGGCTTCATTCTGTGAGAGGGGACACTTAGGAGCAATCACATCCACTACCCAGACCATTCCCTATTCCAGAGATCAGCTGAGGCTTCAACAGGATCACCTGCCAAGGCAACAGGAAACTCCCCAAGAACCTCCAGAATCCATCTGGATCCATAAGCCTCCTCACTTTGAACTCAGTTTTCAGCCATCGAAATAATTTGAGGACAAAGGAGGAAGTGGGAGGAGGACAGAGAAACTGGGACACTTTAAAAACAGCCGAAAAAGTGGGATAAAAAAGGATTAATTGGAACTATCCCTGCCAAATCAGAACAGTTGGAGGATATGCATTAAGCATCAACCATAACTTCACTGAAGGTGCTATTTAAATTAAAAAAAAAAACAATTCTAACAAATGGGGAAAAGACACATGCACACTTTCAAGGCAGTGCTTTCACCCTCAGATTCCTCCACTTCCCTCTGAGAAATGAATGAGAAGGTCCAGGTCCTGAGACTCAAAACCAAGGCTTAAGATCTGATGACTCTAGACAGGATCTTTTGACTTCTGAGCCCCTCTGGACCCACAGACTCTGATATTATACCCTTTTCCACTCCCCCTACGTGATGAGCCCAGCTGGAAATCACTGCTCTTAAGTAAGACGGCACTTACCTTATGTGACTTAAGGAGAACAAATGCTTGGCAAAATACCACCTAACAGTAAACCCACAGACGAACTGAAATGTGGATGCATGATTTTCCAATTCGCATTAGTAATACGCAATTTACATTGTATCAGCTAAAGTATTTGACTAATCAGATCTGTAGACAGACACATAAATCAGCCAAAAGTAATTTAATTAGTTAACAGATCTACACAAAGAGGTTTCAAAAAGGAATCGCTATCATATACAAACAAACAAAAGACACACCTTCATTGTTCATTGCTAATCCAAGCATAAACTTCTAGCATGGCCTTGGGCAGATCACTTAACCTCTGCTTCAGAGCACCATCTGTAAAATGACATAGCAATGATTCCACTCCACACAGAGATACAGGGAAGTTGGGGGCGGGTGGGAGTAGAGTACACTAATGATTGCCAGATGCTCAAATGTTTCACTGATGACGACCAGGCAAGTACTCTGTTCAAAAGAAAAACCACTAAAAAGGTCACTCATGAGAGACTTTACTAACAACTTGGGGAGGCAATTAGTCCTCATCCTAAGGAGATCTTTCTGCTTTATTTTTCTCAACCCTTCCCTTCACGATGCAATCTTCCCTGGCTGAAATACATTTATCTGCAAGTGACCTGGCACCGTGAGGAGGTTTTCACAATGGTGCTGCCATTCATGGAGACAGAGGATGGTGGAAGCATACAGAAGTTTAATTCAGAATCCCCAAAAACAAAATCATTGCTTTATGTAAACGAAAGGAAAGTAGCACTTCTAGCATCCATCTGGGCACGTGGAGCCTATTAGATTGGATGGGAAGCATGCAGCTTCTTAAATACGCACACCATGTTGTTACACAACATGCTTTCATTCCGTAAGAAACACTTAGCAAGCCCACATCACAAGACACAGCGAAGCACCCTCCCAGTGAGCTGACTGATTTCCATTCAGAGCTTAGCTGCAAACCAACCAAAATAACCACTAAATAAAAGTGAACTTAACCCCACCTTGCCTCTTTTTTCTCACAATTCCCTGTAGTAAATGGCTGGATATAACCAGACAGGGCTAATGAGGCAACGGATTGATCTACTTTGCATCCCAGATAAATCCAGTCATTTTGAGACCTAATAGGATGGGGTGGGGATTCACACAGCAATAGGGAGGAGGTAGCCCCTCCCAGCCAACCCAGGCTTCTTTCAGGTCAACCAGAAGGGAACAAGATCAGTCACATTGTCTTTCAGTCAACCCAGCACTGACCTGGTCATCTGGGGCCATTTAAAACAACATGCAGGTATCTTATGAGAACTCCTCTGAACAGCTCCAGAACAGCCAGCTTGCCAGGCTGCAGCAAGATCAAATGGACCTAGGTTGCTTGCAAGCTGGGGAGGGTGGTTAAACACTCTGGGAGCATCTGTTTTGATTATCTGACATCTTGTGCTAGATGTCATGTGCCCTTTTCATGAGACAGCCCAGCCTCAAGTAAAACAGAAATTGAGAACTAAACCTCTCTCCACAGCTTCACAACTATGTATTATCTGAAACCATCAGATTCAGTTCTGCAGAACAAAGAAAGTACAAGCACATCTCCACATTTTTCACTTCATCACTGTCATTAATCCAGCCCAACTTCTCAGCATATATTACTTTACTTTCCACATGTAATACTATTTCCCCCTTCAGTTCTTGCATCTACTCTTTTTTGAACAAGTTATACCATTCAACTGCTATATTCCAATCATGGGAGTCATCCCACAGTGTCTGTTATTCCCATCAAAGATCAGCTATAAGACTGCAGGTATCCTGTGAGACCTTAATTCATTCCTCCATAATATCAAGATCCTAATCTCATCATTCCTGTGCAACAAGGACTACTAATCTTGTGTACCACTGCTCTTCCATCTGTACAGTTCGTGGGTCACAGAGTTTTTCTGGGGTTAGATAAGAGCAGAATTTGAAAATGTCAAACAAATTTTTGGAGTACAACTTCCAGAATCTCCCAGTCAACATGGTGATTCTGAGAACTGTAGTCCAAAAAACTAACTTGTCAAAATGAGCAAACAATTGTTCATTATGATACATTTGATTCTTCTCAAAGAAGAATAGGCACCACTGTTGTAACAGGCTATGTACAGAGACAAAGGGCATGCGGATGTCTATCACACTTCCAAACGCAGGGGACTACTTCAGTTTCTATCTTAGCTACTATGATATCATAACAGTGACCAGAGCGCTGAATGGTCTGGGTGTTATGATCATATTACTCTAGCTCTGTATCATCTTCTCTGACTCCTAATTAATTACTGGACCCAATGCAAAGTGCTTGGCATCAACCTATAAAGCCCTCCACAGACTGAGGCTGTTATCTCTGCAGGAGTGCCTCCTCCCATGTATGCCTACCTGAGATGACTATCAGTGGCCTCATTCTGCATGTCCTTGCATGCTGAACCATGGCACATATACCCTTGGCTCTTTCAGCAAGAGCCTGCCAATAATGGAATATTCACCTCACAGAGATCTGCCTATAGTGTCAATATTTTTAACGCCAGTTATTGAAGTTACTGTGTGCCTGCAGTCATTTCTGACTTACGAAGACTTAATGTTGAATTGATCACGGAGTTTTCTTTGCAAGACTTCTTCAAGGGGGGGGGTTACTTTTAACCTTCTCTGAGGCTGAGAGAGTGTGAGTCACTCAGTGGGTTTGCCCAGAGTCACCCAGTGGGTTTCCATAGCCAAGTGGGAATTCAAACCCAGGCCTCCAGGATCATAGTCCCTGCTTATAGCACTATGCTATGTTGTATGGTGGGGTGGAAAACACAGGTATTGTTTCATTGCTACTCCAATCAGTCTTAGCCAAGGGTTTCAGGATGACAGGGGACATGCTCTGGACAGCTACACAACAACATCTAGACAAAGAGACATTCCGCAACCTTGATACTGAGTGACTGCAATTATTTGTTGCTGTTGTTGTTGCTCTCCTCCTTCCCCTGTCCCACCAATTTCACAGTGAACCAGGTATTAGTGATTGGAGCTTTGGATCTTATGGACTCTGCACTTTTTGGATAGAATCTAAATCACTGACAGTATCATTAGATAATGTGCTATGTTCCACCAAGCAGTGTCACTTTGTCACTGTGCTATCAAGAGGCAATTTACAGCAATTTCATTCATTTATTTTGTCAGTTTGTTTATAATTGCTCTGCAAAAGAATATAACAACAACTACAACATTGTTATTGCTGTTGCTATTATTGTTACCCTTTGTTGACACAGAACCAATATATTTTCATTTAAAGAAAATGAAATTGTACATAAGTAAACTGAAGAGCTACACATTGCCTACACACACAGGCCATCTCTCTTAGGCAAACACGAAATGACAATGGCTAACACAAACCTTTTTAAAAGGTTTTGTAACTGTCAAAGACTAAATGGCTGTCTTAGATTTCAGTGCAGAAACATGGTTTCCATCCTACTAAAGAACTGTATTTTGCTTTATTTAAAATCAGGAGAATTCCACAGAATATGAGATACAAACACAAAAGGGCTGTACTAAATCAATTTTGCTTGGCTGCAGTACAGTATGGCATTAGCCACTTAGTTAATCTTCATAAACAAGTAACTCATTCAAAGGAAAATAAATTAAATGTTTTGCCTTGAGGAATTGTTTTATTTCAAATCTTTTGTAGTTGCAACGTCAAAACTGTACATCCTGCTAATGCGAACACTCTTTTGTATTCTGGAACATCTTGAAAGTGATTTGGTGGAAGAATGGCCAAGACTAATTTTTTTTTCCAGTGAAACAAGTTGAAAAACAAAATAATTTCTATAACACATACAGAAACAAAACAGGACATCAAGCATATATTCTGGAAGGAAACATTTATTTTGCTAAGCCTTTGTACCATACATTTCACAATGTTGCTATAAGATGATTGAAATCATTACTGGGATATTATATAAATAGTCAAAACCAAAATTAAAGTGATATCACCTATCTCTCTCTCTTTTTTAAAAATATGATTCTCCTACAGGATAGATTTTCACTAAAAGAGGAGACACATTCTAATTAGAATCATATTAGAAGAGACCTCGAGCAGATCCAAGGAAGGCTCATGACCAGAGTCTTGGGCTCTGATCATGCCCAAGCATGCATGATCTGTCAAGGTGGCAAGGCACAATAGGAGGTATAATTCCCCACGATCACCAGTGTCTTGTGTGGTCATTCACCTCATGGTTCTTTTAAGCATATTTGTTGGACATGTTCTGTTGTAGCTTCATTTGGAGAAGAGGTATTAACTTGTATGAATGTAATATTGGAGCAATCTTTGAAATCTGCAAATGGAGAGGTGCCTTTAAATTATTTACCTGCTTCTTGGAACTTAACTAGTGGTAGGTGGGAGCAGACACTCAGAGTATTTGCAGGGGGACTAAACAGCTTACACTGCAACCTTGGAAAGATAAATGCTCACATCCTATTACTCAATAGATCTTTTCTATATTTGAATGTGACGTGCAGACATCAGCTTTGTACGACTAGCTATCTGGACAGCTGGTTGTTTACTGAAGTTTACACACAAATTTGTTTTCATGGCTGTCTTTTCATTTCCTGGCGAGTTTTGTTTTTTTAATTGAAGGTTATTTCTCTTTCTTGCCAGACTTTTTTATATAATTTTTACACCTTAAAAAAACAAATGAAAGAAAAATATGACTTGGCTATATCAAATGTAATTAGGAAGATTGAGGATCCCAGTAAAGCCTGGGGCCTTATGACATGAATGGGAACCTTTAATGCACATGCTAGAAGGAGGAGTGGATGGGGAAACATCTGTATTACCTAACTACAGAGCGATGCCATTATTGCTTTTGAAGTTCTCCTGGCTTCTTCATCAAGCTAAGATGTTAATGTTGGAGGTTGGAACTTTGGCATGTTTCTGCTCACTGGTAGTTAGACTGCATGTTGTTCTCTAGGAGTTTAGGCACAGCATGTTTATGGCTACTTCCTGGTTTGTTTTTTTGTTTGTTCACACCCAGTCTCTTCCTGCATCAGGTAGACACTATCCCTTAGCTCTCATCTTCTCACACCATCCTCTCTCTCTCTCTCTCTCTCTCTGCCTGCCTCCATGAAGTATGTGCTCCTCAAGAGCTCTCTCAAGATGAGAAGCTCCAGTTTTCTGATACAATGCAATACCATTTTTCTCACTTTCTTCCAGAAGGTAAATCTGTTTATTATGCACAAGTACTTGTGAATAAAATTACTTTTTATATATCTTACCAAAAAGACTAAGTTTGATTTCTTTCTCAGCATGGTCAGTGGTCATGCTAGCAGGAGGATTCCAGGTGTTTTAATAAAGAAAAACAATTTTCCAAATTCTAGAATCAGGACAATGAATAGCATTATGAAGCTTTCCATTTCCTTTGTCTACAGGTGGGTATTTAGGACTTCTATGTCTTTGTTTCTGTACAGAACACTGGTTTGGTTTCTAGAAGGGTAGATCTCAGTTGGCCTTGAATTTTAAAAATTAAAGAATGTATTCGAATTTCTTCTTAGTGAATTATAAAATAAGGGAGTCCTGATTTTTCTTCATTTTTCAGGTAAGTGACGCCATGTAGTAAGCAAACATGATCTGGGTGTAAACTTGAGTAACCAACATAATATATTTATTGAAGGTGGAAAAATTATTTGTAGTGGGTGTTTTAAAGGCATCTGAAGAAGCAATTACACATTCTGAAAAATGCCAGACATAATGAACAGTGAAAAGCTTTAAAAACTGAGATTTTCCTTTCATAATAAGCAGGAATAAAAGTATCCAGCAGAAAGAGATTTTCTTATAGCCAGAATTACGGTTGCTTTTTAAGACAGTTTCACAAAAATTTGTAATAGGAGATTTCAAAACCACTAGAAATGCACCTACAAGATGAGATTTCATTTTGTAGAATAAAAACAGGGATCTTTCATTCACAGAAATGCCAAATGTAATAGATGTTTAGAAAAACTCTTCTCAGACAAAGTGCACAAGATTGCATGTGTGTAAAAGAGGCTTTGTTTTCAAACCACACTATTTCATAAAACATGTATGCTCAAAAATACAATCTGAGGTCACTCCTTTTGGTTTCAAACCACATGCCACAGCTATTTTCTCTTGTTCCATGATTACTGCTTACAAGTCTGAATGAATAGCCTTTAATTATACCTGCTCTTCAGTGCTACAGTCAGAAACTAAAGAAACACTACCACCATAAAGAAGTAGGGTCAGCATACCTGAAGAAATAGCCAATCTGTAGGGTCAATTCCATGTTTTGTTTTGTACAACAAAAATTGAGCAGTGTGTAATGATGCCCAAAACATGTGAATGTTTCAGCAAAATCGTATATATATACTCCCTCCCCTATATAAGTAGCCATAATTTTCCAATTGGTAGAAATATATGAGTGTCACTCAGGTCCAATAATCCTTAAGCCTACACTGTTTTATTTTCTGTTCTTAATTCATCCTGCCCTTTCTATAGTTAACTGAGGCTAGTTTGCTCCATCTCTCTTTATAACACTGCAGGAAGATAAAGTTAAAGCATTCATTAGCAAATCACGTATTCTGGCATAGGCCAACACCACCAAAGCCTTTTATCTCTAGCTTCAAAGATTCAACTGTCATACAGAGCCCTTTGGGAGAAAGATTCTGGAATTTCAAATTCTTATAAATCTTGAAGAAGACAGCACAAAGGTAAGACTTGCAGCTGAAAGCACAGGAAGTAAGGAGAAAATCTATCTTTCATATTTAATCACTCTGGGTGGCATTTCAGAAATATATCCTGCAGTCCACAGCAGTAACACTCAATTTGCAGAAGGAGGTTGAAAACTGCATCTGGATGACGTTTTGTTGTATCCCTGCACTCCAACAGACCCAGGAGTGTGATTATGCAGGGATGCATGTTGTATCCAAGGTAGGTACTAGTTCTATTTTGCTCTTGTTAACTGCAGCCAAGTCAGTTTCAGCTTATGGAGACCCTATGAATGAGAAACCTACATGAGCCCTGGCCATCAACAACCCTGCTCAGGTCTTTGCTCCATCTTAAATTATCACTGTTAGAATGGTTCATGTGCAGAGATTAGAGAAGTTACTTTTTTTTTACTAAACCCTCCAGAATTCCCCATCCACAACAGCCATGTCCATGATGGATTCCGGAGAAATTTTTCTCACGTCTAGTTCATGTTATTAACAAGGTGCACTCACTCAGATGACCAGACACAGGGAAAACTGTGCCTTATTTATTTTTGTTAATCAATTAATTACATGTATATCCTGGTTTTCTTTCCAAATGGGTCCCTGTACTTCTGTTAGTGCGAACAACACTGATGTGAGGGTCATTATAGGTGACTTTTTTTTCTAAAATTAAAAAAAGCCTATATTCTTTCACAGATTTTGCCATCAATAACACTACATAGAGTTTTCTGCCCAACTGACTATGGACAGTCAAGCCGTTACAACTTTTGCAGCTCTATGGATACTTTTTTCCTAAATCCTCCTAGCAGTTGTTTTGTTCAGCTGACAGGTGCTACAAATAATACAATTCTTGCTCTTCCCATCCTGCTATTTGAACATTTAAAAGCATTAATAATGTCTTAAGGGAGTAAATACCAGTTGGGACGGATTAAAATCTGAAAATCAATAAAATAAAATAAAAAAATGGTGATTGGTGCCATTGGAGCACAGTCACTGACCATGTCTGTGTTACTTAGTTGTAAGCATACAAGTCTGATGCAGACAAGGCCAACCCCAAGTTTTTTGCTGCCTGAGGCACATTAGATGGCACATCTTTCTAATCTAGCCTTCACTCCCAATGTTATGGCACACAATACTTATAGCCAACCCAAGCATTTTGGTACTGCAATAAACAGACAACAATAGTAAATACATAACTAAGGCCATTTCCACACTACACTGTTATAGTGCTATTATTCCACTTTCAATATTCTGTGGAATTCTGGGGTTTGTAGTTTACTGAGGCCAAAGAGCTCTTTGTCTGGGAACTATAAATGCCCCTTCATAAACTGCAAACGCCAGGATTCCATAGGATGTTGAAAATGGAGTAACAACACTATAAGAGCGTAGTTCAGAAATGGCCTCACAATAAACTGCCTTCTCATGACAGCAAAAAACTTTTCCCCAAGGCAGTTGCTTTGCTTTACTTAACTGTAGGTTTGGCGCTGCTGACACTGAACTGGGAATGTAGGAACTGGGAGCGCAGAGCACTTATGGTACATTTCCACACAGATGAACACACTCTATTAACTGTAACATCTTCACGGATATACACAAAAAGGAGGCAGAATTTTTAAAGCAGAACAAAATTCTTTAAAATTTAGGAAACATTTTAAGACTTGATACTTTTTACCACAGATGGTTTCAATACCTCTGATAATAAATAGCACTATCTGAATTCCCCCACAACCAAGCATGTGCCCACACAATTCCTCATTATCCATTGATTTATTGTAGTCATATCTTGTCTTGCTTCAAGAAGCCCAAGGGGATATCCATGAGTCCTCCCCAACTCCACATCCTCAGAACAGCCCTGCGATATAGCTTAGGCTCAGATTTGATTAATAAGAAATCTCAGCCTAAGATATCAAATCACAATCGGCCAAGAGCTTCATTTGGGCCTCCACAGTCCTAGTCCAACTAAACAGCGTTTCCTTTTCCAAGGAAATGGCAACCTACTCAATTTTAAATGTGCCCAACTAGGGTTTGAAACTCAACTCTACAGATCATAACTAAGGCATCTCAATAAAAAGCTACCTATTTAATGGCAACTCTTTGTGCAAAGGGGCAAAATACTGTAGCCTCTCCACATTCGTGAGGGTTCGCAGCACAGAACCCACATGGAACCGCAAATAACCCCCCCAGCAATTCCCCTCCCATTCCCCTCCTGAGCTTTCCCCTTCCCATTCCTCTGCCTCTGGCCCAGGGTTGGGAGGGAGGAGAAAAAAGACAACCTAAAAGGCTTATCAGTACTTTCCCCTCAGAGACAGAAGAGAGGAATTCTGGAGTTCTAATTATTTCCAGTAGCCATCTTGGGAAAGGAGCACCTGACCAATCAGCAGTCAATACAGAACAGAATGTGCAATTACATGGCAGAGAGGCCATGCCTTCAGCAATGGGAGGGGGCTTTGCTCAACCAAAAGGAAAAAAATGTCCATTTTAAACACAAGCCTCACAAGCCTGGGGTGAGGAATGCACGGGATGGGAGGAAGAAAATGGGAGAAAGGCAAGCACATGCCTTGCAAATAATCAAATTTGTGGAGGTCACACCTGTGAATGTGGAGGGAGGACTATAGTATCCTCTCTAGATTGCTTTCTGGATCTGATATTGTGGTTTCCACAGTAGTTTTAAAGAATATTTCGTCATACGCTTTAAAGTCTTTTTAAAAACAGATCAAAGATATTCCTTCCATTCTCTTGTCACCATGCTACATAAAACAAGCAAGCATCTCATCCTGGACCAGCCTAATCAATTATGTACTAATCACCTACAGTTATTGGGAGGTGTTTTTTTTTTCTTTAGAAAGAAAAACTCATTTAATTGGCAGTTTTATATGTGAAACTTGGGCAGTTATGGACAGTAACTGCCAATCTCGTACAAACAGGGGAAAATAAATGCAAATTATAGGACACTTAACTTTTTGTGAATTGGCTGTTAAATGAGACAATAATCTACAAGATGTTGTTTGTAGCATCTCATTAATAAAACTCAAAAGTTGTTTTCAGCAATTATGTGCAATCATTGTCATGTTATTACTGGCCAAGAATCGTCCTTCACTGTAGGCTTCAAACACATAATTGTTCTCTCAGATTGTCAAGGAAAGCATCCTGTCTGCAGAGAAGACATAGAGCTGCATCCCACTGACACAGGAAAACATATCAGCAAGAAAGAAATTTCATTATGCAAGGAACTTGCTGTGAAAAAGAATCCACAAATTGTGTTTGCTATGTTTGTTGAGAGACCAAAACTACCACTCTTCTCCCCTAGTTTCATGATAAACAATGTATCCTTCTCATAGTGTTTGGCCCACCCAAACAGCAATGATCCAATTCTGTCTTCCATCACTGTCTCTCCTGTTTATCCTGCTGAAGAAAACACATTTCCAGTGCTCTGCTTCAGCTCTTCTGCCTTTTCTGCTAGGGGACTCATTCTACGGAACCCCAAGGCCAAGCTCCTGTTGAGATCTGGCAAAGTATAGTACAACGTGTAAAGTCGAAGGCTTTCACGACTGGAATCCATAGGTTGTTGTGGGTTTTCCGGGTTTTGAGGCTGTGTTCTTTTAGTATTTTCTCCTGATGTTTCGCCTGCATCTGTGGCTAGCATCTTCAGAGGAGATGCCAGCCACAAACGCAGGCGAACCACCAGGAGAAAATACTAATAGAACACGGCCTCAAAACCTGGAAAACCCACAACAACCTATAGTACTACACTTATGTAACTTTGTAGGACTGAGAGGAAACAAGGCATCCTAGCCAGTGAGGGGAGGCAGAACTGTTCCCACACATCTTTCTGAGAATGCTACAGATTCGAAAGAGTACTGCAGACTCTTTGGTGTATAATAAGGTTTCAGATACCTCTTCATGCAAGCTGGGAAGAAGCCCTACTACCCGCCCAACTGGCCAGTTACACAAGTATTAAGCTTGAACAAAATTCTGGCCTCAGCTAAAAAGCAAAAGGATCATGATGTCAAAGAGGTAAGCTCCCTCTTTTTTCTTTCTTTTTTTCCCTGCCACCCTTTTCTCTCTTTCACTCTTCCTTCTAATTCACTGGGCAGCAATTAATCTCACTAAGGGCTGGACTGATTACTTATAGGGGATTTTTGAAATTACTTTAAGATATCAGGTCATATTTGGTATGGGGGCCACAAGTCATCCACTCTTACCTTAGAAATTTCCAACAGAGGGATTTTGTGCTCAGTTAAAACCATTGGACTTCTCCACGTGTCAAGCTCAATTTTTGAACACCTCCCTTGAACTCCTAACCTGACAACTCCCATAAGGATCACAGACAACTAGTTCGACCTCATAAGTCACAAGATATTGTTCCTCATGTGGATTCCAGCCCTGGAACTCACTGGGCATCTTATAGGGGTGGGTGACGCATTCTCCCTGGGTATGACATGCCTTTCTGGGCAAAACCCAGCAGTAAAGCAGTTCAGTGGGGAAATGGAAGGGGAACTCTGGCTCAGGAACCATGAGCTTAACAGCAGAACAGAACAGAGAATCATGCTGGAAAAAGTCATGAGGAATAATAATAGAAATCAGTCATATCTCAAGTTAAGTTCTGCAACTGATTCAAGCAGGGTAAGCATGTCAAAGCAAAAAGAATGAACAGTATCTGCCTGGCTGTATAACAGTGTTTCAAACAAAGTATACAAAGATCCCCGTACACTACAACACAGCTTTGAATGTCATTCCTTTATATTTCATCATTCATCATTACTTTTCAAAGGCTGACGCATTACTTATTAAGACTAGTGTATTCAGTTTGTGCTGGTTTTAATTAATTTTTGAAACAAAAATATATTTTAAAAATAGAAAGGCAAAATTGTCATCAGAAAGCCTGTGTAAATGTTTTAGAAATAATGACAACACATTATTCATTACTCTAAAAACCCATTAACAATATACTAAGCTTACGTTGCAAATTAACGGCATTATCCCTTCATAAGCCCATAAAGAAATGTGTTACAAGCAACTTTGTTACTTGTAGCACATTACTTCCAAACTCTAGATCAGAGTCTATAACTAAAACTGGTTGAGACAAAGTCTTGAGGAGAAACTTCCAGGTGACTCCTCCCCTCTTGATTAACGTGCAACCAAGCTAGCTGTTTAGGGGACAGTATATTTAAGACAAAAAGGGATTATCAAGGGCAGTTGATCAGGCTGGACTGCAATGAATCATAGATAGATTGGAGAGCTAGCATGGTGTAATGGTTTGAACACTGGACTATGATTCTAGAGGCTAGGATTTGAATCCCCCACTCAGACATGGAAACCCACTAGGTGACTCTGGACAAGTCATACCCTCTCAGCCTCAGAGGAAGGTCAAGGCAAATCTTTCCAAGAAAATTCCATGACAGGTTCACCTCAGGCTCACCATAAGTCAGAAATGCCTTGAGGGCACACAACAATAGTAGATAGGTTGAGGAGCTTCAAGATGGTATTTTCCTTCTGGCCAGGAGTTCTGATTGGTCAGTTCAAACAAGTCTCAATTGTTAGCAGCAATGTGGTGACACGACAATTACGCAAGCATTTGCTCAACTTTCTTGGGTGCAGGGGAACAGCTGTTATTGTTATGTGCCTTCAAGTCAACTCTGACTTATAGCAACCGTATCACAGGGTTTTCTTGGCAAGATTTATTCAAAGGAATTTAGCCACTGCCTACCCCTTTAGGCTGAGAGAATTTGACTTGTCCAAGGTCACTGCCTAGCTGAATGAAGATTGGATTCCTAGGCTCCTGAAGTCCTAGGCCAATACTCAAACCACAACACCATCTTGTGTCTCAAAGGAAACAAGGCTGGAATAAGGCTAAAGATGAAGAATGTTGCAAAGGTATGGGGAACACCTATCCTATGCAATTTCTCCTTGATATAATTAAATAAAACAATGTACTTTATTACATCAAGAAGGATCTTCATTCCAGGCTACATTCAAACCATGCCCTCCAGAACCAAGAGGTCAGGGCAACATCCACTAAATGCAGAGCACATGAAGCTTCTCTGTAACAGTTCATAAACCAGAGTATGAAACCAGAGTCTGATCTTCAAGCCCAAAAACCCATGGTCTGTCAATCTGAGATTGTGAAGTCTGAATGAGCTACTGTGTAAGAGGAGCAAATAAAAACTATGAGGCAAATCTATTTTTGAAAGCTCACTCTGCTCATCCCAGGCTTGCCAGAGATGTGTGTCTAAGCTGGCTGAAGCACTCAACAACACCTGACCACAAATGCAATGAGCTTGGCAATTCATGCTCCAGCTCAACAGAATAGCACCCCAATCAGCTTTAAGAGTTGCAGTATTTGGAAACTATGGGTCCTTGATCAGCACTTAGTGAAACATTTTTTTAAAAAACTGTCTATAAAAGCAATAAAGGCTCTGTGCCACCAGCTGGATCAAATCCACATACCTTAGCTAAACTGGATTTTGGACTAGACTGCCAAACATTCCAGCTTAATTAGTTTATGCATCACAAACTGAAATAATTTACAATTGTTTAAAGGAACTGGACTGGAGTGGCGGGATGTCAGAGGAAATCTACCATTAACTGCACCATTTGAATGTAACACGCTTTTTCATTTTTTGTACAGACTGCACAGACTGTAATGAGTGATCTTCAGCCAGACTTAGAAGTGTGTGTTCAATTGTTAACTGAGATGTTTTCTGATTTTAAGGTATTCCTTCAAAGAAGAGCAACTTGGGAGCTCTGTAACAGCTCCAATTAATCTTTGCTCACTTCTAGGAATGTGTTGCTACTTGTTGTATCAGGGTGTTGCCCCTTTATTTGTTGTCTTACAACACTGGCCTTTTGAAACTCTTCGCTCCATGACATGATTCCTGCATGAACTGTTAATATGATCACTCATTCACTTGTCAAACTCCTATTATTATCTCTCTTGTAAAGTGGTTATCCTATCAGGTATTAAATGTCTTGCATCATGCTTTTGATTGTCCCCAGGGAAACTTTGCTTGTTCAGAAAGTTAACTGCTTAATTAGCTCTCCCGCCCACCCTCCTGCAAACACTTCATGTACTTGATATCTATACTCATCTTCACTGATCAAAACAGAAATGTCACTTAAGAGGATATAAATAATAATTAAAATAAATCCATTGCATTCTAAGAATGCACACTGCACATTAAATCTTCTTTCTATCATTCAAAGCTGGCATAGGAACACCGAGGAGTTTTTTAAAAATAGGTAGTGAAACAGTCATAGAATAATTGTTTATTCAGCAAATTTCCCGAGACAAGTGCCTATTAACATACATCTGTTTCAGGATTATTTCCAGGATCCACACGTCAGCAGGGCTAAACTAGTCAAAAGTAAGGGGGAAAGAGTTCTTGGTTATCTGCCAAGCTCCAAAGAACCGAAAACTACCACCATTACATAGCATGCCTTTGTACATACAGGGAATCAGGTTAACTCAATTTCTTTTTCTTGCATTCTTAGTTTTGGCACTGTTTCAGAAGTTATTCCCTGAGTTTCATGAGTAGCTGTTGGGCTGTAAAGGTGAGATTTGAGTCTTAGACTTCCCTCTCCAACTCATTGTCATTACTGCAAAACAATCCAAATAAAACTCATCATAAATAAGCACCAACAGGGGAAAAATCTGTCAGATTTTTTTACAAAAATAAACACTTCCAAAATGTTGATGGAAGCACAGAATCAGCTCAATAAACCAATAATGCTCTCTGAAATAGAGCAAGCAATAAAAGATTTGAAAGTTGATAAGGCACCAGGACCACATGGGTTCACAGCATTATATTATAAGAGATTTATAAAAGAACTGATTCAACCAATTTATGCAACCTTGAAGGAAACAGAAAAGTATGGCAAACCGAAATCTTGGAGAGAATGAAATATTATATTGATACCTAAAGAGGGGAAAAATAAAAGAGAAGTCAAGAATTATAGACTAATCTCTCTGCTAAATATAGATTATAAAATTATTGTGGCAGTGCTGGCAAAACGACTGAGAGGGATACTACAGGATAAGATACAAGAAGATCTAACAGGCTTTCTCCTTGGTAGATACATGAGAAGTAATGTACGAACAATTTTAGATGTAATTGAGTACTATGATAAAAATCCAGGGAAGAAAGAAGCACTTATTTTTCTTGACGCAGAAAAGGCATTTGATAACGTCTCCTGGGCTTTTATGCACTGGGTGTTGAGAGAATATAATTTAGGAGATAACTTTTGCAAATGGATTGAAATGATCTATCAAGAACAATCTGCAAGGCTAATGATTAACGGAGACATTTCTACAAGTTTTATTGTAAACATAGGGGTACGACAAGGATGTCCATTATCACCACTAATATTTATTGCAGTTCTGGAAATTTTACTAAATATAATAAATGAGGATTTACAGATAAAAGGTCTGAAAATCAAAAAAAAGGAACTGAAATTAAAGGCTTTTGCAGATGATGTTATTATATTTTTGGAGGACCCACAAGAAACAGTGCAAGAGTTGTTCGAAACCTTGCAGAGATATGGAGAAGTGGCAGGATACAAGATAAATAAAGAAGAGACAATGATAATGACACTGAATATGACAAAGAAAGAGAAAACTGATTTAGAGAAAAGGTCAGGATGCCAACTAACAAAGAAAATAAAATATTTAGGAATTGTTATCACAAATAAGAATCAAGAACTATACGTCAAAAATTATTTGAAGATATGCAAAGAGATCAGAAGTTACATAAAAAATGGAATAAATTAAACCTATCATTTCTGGGAAGAATAAATGCATTTAAAATGACTTTATTACCTAGACTCATGTTTCTCTTTCAGAATTTACCAACAATAGGAAGTGACAAGGTATTCAAAGAATGGATCTTCAAAAATGTATTTGGCAAGGGAAAAAGCCAAGAATAAGATTCAAAATACTACAAGATGCAAAAGAGAGAGGACTTGATCTACCATCACTTAAAATATATTATTATGCTTGCTGCCTAGATTGTATTAAAGATTGGATTCAATTAGAAAAAACATCAACAAAGGAATTAGAGGAAATAGATAACAAATTTGGCTGGCATGCATATTTATGTTATGATAAGTTGGTGGGTGAATAAAGAGTTCAACAATCACTGCATCCAGAAGACGCTGTTAAAGATTTGGCTACAAGTCAAGCAAAAGTATTATACAAAACTTCCAATTTGGACCTCACCACAAGAAGCTTTTAAAATTGCTCCAACAAAACAAGGAAACTTATTAACATATCAAGATATATTGATATGGGAGGGAGATAAACCTAAGATGCAATCTACTGGAAGATTTGAAGGCAGATGGACATAAATTAAACTGATTTCCTTGGCAACAACTCAAAGAAAGATTTAGAATGTATTAAAAATTGTATGGATTAGAAAGAAAAGAAAATGAATTAGATTTATTATTGAAGGGAGATCAAAAGAAGAGAATCTCTAAACTTTATAAACTATTGCTGAAGAGAGAAATGGAACCAGATACTGTTAAAGACACAATGGTTAGATGGGCTCAGAATGTGAGGAACCCAACTGAACTAGCAGCACGGGAAAAAGCTTGGAAGATAGATATAAAATTTACACCAAATTTATATTTAAGAGAAAACTTCTATAAGATGCTTCACAGATGGTATTTGACCCCAGAAAGATTACAAAAAATAACCAAAAATGAAAATGCAAAATGTTGGAAATGTGAACAAAAGGTTGGGTCTTTTTTTCATATGTGGTGGACTTGTAAGAGGGCAAGTAAATTCTGGAAGGGAATACACAATGAAATTCAAAAAAATTGTAAAGAGGACTTTGAAATGAAACCTGAATTTTATCTTTTAAATATGTTAGGCCAGCAAAAGGAGATAAGAAGTCATCAGAGGATAATATTGTATTTGGTAACAGCAGCAAGATTGACACATGCGCAATATTGGAAAGAAAAGAATGATATTGATTTAGAAGAATGGAAACTAAATGTTCTAGATATGGTTGAGACAGAAAAATTAGCATACACCTTGAAAAACAAGCCCGTTCAACATTTTGAAAGGGATTGGAAAGGAGTTACAGAATGGTTAAAAATATAGATATACAAAATTTAAGAAAGAATTGTTAAAAACTTTTTTTCTCTTAGTTAACAATATATTTTAATTTCAACTGGAGAATATATACATGGAAGTGGGGGGGGCGTGGGATATATCCGAAACAGTGTATGTCCACTCTATTTTATACAACTGTAAAATTTAATAAAATTTTTGTAAACAAAAAAATCATAAATAAGCAAGAACAATGGGTGAAGGTAGAAAGGGTTGGTCTGTCACTTATTGCAGCTATCAAAGTATCCACAACATCCCCCCTTAATGAGAGGCCTAAATATAACCTGCATGTGTGTCTGGAGGCTTTTGTCAAAAAGGAAAGTAGGTAAGGCCTAAAAAAAAAAAAAGCTGAGAATCAGAATGAGATCAATAGATGCACAAAGAATAAAGCTAAGATCTAAATCATGTGGAGAGAAGACTGAAAATATAACTCAGAAGGATGCCAAGTAAGCTTTCTGACTGCCAATCAATAAGGAGGCTTAGAAATGTGACATGAACTGCCTGATCCTACTCACAGGAAAAGAAAAACTAATAAAGCAATTAAAGGGGAAATTCACTAAACTATTGCTGTAAAATAACTGACTTTTAAACCGAGAAGCTTGAAAATGAGCTAGAGAGGTTCAAGGAGAAGTTTGGAAATAGAAGTAGAGGTAATTTACATTTTCCACCTGGAGGAGGAGGAGGAAGAAAAGGGTTTTATGTCCAGTTTTCCCTAGAACTGAGACTCAAGGCAGCTTGTAGCAATTAGCAATAGCAAAAGCAATTACATTTCTAAAGCGCTTATCAGTGCGAAGCACTCTCTAAGCAGTTTATAATGTATTTCAGCTAATTGTCCCCAACAAGCTGTGCACTCATTTTACCGTCCTATGGAAGTATGGAAGGCTGAGTCAACCTGGAGCCCTGCAGGATCAAACTTACAATGTTGTGGCTGCAGTACCAGCATTTAACCACTGCGCCACCAGGGCTCTCAGCAATTAAAACAGATACAAAAACATATAGGTCTCAATGATGATAGAAGTGGTGATAAGAGTGAGGATGAAATAAACATTGGTTTGCACAACTATGTGTAAGACTTGCACTAAGTCTGTGTCATTCCTCTAATTGAGAAGCTTCAAACAAAACATAAAGTAAAGAAAATGAAATCCAACTACCTGCATCTGCCTACACTTGGTGAACCCTTAAACTACTTTTTTCAAAGAGTTTTTAATAAATGGAATCTGCAACAAGGTTGCAGTGTGGAATGTTCCTATTCAGAATTCCAGGATACACCTTTCTGTTTCTTTGCTCTCGCCTCTTTTTGGATCGTCTACCCCTGTATCTGGATTCTCATCTTTCTGAAGCTGTTGAACACACTCAGGCCATTTCCACACTACCTTGTTATAGTGCTATTATTCCGCTTTCAACATCCTCTGGAATTCTGGGGTTTGTAATTTACTTTGGCCAAAGAGTTCTCTAGTTGAGAATTCTAAATGCCCCTCCCTAAACTACAAACCCCGGGACTCAACAGAATATTTAAAGTGGAATAATAGCACTATAACAGTGTAGTGCGGAAATGACCTCAGTCACTATTGAACTGTTTTGTGCTTTTTTCCATTTTTATTTTTATTTTTGGTACTTTTTTTATTTCACTAGAACTTTAATGGGTTTCTTAAATGAGTCCATGCTGTTCTAACATCTTTTCAACTGTTTCTTCCTTGTACTTTCTTTCTCTTTGCCAACTCAGCAAGACTTTGCTTTGCGTTCTAAAATCTTTTTGCGATCCTTGTCCAGCTTTAATCTTGTGATCACCACTTTGGTGGGATGAATGCCAACACGAAAATCTTTTAAAAATCTTGAGAGTCCTTGTGTGGAAGCTGGGCTTTTTGACTACACAGGGCTGGTATTCATATAATTATTCTGCTATTAGTACACAGGACTGTTTGTGAAAAGTTCACTCCCTTTAGTAATTAAATCACACATTTGCAGTTGTTGCAATCTTTGCTACAAGTCCACAAGACTCTGTGAAAAATGTCTCTTGAAACACACTTCATGGGGCTGATTTTTACCTATGAAGTCCTAAGCAGTATGGAAGCAGGATATCAGAATGGCTATTTCTTCCTTTAGAAACATGCCCTTTTTGCAGGTCCAGCTGTATGTCTGCTGTTCTTCTAATAGTCAGTTGATTGTCGTTAATTGTTAATTGTTCTGTGTTTTAGGAGGTTGGTTTTAGATGGGTTGGTGGGTGGGGAGGATTGGGTGTTTTTTTAATGATTTTTAATGTAATTAATGTTTTATTGTTGTTCACCGCCTCGATCCATGGGGAGAGGCGGGATAGAAATGATGATGATGATGATGATGATGATGATGATGATGATGGGTAAGGATGGTGGGATAACAGGATAGGATCTTCTCTATGGTAGTACCCCAGTTGTGGATCTCTCCCAAAGAGATGTAGGCTGGTTCTACCTTTGCTTAGTTTGGGTGGGTTGTTAATTCTTCTTCTACAAGTTATCTTCAGTAACATTAAATGTATTGGCTCTGCACTCTGTTGAGCTGTTTTCTTCCTGTTCTGAATCGGGATTTTTTTTTCAAGTTTTAATTTGTAAGTTGCCTTGAAGTTCTTCTGGCCAAAAACTGACTCAGAATTTTTTTTTTTATAAATACATAAAATTGAATTACATTTTTTTAAAATAGACTGCCAACAGATGAGGGAAACATGATTTTGGATTTCTGACAGGTGAGAGCTTGCCCAGAATGGCTGGTAGTAAGAATAGTTTAATAGCTCAGCCTCATTTGCCAAGCACAGAGTGTTGCTGCTTAGCGGTGGGAGTTACTGTTTGTGCTGCCAAGATCTAGATAGCCTTTCTAGTCCCTTTTCTCACTCACTGCTATTTAATTAAAAAGAAAAAGAGGAGCTTTTACAGGCCAATATACTTTAATATATACAAAGTTGAAATTCCCTATTAATTAGTATTAATGCTGAGATCAAAACTTTAAAAAAAAAGAAAAATAAATTCAATGGTTGGACAAGTTATAAACCACCCAGGTGGACAGCCTAATCCTAGTCAATGAGAGCTCACTGATAACCATCAGCTCATTTCAGATAAGTCATTAAATGTCCATTAGAATGTAATTAGTTTTTATCACTGTGGAACTGTGCTGACCTGAACTAGAATTTGAGCTATAGGCTCCGAGACTATTTTCAAGACTATGAAACGCTTAGCAGCTGGATACTCACTGCACCTTTGTTGCCTGCAACTGATATACAGGCATACCTCAATTAACAAGACATCTGACAGTGAAACACTTTTTTTACACCATCTTTTTATGCCTGCCCAGCTCCCTGTTTTCCTCCTCATCCTCTAGCTTGATGTTTTTCAGCTACATTGCCACTAGGAGAATGGTGAAGGAGGGTGGGAGAAATTCAGTGTTTTGGTATCAGGTTCCAGTAATGTGTCTACAGTAAAAAATTCAATAAAGCTTGAGATGGGAAATAATGAGATTCTGCTCTAGTCAATCCTTCTGTCGCTGTGTTTGGCTGCCCACAACAGGCTAGGTAAACAGAAGCTGCCTCCAGAATCCCTTATGGAACATGTGTGTACAACAAATCAGAGAGAAAATGTGAGAGCAGATTAGCCTGCTTCATCACCTACTCCTCAGTGTGCTTCTCTCTCTCTCTCTCCACACACACACAATTATATTATATGTGTGTGTGTGTGTGTGTGTGTGTGTGGATGGTCTCTCTGGTTACCAAAATAGAAATCATTAGAAAAGTAGAGGATGGTGAAAGAAAATGTGATCCCTGGTCACATTTTGGAAGACACATTCAAGTGGTTCCAAGAAGGTTCAAAATGTTTTGGTTTACTTGAGACTTATCCGGTTGTTTTGTTTTACATGGATATCTTGTTAGTTTTGAATCAAATGTCTGCTGAAACACTTTGAACTGTGTTTTGGGGTGTGGGTGGAGGGAGTTGCTGTCTAGCAACCTATCCTCTTTCATTCCATGTTATTTCTGCCTCTGGTACCAAATTTTCTGTTAAAGAAGTAATGCCTACTTTGTTAATGGAGGTTTACCTGTACAGGTATAGCTTTGGAGAATCCAGAAACATCTCTGTTCCACTAGCCTTTATCCTAATGAGATTGGGGATTTTTGCAGATATCAGAAGTGGAAAGATTTAGATGAGAAAATGGTAACACTTGAATTCCTAGTGCTAGGTGAGAAACCAGATATATAATAAAAGAATACACAGCAGATAAAAGTTGAACAAAGACATGGATGGATACATGTTCTGTATCTGTGATGACAATAAATAAGAATAAATAATGAGTGATATCTTTCTGTTGGTTGAACAGACTGTACTGCAACTCTGCATCCTGTTTTGAACAGAGCCCTTTCATATGAAACACTGGGAAATGGTTAATGCTTCCAAGCAGTTAAAAAGACACAATGGAGCACTCTGATGGAATCCTAAGTTTACTATAGCCAGAGAACAACAAACTAATATTTACTTAATATTTACTTGATTAAAAATTGAATCAAATTATCAACTTCACAAAATATAAGCAGAGCATGTCATATACAGGCAAAGCTTGGAGAAGTTACTCTTTGGAGTACAATCCCTACAATCCTTCCAGGTAGTGTAGAAAATGGCTAGAGGAGTATGGCTGGGGAATTCTGGTAGTTGTAGCAACTTCTCCAAGGCCTAGATTTAAGGTAATAATTATATAGGTAGTACCAGTTGAAAAAGCAGCTGCCAAGACCAAAGATGGTCAATGTCAAGAGATTTCTAAACAAAAGTGAGATGGCCAGCTTTAGCTGTGGATTCGTGATAAGGTGTTGGACTACATGACTCTTGGGATCATTTCTAATTCTATAGTTTTATGACTTCTGAGGAATGTTCAGGTAGGGGGTCTGAGGATTAGAGGTATAATCTGCTATACAAGCACATCTTTGCATGAGTAACTAGACTGTTTAATTAAATTGGATACAGCAATAAAGATTTCAAAGGTATACAAAACAAAAGTATATAATGGATACCTGTTTGATTATTAAAAAAAAACAGAAGAGGACTGAGGTGGTGGATTCAGGGCTCACAAGGTCAAAGCATCAGGATCTCTGGATTAACAAGGACCACAGTATCATCTATCACTTCCCTTGGGTTCCCCTGTCCCCTCTGAGATTAGCTGAAAAACCCACAGTAGCTGGAAGGGAAACAGATTTTCTCAGCAACAATGTATTGACATAAACAATCCATGTTGTAATCCAAAACATTCTGGGGTGGCCCATATACATTAGATTTGTAACAGGCCTGATCCTGCTGGAGATAAAAACTGCTAGATTTTTAAATATATATATACAGGGAGATAAACGCAGCTCTCTATGGGGGTCGCACTATAGGAATTGCCATGATGAAGCCTTGCATTTCAAAATTTACCATTACACCACTGCAAAAGAGAGAGATATCACTGTGGTGTGAAATAATAGACCTATCTTTCATGACTTTAAAACAGTAGTCTTCTCTTTTCAAATAAAACTGTGAGCAGCCTTTTTAATCACTTGATATAAATTAGTGGTGTAAGTACATATGAAATTGTTTTGGGGGTGGCCTGTGGACTGTCAGCCATCCGTGGTCTAGATCAGTATTTCTCAAGCTATCTCATACCCTGCAACATTTCACATAAGAAAATAGAGAATTTGTGAGGCATGTGGCTGAGCAACATGAGGATGCAATCAAAGGTGCGTGTTCAAGTGCTGTTACACAAACTGTAATAATTTAAGCAGAGATTTATGTACTGAATTGGGGGGAGGAAACAATGAATAAATACAATAATGTGTGCAGACACATGTATACAGCATGATTATAAATGCCATATGTGTTTGTGCAGCATGAGTATAAATATCGTACTATGCATTAATGTAAAATCAACCCACTCAGAATGATAGCTTTCTCTCAGACTTGTTATCATTGCATGAGCTTTATGTTCACACTCATCCCATCTGCTCAACAGACATCAGAGCCACATACATCCCACCTTTGCTGTGAAGCTCATGTGGTTACAGCCTCTTAGTCTAACCCACTTTGCAGGACTTTTAAGACATAAATGGGGGTGGGAATGGAGAGAAAATCATACACTATCCTTTCAGCTCCAGCAAGTAAATAGAATGGAATAAAATTAGTTCAAATGCATGAAGTTGGAGGATGCATTCCAATGGTTTTTAAGGACATGTACGCTGAAGTAACTTCCACTGAATACAATGGGGCTTACTTCTAAGTAGATATGTGTATGATTGCATTGTTAACAAAAATGAACTACTGTTCCATAGAGAACAAATTATCTTCCCTCTTTCTCTCTCTTTTACTCTCTCTGTTTGCATACAAACACACACTATTCCCGTCACAAATACTGGTTCCTTTTATCTCTCTTACACAAATGCTCACAACTACAGAGTCTTCTCCTCACCTTTTACATTCACACATAGATAAACGAACATCCCTGCATTTTCCTAAAACATCCACAGGCTAGAAGAAAAACTGAATTGTTCCTTGCTTTCTGCTGCTTTGTGCCTGTCTTCCTTTCCTTCCCAGTTCAGTCACCTTCTGCAACAGGGAACAGAGAACCTATCTTTGACTGGTTGGTGAGGCTTCCCCCCTCTGCAAGACTGCCTCTCACCGTACCCTGGATGAAAACATCCAATACCTTTAACAGTGGCAATGGGAAGACCTCATGCTGGAGTTCAGAATCTGGGATTCTACCAGGACAAGCAGTACAGTAGAACCTCTGTTAAGTTCCCAGGGACATTCTAATGATTTTCAGGATACTTGGAGGGTATGCTATCTGATGTGCCAGGAAAGTGTACCTTTTGTGCATATTATCATATTTACATAGTTTCCAGGAAACTCACTGTGAACCAGCAGCCATTTGCTCATGGACTGGCACCAGTTCATATACCACCACTCTTAGACCATCTAATGTGGGGAGCAAAGACTTTTCCCAAAGTGCCAGGGACCAGTACCACATCTGTACACCTGTTCCTTTCTTTCTTGGAAATTCTCCATGCTCCAGAAGCCGGTGGTTTACAGAGCAGTGCTGGTCCATGGACCACCACTGGTCTAAATAACTCTGACCCACACATCCCACTTGCTGAAGGGGAGCCATTTATATATCATTTCTCATTCATATATGTATGCTTTGTTTACTTAGCAAACACACAACAACCTCCTTTTTATCTTAATTAGTGACCTTTGGGGCTGATTATATCAGTAAACACACACACACACGTCTAAAGGAAAAACAAACATAATATAAAAGTAGACCTATCAGGCAATCATGAGGAAGAATAAATCTGGGATCAAACACCCAGGAGGCTAAAGGGCTGTCTGAACAAGGAGGTCTCCAGCTCTCAATGGTGAAGAGGCCCAAGCACTTCATGATCTAAGCACAGAAACAGAGATCGCCCTCTCATATGATCCTGCCAAATGCAATGCAGACAATGGCAAAAGATATACAGTGTAATATTTTGAATAAAACACTGCAAGCAGACTCCCAGTAACAGAAGGCTTCATTCAGAATAGCCTTAAGAAGCTTATCTGATATATTCTGGCCTGACTCAGCAGGACTTTATAGAAGATGATGCAGAACCTATATTCTGTCAGATGTTTTAGACTATTACTTCCACAATCACTTGCCATTATCTGTGCTAGGGCTCCTGGAAGCTGAAGTCCAAAACATCTGATGAGTCATGAGTTTCCTAAGCTTGCTACACAGACATGATTAAGAAACTAAACATAATTAAGGGGGAAAAGAAACAGAAAAAAATACAAAGCAAAAGTTTTCCTACTGAGTGCTTGTCAGCGTTACAACACGCAACTTGGTTTCCTCAAGTTGCCTGATGTGGAATGAGGGGATTTTTTTTTTAAAAAAAAGGGAATTCTGCCCCTATATTATTTACATCTTTAAAAGTAATAAGCAACAACACTTGGAACTGAACTCCAAATTAGACTAAAAACCAGTGAGCTGGTACAAAAGAAATTGCAAAGTTATTAAGGCCTTTCCGCACTGTATTGTTATAGTGCTATTAATCCACTTTCAACATCCTACAGAATCCTGGGGTTTGCAGTTTAGGGAGGGGCATTTAGAATTCTCAGCCAGAGAGCTCTTTGGCCTCAGTAAACTACAAATCCCAGAATTCCCCAGGATATTGAAAGTAGAATAATAGCACTATAATAGTGTAGTGCAGAAAGGCCCTGAATGACCTGCTCCAGTCTGAAGTCTTAATCAGTCAAATCACTCTATTTATAATCTGCCTTTTTTTCCAAGAGTAGGCCTCAAGGTGACTTACAGAGAAAAGAGATACAATTAAAACCACATACCACTAAAAATGTACAGAAAAGTTGAGATTAAAATTATATTAAAATATTAAACTGTAAAATTAAAAACACAGCCATCTCACAGCTCTACCACCTGATATTTACAGATATTCTTCCATTCAGATGCAGCCCCACAGAAGAAGTACTGTAATAATCCACTTGCAACGATCCATATTTCTGGTTCTTCAATTATTCATTTTATTTTCAACCTTCTACACATTATTGATTGGGTACTTCCAAATGCCCATTTTCAAGGGAAGAAGAGACTTCAAAATTCCCTGACCTTCTATTTTCCACCAATTGCCTTTGCCCTCTGGCTAGGTAGCATCTCTCATCTTAACCCACCCCACAGGTTTTATGGGGAGGGGGCTAACTCCACAGGGAGAAGTAAGAATACAACTCTAGCAACAACAACAAAAAAGAAATTAGATGAAGAGCTGAATCTTTCCCTCATCCTTTAGTGAAAAGCTTCACCTGCTCAGTTTTCACCTCTTCTACAGAATTGGTTGTTTACTCATTTATTTATGTGTTTCTTGCTTCCTTCAAAGAATAAAAGCCTTGTCTCGCTGTTTGGAGTGAGACGACCAATCAAAACCCCTGGGCAAGTCTCTCGGTTCCTTAGATTTCCAAGTAGCTGAGGGACTATAACCACTGTTTGCATTCTTTCTTTCCCACAGGATACTCCAAACAGCATAGTTAGGAAAATCCAGAAAACAATCCTGTGAGGCAGCAAGTTTAAAGTCTGTAAGAAAAAGATATATAGGAAGGAATTTGATCAAGGAGCCTGGGAAGAACTTCACTGTTCCAAGGAGCTTCACAATCAAGTGGAGATTGAAAGGAAGTCTTCCCAGTATAAATCAACTCTGTTAGCTGCACTATACTAGTTTTCCCCTCCAGTGACTGCATGCTACATGGCTGTTGACAGCACCGCACAGGGAAAACTGGAAATGTTTCTACCCTGTTGATTGTGATATAGAAGAGGAACTGCAATATAGAAGAGGACCTGGGCCATTTCCACACTAGTCTGTTATAGTGCTATTATTCCACTTTCAACATCCTATGGAATCCTGGAGTTTGCAGGCCCTTCCCTAAACTGCAAACCCCAGGATTCCATAGGATGTTGAAAGTGGAATGATAGTGCTATAACGGGCTAGTGTGGAAATGGCCCTGGTTGTGTGACAAGGAATACCTGCTGAAATTTCCTATACTACACAACCATTAATGGTACAAGAACTCTCTCTAGTTTGCAATCTAGCATCACCCTCAGCATGCCCTGCAGAGCAGGGAAGCATGTGGTCTTTCAGTTGTCGTTGAACCACCATAACTCTCCGCCACTGACTCAGCTGGCTAGGCCTGCTGGTAAGCCAGACATTTCCCACTCCTATTGTTGACAGATGTGGATGTATAGACGAAGGCAGGCAACTTCAACTGACACAGGTTTATTTTCACAACTCTGTCCTGCTGGCAGCCCACAGATTTCATGTCACTTCCAGTTTGATTTCAGCTGATTTTTGGCCTTTCTTTTGCTTTGGAGGATATGGGGGGGGCAGGAAAGCAATACAACTATGTTTTATAGTGGTTTGGAGCCATTTTTAGGAGCTGGAGTCAAAAATCACAAATGTTTAAATATTTAGGGAAGTCTAAGGTTTGAAGGGGCTGGAGGGGCCCCCTCTGTATTCCCAAGGACCACATGCAGTCCACAGTACTTTGCCCACTCCTCTAATAGATGTATCAGAATATCTAAACATTTTCAAATGAAGAGATAGTCTGCAGCAAACTGCCCATTACTTCTACTGCTCCAAATTAGTTCTGGAATGTCACCATTCAAACCATCCTTGGACAACTGAATGGCAAGCTGCTTTAATTTTTCAAAGAAATGCCTTTCATCCCACCCTTTCTTTCTGAAGGACTATCCCACACATGTGCCAAGGTGAAAGATCTATCACTTAAAATTATAGGGCATTGACCTAAGTTACCTCTTTTTGCCTTGGGGGGAAAATGTCCTAAACCAGCTATAAAGTTATAATTATCCAGGTGGCAAATAGCCCTTGAAGGCTAAAGTTTACCATTGGTCATAAAAACAGCTGTTAAAAGAAGGGTGTGCAGGAAGAAAAGAAGGAAGCCCAATAAGGGGAGTGCCAAAAATATGTTGAAGAATTCCATCCCTCATTAAGGTAAAGAGCATTGCTTTGTTAAACGAAGCAGGTTTTTGAAAGGTTGCATATGGTTAACTGGAAATATATAGAATGCCATTTTAGAAATATAAACTATATTTTTGACGAAATAGTAATAAATAATAAACAACATTTAAGGTATAAAAATTATTTCTGACATAGTTGTTCTGTATTGTTTTACTATATGGAGAGAAGTTGAAGTCTGCAACCCAAATAGAATACAGTTGGAGTTGACAGGCAGAGAAAAAATTTAAGTCATCACATACAATTTGAAATATTCCAGTATTTGATAGATTACTGCAGGTTTCTTCAACCTGCTACCCTCTACTTCTGTTGGACTATAACTCCCATTGTTCCCAGTCAGCATGGCCAACAACCATACCACCGGAGAATAATGGGAGTTGCTATCTAAGACACCTGCAAGGTCCCAGGTGCAGAAAGCTGGAATAGTGAGTCAAGTTTCTGTCGTTCAACATACACCAGAAACTCATGCCTATTCAGATTTCAAGTTAAGACAGCAATTCATAGAATAGCATTAGCTTTGCCACTGTGCTTATAGGCAGCAAGAACTTCTGATCAATTTTTATTTTTTTTTTGGACCAGCTGATCACATTTTAAGTCTCTCCTGGATTTCAAATGTGATTTGCCATGTGGTGTAATAAGCTGTTTTTCAGAATTGGGAGGGGGGTGCTCTGGTGTGCCCACAAAGTTAATCGTGGCCATGTTGACTGGGAAGTTCTAGGAGTTGTACTCCAAAAAAGTAGACTCTCATTGTTCTGCATTTCTTTGGATTGTAGCCTGAAACCTCAATCCCGTGCTTGTCACTTGTCAGCAGTGAGACCCCAGGGTGACATACAGTGCTATTCAACACAATCCTATCCTGCCAATTCCAGGATTCCACAGGATGGAACTACAGTAGTTAAAAGTGGAAATCACAGTGCTATAACTGTGTAGTGTAAAAGGGCCCATGGCAGTTGGATTTCCCAGTGTGGTGTGACATCCTGGTGCTTCCCAGTTCTGTGGCAACAAGGCTTAAGGGTATAGTGGAGTTCATATGGAAAGCCTGCTGAGTGAGAACAAAGGAACAAAACCAGGTAATAAACTTCCTTGCTAGCCAGAAATGCTATCATTTTCACCCCGTTGTCTTTGAATATTTTGAACATTTTGGCTGAAAACAGAATCAGATTTGCTCCTCAGATAAAGGGCATGAAACTTGCTCCTTTCTTTTCCAAAGGAAAGAGACCAGCATCCCCCCCCAATGCATTCCCATCCCCTATTTGTGGCTACAATGTTAGATGGAACGGAATTACTTCAGATTAGAGTAATGATTCAGACAAAATGGGAGGTTGGCCTCTTTTGTTGCATTTGTAGCCTCTGGAGAAGGTGGGGTCAGTATTCAAGGAATGGACACATCAGAGGCAGATCCATTAGGGCCAAGTTAGGCATGAGACAGCAGTTGCAATTAGTGCTAAAGTTAATCCAAACTAGGAAATGTAAGGTAACATGCTTCTCTATTCATATAAAAGGAAGAGGTTGTGAGCCTTTTCCAAAGAAGCTTTTGTGGCGGGGGGGCATCACAAAAAGGAAGGAGCAGATGAGAGAAGCAGACATGAGTTAGACAACTATGGAGGAGGCAGAATGAGAACATTACCACCACCATCCAAAGAAGAATTCTGTCCCTCCATGAATTTTATTCAGTCCTAACTTTATAGCACTGTAGTAAATTGAAACTTCAGTTGAGCATTTAGAAATATAGTTTAGGTGTCCAAAGAAAAGAAGAAGACATAGTGACCAAGAGAATGCAAACAAAGTAGCCCCTCCACATTTCTGAGGGTTCGGGGCACAGAACCCTTGTAAAAGCAAAAAAAACCACAAATAATTCCCCCCCTGTGATTCCCCTCCCATTCCCCTCTGGAACTCCTGCTCCCATTCCCTTGCCTCTAGCCCTCACACTCCTGGGTGGAATTAAAAAGACATGGTAAAGGGCTTATGTGTACTTTCCCCTCAGACAGAGAAGAGCGGAGCACCCAGTTTTTATGTTCTAGCTACATCTGGTTGCCATCTTGAGAAAGGATATTCCTCCCAGAGAAGAGGAGTAGGAGCAAAGTGTGCACCTGACAAATCAGTGGCCATTACACAGCAGAATGTGCAGCCACGCAGCAGAGTGGACACACCTCCAGCAAGGGGGACTTTGGTTATCCAAAAGGAAAAAGATATCCATTTTAAGCACAAGCCTCACAAGCCTGGAGTGAGGAATGCAAGGGGATGGGAGGGGGGAGGAGGAGACAATCATGTGCCTTATGAATAATCAAATTCATGAAGGTCAAACCTGCAAATGTGGAAGGAGGACTGTATAAGAATTCTAGGTGCAAAAGATTTTCAATGTCTCACTCTCTGCAATGCTAGAAATTTGGAGACTGAAGGAAACTTTCATTTGGAGGAGCAAAACCCTTGTTTGGGGGGCAGCGCCCTCATCTTGCCCCTCTCCCCACAGCTACACCCCTGGACAAAAGGGAGGGGGAAATGCTTGAAGTACAATAATGCTGTGGAAGTTCAGTTTTGCCTTGAAAACAACACCTTGCCTCCACTCTTCTCCTCTTCCATTCCCGGGCAGAGCTAATTCTCAGAAAAGCTACTCCTGCCTCTGCAGCAGCCTTCCAGAGCAGTTTTCCTAACCCTTTCTTTAACATGGACTCCTTTAAATATCTTTTGATGCTACAGACCACCAGAACTTAACTCAAGGTGGCTTCTGGCTGTGTGGATGGTAGCAAGAAACGTCAGATGCTTTCCCTCTGCCACTAAGTGTCATTCACTTACATGTTCTCACTGTGTGCAGAAGTAGCAAGTGCTGAGTGTATATGTGTGTTTGTGTGTGTGTATGTATGTATACAAGCACACTTTTGAATACTTTGAAATATTACAATAAAACTTTCTATAAATGATGTCTGTCACTGGCAAAAGACTCTTGCTCTTTGAGAACAACGTATGACCATCGGTCTGTGTTCTTTCTGTCCTTCCTTCCTATTTTAACTGTAACAACTCATAACATTTCTTCAAGCCTTTGAGCACCCCCTCTAAGGACATCATGGCCCCCTGGGGGGGTCTGTGGATACCATATTAAGAGCCGATGTCTCAGAGTATTTAGGTGCTCAAACATTCAGGGTTAGTTTCCTTCAGTTCCCATCTACAGAAATGTTACACTGTTCACAAGAGAAACATTTAGTCTGGGGAATATCATAAATTAATCCATCATTTACTTCTCATGTGGTTAAGAGTCATTGCCCCTTGCATGTAATGGACTTAACTGATATGTAAAAGCTAATATACTATATGACAAAGATTTGTCCTGTGCCCAATCACAGCATGTGACAATACCTTTGTCATTCAAAGAGAACAGAAAAGTTTATTCCACAGATTCTTCAATGCTGATATAAGCCTATGCCCTTATTACTTTTACACATATTTGCTACTCCTATGCAATCCTGAACAAGAGCATTAAGTCTCCCCCAACCCACCACAGCACTTGTCCTTGCCTCAAGACTATATGTATATCACATCACAAGTTTTCAGTTTTCAAAGAAACAATCAATACCCTAAATTTATAAGGAGCACATATAATCTAATAAGGGGCAAGAATGTTTTTATTTGCTTCACAAACAGACGGCAGGGAACAAGGAGTGGGTGGAATAAATGGCCGATGCCTGTCAAATGGATCACAGGCACACTGGACTGTGGATCCATCCCCCTCCCTTATGTCTTGCTTTTGATCATCCCTGCTGATGGATGCTGGGAATTCAAAAGTGTTGAGAGATTATAAACAGGTTTGAATTGTGCCACACAAATCTACTCAATATAAATCATACCACTGCACTGGGAGATGCTTTAGCAGGGGAAATTCTCACACAATTTGCACTTTCAAAATGAAACATGTTTCTGTTATTTTGAAATGTAATGAAGCAATCCTGCAAGCATGGGCCACATCTCAGTTGCTTCAGTGTGTGAAGGTGGAGCTGAAGAGCCCTGTCTAAAATGCATTATGCCTAACAATGCATCTTCCACCCACTGTTACTTTCTACTGTGGTTGCCGTACATAATTGTAGCAGGCCATATTACAGCTTTCCACTTGTACTACAGCTCTCCAATTGTTACGGAGTCTGTAACAAGTGGTGTAATTAGTCATATCCTCTACTGTAGGTTTGGACATCACCACTGGAATGGCTGGTTAAGGCTGCTGGGACTTGCAGTCCAACAACATCTAGAAGGGTGGTGATTCCCACCCTTGTCCTACAGAATATAAAGTGGGTTGATTGTCTTCTAAGGTTCTTCTGTAATTCTTTTTTTTACTGCATGTCTCAGAAACCAAGTTTTATTCAATCATTACTCTAAACATTTACCATACAAGCTGTTCTGTCTTATCTTTTTTTTCCTTTAAAAAAAAAAAGGATAACTATATGTTACCTGGACAGTATTTTTCTACCTACCTCCATCTAAGCCCATCACACTGCATACCCACATTTTAAAACATACAAGACATTTTAATTCCCTTGAACTCAGCTGGTTGGAACAGACTGCATAAATGGTGCGGTGAGTCTTTAGCTCTCATTATGAGAACAACCATGATACTGCTCAGTTTTCAATATGATTACTTTTGGATGAAAGAATATAATCTGTCCAGAACAGTTTAGCATCCAAATATTTGTTCATTATTGTCATTTGTTTTATAATCTGAATTTTGCAGACATTTGGGGAAAGTAAGACTAAGTTTTTCCCCATCCAAAGAAGCATAGCATACCTTCCAGCTAGGTTTCTTTCACTCATGCATGCCCTTTCCCCACCATTGGGTCAAGGACCTATTCACCATATACAATTCTATTGTTAAATTCTACATTAATTGCCACAGCAATATCTCACAGAATCCTGGGATCTGCAGTATCGTTGCTGTGTGCCTTGAAGTTGTTTTCAACTTACAGCAATCTGAAGTCTAACCTATTATGGGGTATTCTTTGCCATTGCCTTCCTCTGAGGCTAAGAGAATGTGACTTGGGTTTCCATGGCCGAAGATTCAAACCCTGATCTCCAGAGTCATTTTCCAATGCTCAAACCACTATACCACATTGGCTTTCCATACATTATAGGAAGGAGCATTTAGAATGTCCAGTCAGAGAATACTAGTATCTCACCAAAATACAAATCCCAGGATTCCATAGGATAGAAGTGTGGCATTTAAAGTGGAATAACAGCATTATAATTGGGTATTGTGAATGGATCCCTGGTCTCAAGGCAACTGAAATTTGGAAAAAGCAAAGCATTTAGTTAAAGATATTATCAGATAAATATGATACAACATCTCTGTAAAGAGAGCATGCCTTACCTAATCACCTCTTATACATGTGAAGGGGGGCACTCAAAGAAACGGAAGAAGAGAGGACAGGAAGGAAAAACAAGCAAATGTATCTCTCCCCTGTAATACCATCATTCTGAACAGGAAAGGTCACACAACAGTCAGCCAACTAAGTAAAGGCAGCTCTATTTATCTGATTTTCATAGAATCATAGAGCTGGAAGAAACCCCAGGGGCCATCAAGTCCAACCCCCTGCTATGCAGGAACACCCATCAAAACATTGCCAACAGATGGCCATCCAGCCGCTGCTTAAAAACCTCCAAAGAAGGAGACACCACCAAACTTTGAGGCAGCATATTCCACTGCCAGACCACTCGGACTGTCAGGAAGTTCTTCCTTTTATGTATGTATGTATGTACATATGTATGTATCTATGTAGATATGTCTAGTCAAGCACATTTCCAATATGAGAGCTCAACTGAGAAAGAAAGTGTTTATGCAAAGAAGCTGTGGAGAGGTTAGATGTCACCTTGCCTGTTCAATTTACACCCTGCAATACAGGATGCTGCTACAGCAACCCTGACAGCTGATCATCAAGCCTTTACATAAATATTTCCAGTAAAAAAGAACCCATAACTTTCCAAGACCTTGTTCTCCTGCTGAACAGCTCTCACTATTAGGAAACTTCAACTGTTCTGTTTCACTGCAATTTCTACCCACTGGTGCTGGTTCTGCACAATAGAGCAAGAGAGAACAAGTCTGACCATCTTCTGTGTGATAGCCTTTTAAGTATCAGAAGATCAGTATCATGCCTCCCCTTAATTTTCTCTCATTTGCTAAACACACCCAACTCTTTGATCCATTTTGCAGATCACTTGCTTATGAGACTCCTTACCATTCTGGTTGCTCCTTCCAACATGTGCTGTATTCTCTGCATGACCTTTTTAGAACCAGACACACTATTCCACACGCAAATTGGCTAATGCAGAATAACACGCAATTATTATTTCCCATGAAATAAACATCATATTTCTCTTAATGTATTACCTTACTTAACTACTGCATGGTACCGCTGGCTCATTTTCAACTTATTCACTAAAGTACCTATTCCTTTTAAAATGTGTTACTACCAAGCCAGGCCTCCCCATCCTTGTACTTTTAATTTATGGACAAGTACCTCTGTGGAAATTCTTGTTGGTTTCAGCCAGTGTTCCAGTCAACCTAGATGTTTTAGAATTTTGACCTTGTTTTCTACATTGTTGGCCACCCCTCCTAAATTTGTGTAATCTCATTGGATAAGCTACCTTCTTCATTCTTACAGAAGCCGTTTTTTTAAAAAAATGTGAAATGAAAAAAGAACCTAGAACAAAGACCTTCGACAGTCCTCTTGAGACCTCTGTCCGTAAGGATGCACAGCCATAAATTAGCAATCTGTCAGATTGCACCCAACTGCAAATTCACCCAATTGTAATATTGTCCAAACTAGATGTTACCTTACTGTCAAGCACAGCATCATCTGAAACCTTGTCAAAAATTTTGCTTCAAGCAAGATGCACTGTCTCCACTGCTTTCTCATGATCTATGAACTCTCAAATAGCAAATATGATTGGCTTGGTATGACTTATTCTCAACAAGCCCACACTAAACCTTCAAAATCAATGCATTATTTTCTGCATACTTTCAGACTAACCACAATAATAAGTACTAGAGTTTTGCCCAATATTGACATCAGGTTGACTGGCCAATAGTTTCCTGGAAACACCTTTTACCCCTTCTCGAAGATGGGAACATTTGTCCATCTTCAGCATTTCAGGAATCTACCTGTTCTCTGGGAATTCTTAAATTCTATAAAATGTCTGCCAGCTCTTGCAGTACCCAGGAAAGTAATTCATCTTGCTCTTGAGATTTCAAGTCATTGTAAATAGAGAGGTGCCCATTAACTACGTAGACTGCAAATCCTCCTTCATTTTATGTGTTATTCTTGTCTTAGACTGAATACATTCCCTCTGTGTGAAAAGACTCGAGACAAAACAGTTGAGTAGTTCTATGTATCCTTCATCACCAGTTAATAATTCACCATCCAGTGGGCCTATCTCTTCCACAGTCTTCTTCTTGTCCCTAATATGGGGACCTTTTAATTTTAAAATTTTAAAATCTCCTTTTAATGGAAACCTTTTTTCAGTTTCTCTTGCAACCTTCAGCTCATTCTTGGCCTTTGTTTTCCAGCCACTATCTTTAAAAGTTTGGGCAACTCTGCTCTATTCCTTGGTTTTCTTCTCCTAGCCATGATCCTTTCAAGTCTCACTCCTCAGAGAGATCCCTGTTTCTTTAAACTTTCCTCCTGAGAGTAATTTCCTATTGTTCCTCCAATATTTTAGTTTTCAGGATTTCCCACTCTCTTGAACTCTTTCATTCTTTCAGGATTCTGGCTGTGGGATCTCACTCAATTTTTGAGATTTTTAAAAATTGACTTTTCAAAAGCCCAAAGTATGTGCCAATTAAGCTCAGTTTTCCCAGACAGCCACAAGCTCCACAAATGGTCTCTCACCCCTAAAGATCCTACCATTTTGAGTTAATTTACCATTTCTCCCCTGTTGATCAGGATCGAGTCCAGAGAAGAAATCCCTTTGTTCTTTCTTCTACTTTCTGAGAAATGAAATAATCAACAAAACAAAAAACTTATTGGATATTCCACTTTTAGCACTGTTCAGCTTCTTACAGAGGTCAGCGTAACTAAAATCCCTCAGTACAATTATTACTGGCTTCTGCAGAGTTTGATCATCTGATCTAGGAAGGCACCAGCCATGTCTTCTGACTGGTTGAATATCTATAGTGCTACAATAATATTACTCTTGTTTCTCCCTTACACTGCCTTGATTGACCCAGCCTTTTCTCAGAATCACTAATTTTTTAATGGGCATATATGTTCTTTCAATATAACACTATTATCCCTCCCTTCCTCTTGATCTAGTCCTTTTGAACAAAGTATACCCTTCTTCAAAGCACAGAATGGCAGTGTTAAACTCCAACATCCATAAATCTTATGGCCCTTCAGTCTCAGGCCTCTGCTTCATTATCCTGCTTCTCCTGTTGCCCTTTCATTGTGGTGAAGCACTGATTGACAAAGCACTGAAATACATAATTTCAACCAAAATTACTGAATTATTCAAACGAAATGACTGATTATGGACATATATCATCATATACTATTTTTCTTCCACAAAGTGGATTCCAGAACAGTTTACAGAATATCCATAAATCATCAGAAAGTGGCCGTTAAGAACAAAAGCTGTTACGCAACTAACAGTGCAGCTTGCCAATGTGCCTGCTTGTTGTCCCATTGTACAATGTGGAATGTAGAGTGTCCATTTCTGCAATTCCAGTGAATAAATTGGGACACTGAAGGAAATGACTAACAGTTATGCACTGTCAGAGAATGTACAACTGCATGTCTGGAATCCAGCTGGCTAGTCCCAATCAAAGTAGACCCACTGAATCAAAGGTTCAGTGATGATTTCATACATAAGTAAATTCAACTGATTCAATGCATCTACTCTAGTTAAGACTAACAAAGGAATCATAGAGTTGGAAGAGACCACAGGGGCCATCCAGTTCAACCCCCTACTATGCAAGAACACAAATCAAAGCACTCCCAACAGATGGCTATCCAGCCTCTGCTTAAAAACCTCCAAAGGAGACTCCACCACACTCCGAGGCAGCATGTTCCACTGTTGGACAGCTCTGACCATCAGGAAGTTCTTCCTGAGGTTCAAGTGGAATCTCCTTTCCTGAAGGTTGAATCCACTGCTCCTTATCCTAATCTCTGGAGCAGCAGAAAACAAACCCGCTCCCTCCTCAACATGACATCCCTTCAAATATTCCATCATGTCCCTTCTTAACCTTCTCTTCTACAGACTAAACATACACAGCTCCCTAAGCCGCTCCTCATAGGGTATGGCCTCCAGACCCTTCACCATTTTGGTCACCCTCCCCTGGACATGCTCCAGCTTGTTGATATCCTTCTTGAATTGAGATGCCCAGAACTGGACATAATATTCCAAACAAGGCCTAACCAATACAGAATAGAGTGGTACCATTACCTCCTTCAATCTAGACACCATACTCCTATTAATACAACCAAGAATCGTGTTGGCTTTCTTGGCTGCTGCATCACACTGCTGACTCATGTTCAGCTTGTGATCTGCCAAGACTCCTAGATCCCTTTCGCAAGTACTGCTATCCAGCCACGTGTCTCCCATCCTATATTTGTGCATTCCATTTTTTCTGCCTAAGTGCAGGACTTTACATTTCTGTCTGTTGAAATTCATTTTGTTAGCTTTGGCCCAGCTCCTCAACCTGTCAAGATCATTTTGACCTTGTGCTCTGGTGTTTTAGCAACCCCTCCCAATTTACTATCATCTGCATCTGGGCCCATGTGAAATCATCACACATGAGGAACTCCACTAAAGCAACCATGAACTGAACATGTCCTTTGCTCAACAACTAAAAAAGTTATATGACTCCAACACAGATTCCAGCTGTAGTTTCAAATGTGTAGTCTTGTGAGCAGAAATTATTCAGACAAATAATGACCCTAACAGACCTCTCACTCTCTTGGCTCATCAACTATTAAACTGTGATGGATAGTAATAAAAAGAATTTTAAATGGAATTCATTATAGTCATAAATAATGCTGTGGTTGGCCAGCACAGCCAGTAGCCATGCTGACTGGAATTTTTGCAGCTGTAGACTACCAAGCTCTGACAACTCTAACAACAACTACAGCCTGTCTAATCATACATACTTAACGCTTCCACTGAAATCAATGACTCAGTGTACTACAGTGGCCTGTATACTACTAATTGTATTCTACACATCATACTAAAGACCTATTTCAGTTATTTGGGAACTCTGATTATCTGAATTCAGTGCATGCCTCATGTTAATTAACTGTACAATGATTAGATCAGCAGGACGTATGCATGTACCGGACTGTAGCCTCTGTAGAGAATACTTTTGTTTATTGGAACATCTGGTTATCTAAATGCTCTGGATGTCCTTCAAAGTACCCAGATAAAGTACACGCCATTCAATTTTAAATACAAACTATTAAGAAGATAATAACTGTTGACATTTATCCCTTTTAAAAAAAAGACAACCACCAATGGGACTCTACTACTAGTTCCACAAGGCATCCATACTAGGTCAAACATTTTCCTATCACTACTCAAAGCTGATCTAAAAATATGACAGCTAGATTTTGGAACTGTCTGGTCACTTCAAGTACCAATGAACACCTGCCCAGAAATCTGCCTTTCACAATAATGTATGACAAGCTTTAAAAGTATGACCATTCTAAGCTGTTCTTTTTTATCAACTCTTATAAAGTCAGGGCCTGGCAGGCAACACAGCAGGCTGCTATCTCCAGGGTTAGACTTAATTGCTACATTCAGAGAGCCGGGGCAATCACATCCAGGTGAGCTATTAGCTGGGAGAGCAAAAGGAAAGAAGTTGATAGTTTTAGTGCGCATGTTTGAGAGAATGAAGCTGGGAAAGAAGCCGTACATAAAGGAAGTCAGAGAGCTGTTGAAAATTACGGCCTCTCATGTTTTAATTGCTCTAACATGCTTCAGATTTCTTGACAGAACTCCTTAGCACACCATAAGGGAAAAGGTGGGCTTACTCATAGCTTCAGCCAGTATACAGATGACTTCCACAGGGTACATGATGCTCTTTGTGCCCTGCAGTTGGATACAGGAAGACTGGGCATATATACCAATGATTTTCTAACATTTTTTAAAGGTAGGATTAAATAAACTCCCTCCCTTCACTTTGAAGTCCAAACACTCACTGGCCTCAGTATTCGGCTCAAGGCAATATAATCACAGAAATGCCAAACAAGAAGGAAGTTCCCAGCACACCACATCACCAACATTCTCATCCCAAATCTTTAAATGTACTTAAGGGCAGGGGGGAGGAACCAGATATAATATTTGAAAGCAGAAGGGGCTGAATGAACAATCAGTCAGTCAAACCAAATAAATTAATCATCAGCTATAAAAGACAGTAAGTTCAATATATCTGTGAACAATACATATCCATCTTCTGGAATGATCTTTTCTCTCCTCCCTTTTGTGTGTGCGTAGCGGGGGGGGTCGATCATGGGCAATATGTGAAGAAACTATTTCACCAGCTTGGAGTAGTAACTCAGAGGGGCAAAGCTCTCCTCACTGCTCTTCCTGATACAGATTATTAGCATTTATATGAAGTCAAGCATAGCATTACCTCTTTGATCTCAGAGGAGATACAAGCTGAATGCAAAATAACCAGGGACAAGCAGAGCATGAGCCAAGAAAACATAGACAGTGCTGCCTCATTCAGTAAGACAGGAAACATTAAGGTGCGTTTTACAAGCAAGAATTCATCTTGGATCATACTGACTCAGGGCATGAGATTATTATGCAAAGAGTTCAATAAATGGCTTATTCCTTCTATTTTCTTTTCACTTTTTTTAAACTCCTGTCTATTTCCAGCCACAAAAGGTAATCTACTTGTTTGCTTATTATCTTCTTCTTCCTTAATTTATCTCTCACTGGCTGTCTGAGTTAAGGTCACATCCTCTCTGAATCCTGTCATTATCTCTGATACTGAGTGCCTGTCAGATTGTTTTATAGCAAATACATTCAAAAAGAAACTACCACACATTGTCAGCAATTTGTTTTAGTTTTGTGGAGTACTGCCCAATTCTGAACCTCAGCATCTTCAAGGTATTTCACAAGATGTAGTTACCGTATTTGCTGGCATATAAGGCACACCCCACTTATACAAGAGCAATTACTACTTGCCAGCATATAAAACATGTTAGTGTATAAGAAGCACCCCATTTTCAAACAGTTTTTTTTAAAAAAAAAGTGAATCTTATACGCCAGGAAATACAGTAACTCAACACCGCAAATATATTTGTAAAGCCATGGGGATTACATGGAGGTTTTGTTTCATACTCCACAAGAGGTAACTTTTAGAAGACTTAATTTTTACTCTCTTTCAAAATGATCTAGTGATGCTAGGAATATAAACAGACTATTCAACTAACAGCAGTATTTTTTTAAATGACCAAGGGCAGAATTCAAAAAAGTTACAACTACTTCAGACTACAATTCACACAACCCCACAGCCAGACTCCTCCAGCTGCTGGTCATACCAGTTAGGAATTCTGAGAGTTCTAGTTCAGAAAACAACGTTTGCAGCTCTTAGGTTACTTCCCAAGCCCTGTCTTGTGGCAACAAAGACTTTTGTCATGTCATTTCTCACAACCATGGTAAATACTATAGAAGAAACTGTATCTTCTCAGAACCTTATTTTTACACATTTCAAAAGAACCCTGGATCCACAGAGTATAAATAGATTTTTTTAAAAACCTTCCATTTTCTGTTTTCACTATGCTAGGAAGGATAAGCTTTCAGAATATCCTACTTATCTTGTTTAACTGCATCCACTTCTCCCAAACTAAAGAACAAAGTCCATTAAATTCATTTCATGTAGTGGAAACAGAACTGCAAACCTTGAACAGCCTTTTACATGGCACTTTACCCAGAAAACCCCTTAGCTTCCCCTACCCCACCCCAAACAGCTGAGTGCTTAATCAGAAACAGACTGGCCACTATCCATCAGTGCAGAAAGCAACACAAGAAAAAGAAACAAATATGCACATACAGTATATTAAAGGAAAATCAAAGCTGCAATAGGCAAAGAATCCAACCCCTCCCAGCCCCATTTCACAGGTAGATGAATAAATAACAGCTCAACAGAGATTTTATTCACATACAGGAACAGGGTATGCTGGGAACTCCTCTCCATCTGACAATTTGCTGCAGATGCTGGCTTAGGGGAGCCATTTATCAATGTCATCTGCGTATACTGCTACATACTAGTTTCTCGGCAGCTTTGCTCCTGCCCTTGCTTCGCACATGCCACTTTCTGGCCCCTGACATTACAGCCACAAAAAAAACCCTTATCTTGCTACCCTGCTACATACATATTGCAATGGCTGTCATGGTCCAAACTAGGGCATTTTCCTCCAGTGTTGTTAGCAAATGGTGGGGAGAGGGTTGAGACTTCATTACTATGCAAAGAAAAAGATAGAATAGGGTGGTTTTTAAATAAAAATCCCCCCCTCCACCACCATTCTTCATTCTCTTCCCTTTATACATGCAGTACTGTGCTCATAAAGAAGCATCACAAGAATTCACCTCTGTGAAAATGACACCTAGAGGATGTACGCATTTTACATTATTCTTCTTTGGTCAAACTTACATGGAATATTAAACAGGCAATGAAGAGAGACACACAGTTACAACTGAGCACTCAAACACCCATCATCCATTATTCAGCCACTGCATCAGCAGCAGACAAAGCAAATAATTTAAGGTAAAGCAGTCTGGTCTCCTATCATGGTATTGGACCTATAAGGGATACAAAGTATACTGGGGAAGATACTTTTCAAGACTACAGCTGCCATTCTAGGGTTTGTCATCCCCAAAATTAACTTTCACAAGCCCTATGATCTACAGCTGTAACATATGTTGTAGGCTTCAGAGAAGGCAAGACTACATTAAATCCAGTGCTTGATTTCTACAAAAAGAGATGCCGTGACTCAGCTCTGCCTGAAAAGACTACCTTCTGGTCAAAGCAACCCTGCACTCCCCAGTACTATATGGAGTTATGGAGGAAATGCACTCTAATCCATTCAGGGAGCTTCCAGAAAAGTTTTTTTGTCATACAATTTATGGAATTCTACAAGGAGTCCAGAGGCTCTTTCACACTGCATGATTATAGCACTATGAATTCACTTTAACTGCCATGGTGACATCCTACAGAATACGATGTTTGGAGTTTGGTGAGGTAATACAGTTCTCCAGCTGAGAATTCTAAATACTCCTCCTTTGGTGTGTAGTTAAGGGGCAACAAAATGAGCACACCACCCCCCAAATAAGAATTCTGCTCTCCAATAACATTTGGGGATTCTTGCTGGAAGAAATGTGAATATTTATAGTTATTACATAAATATTTTTCCCTTCCAACCCCAAATTTCTATCATTGCAGTAACTTAAAACTTCAGTTGAGTATTTAGAAATACAATTTAGGGATCCAAAGAAAAGGGGCCAGCAAAGTTAGCCAAGGGAATATGAACCCGGCAAATATAAGAGATCTACACGTGAACAACTGTCATCATTTCACTTTCAGTAATGCTACGAATTTGGAGATTCAAAGAAAATTTCATAGGAGCTCAGAATTCTTACATGGAGACAATATTTACACTCTGCTGCTGCTGCTGTTGTTTGCCTTCAAGTCATTTCAAATTTATGGTGACTCTAAAGCAAAACTATCACAGCGTTTTCTGGGGCTGAGAATGTGGGATGTGCCAGAAGCCACCCGGTGGGTTTTCATGGCTAAGCCCATTTCCGCACTAGACTGTTATAGCGCTATGATTCCACTTTCAACACCCTATGGAATCCTGGGGTTTGCAGTTTCGGGAGGGGCCGGCCAGCCCCTCCCAAAACTGCAAACCCCAGGATTCCATAGGGTGTTGAAAGTGGAATCATAGCACTATAACAGTCTAGTGCGGAAATGGCTTGAGTGGGGAATCAAATCCTGGTCTCCAGGGTCATAGTCCAACACTCAGACCACTATAGGCTGGCTCTCAGTTACACCACTGCCTCTACCTAAATTGAAAATCCTGATTTCATAGGATGTTGCCATGACAGCCAGAACAGAATCATAATGCCATAATTGAGTACTGTGAAAAGGCAGTTGTAGAGTTCCCATAATTGGGAACCCTGATGAGGCTGAGCATCTGGTCATGGGAATTCTGTAACCACATTCCACTAAACACAGCTACAGAGTCCTATGTATAAGGAAATACATATGAAGAAGAAACCGTTTTTCCAGCACTGGGGAAATAAACTGAACACCATGGCTTGTTTGTAAATGAAGTTTGCTTAAGAACCTTTCAGACTACACAATTATAGCATTATATGCCATTGGCAATATTCTATGAAATTCTAGGGTTTTTGTACTTTGGTGAAGCACTAAAGCCAGCATAGTGCAGTGGTCTGAGTGTTGGACTATGACTCTAGAGCACAGAGTTCAAATCCCCACTCAGCCATGGAAAACTGCAGGATGACTCTGGGCAACTCACACTCTCTCAGCCTCAGAGAGGGGCAAAGATAAATACCTTCTGAACAAATCTTGCCCAGAAAACCTTATGATAAGTTCACCTTGGGGTTGCCATAAGTCAGAAACAAAGGTACACAATAACAACAGACACAAGAATTCTCAGGCTGAGAATTCTGATACCCTTTCCTAAAATGCAAATCCTAACTCTTGACAGTTAAAGTGGAATCAGAGCCCTTTTGTGTGAAAAGACTCTAAATGACAAATCTATTCTATTGTAAACATCCTACATTTTTCCATCATCTTCTCTGCTTTTTTTCTTATCATATAAAGTCCCTTAAGAAGGGGAAAGCAGAATACCTGCACAATGCCTTTGACTGATGGTAGAGCTTGAAAATCTGTTTGGGAGAAACCTCTGCTGAGGAATTCTGGGAGCTGTATTTAAAAAGTAATTTTTCCAAGCATGAAGATCAGATGCCATTCATCTGGAAGCAGCTACAGAGGCACTTTCACCAAAAACAAATGTCAAGACTGAGTCTTGGTGAAGCCTCCACTGATCAAGCTTGTCAAAAAAATACAGCAGTGGTAATATAAAGAGAAGAGTCACCTGTCTGACTGTGTTTCTTCTTTGAAGAATCTGAACATGAAGAACCCTGAGAAGGTAGAGCAGTGACCAATGATTTTTCTGCCCTACAAGCACATAGGCTAGCTTTCAAATCTCCCTAAGATAAGATTATAATTGGCCCTTCACATTCACTAGAGTTAGAAGCATGGGGCCCTTGCAAAAGTAGAAAAATTGCAAATATCAAAATGTGTGTGTGTGTGTGTGTAACAGTGGGAAGGGGGCCAAAGCATGGTGTGAAAAGTGGGCACCCAGGGTCCAAACCAGGTCAGGGAAAGGAGAGGAAAAGGGGTGGGTTGGCATGGTGCCCCTACACTTCCTCTCTCTCACCCATCTTCTTCCTTGCGTGCATAGGAGGCATTGGGAGTAGATTTGTGGTACTGTGAAATCTGGCTGTGAGCTGTCCTCAGTTGGCTAGGCAGTGCCTGGCAGAGGAGGAGGAGGAGGAGCAGCAGCAGCAGATGTGGCTCTTTAAAGGGCTGTGCATTCTGATTGGAGCCACTGAGAGGGAAAGTTCCCCCTGAAAAGAAGCACTGAGGCAGGAGTTGTAGAAATTCACAAATAAACAAATCAATGAAAGTCAAACCTGCAAATGTGGAGGACTGACTGTACTGTATTTCTAATTAAATTACAGCATTTTTTCCTAAATACTCATTTATTTATGGTTATCATATTTTGAAAAGAAAAAAAGTACACAGTTACCAACTATCTTAAACTACTGATCACTATGATAATTCTCCCTTTAAATACCCTATAAACTCCAAGGAGTTGAAAGAGGAACCACCATTTCTCCAATAAGTCAATCCAACAGACAAGACAGCTCTTTATTACAACCATACATCATCCCAGCAATAGCAGCAGGATGTCCTTGGTACACCCAAAATATAGCAGAGATTGCTCCCACAGCTTTGGAAGCATGCCCAGCAGCAGAGAATAACTTAGCAGCAATGAACTGTAGCCAGTAAAAACTCACCCACACCAATTGTTCTCTTCCATCAAGGAGGCAATTTATTCTTCAAGTTACAATGTGTACATACCTACAAGAATCTCCAGAAGGCATCCCGGCATCCCGGCATCCCTCCACCTGCCCTTTCTGACAGAGCCTACAGCACACACATCAAACACCATGTGCAACTTGTTGGCTAGCTCTCAGCTACATTTATACTCACACTAGCTGATGCAATCCTGCCAATCTTTGCAGTCTCCCCACACCTGATGCAACCTTCTCCCCTGGTTGCTAATCAGCATGACTCAGCTAAAGTCACATGGCTGTCCACAGGAGCACTTAACAACCCACATCACAAAGTATTTTCTATAGGTTTGGTCCAACCTTTTCTTGACAGTCCTCTCCATCATTTTCCTCCCTGACAAGCCTTTCCCCTCCAGAGAGAGGACAATGGCAGTTCCCACAAGAGGTAATAGTGATGGTGGCCTCAACCCAGCTGGAAGTCAGTGAGTCACTTGGTAAACCTCATGGGGATAGCAATGGCTGTTTCAGAGGTTTCCCTTGCCCTGCTTTAACTTGGCATGTCTCTCTTCCTCCTCTTCAGTGCTCTACTACCTGATCACCCACTACTTCCACTCTAGGCCTTATAAGAAAACCTGGACATTTTAAAAATTTGCCCAGACAGAAATTTTAGCTCTGATAAAGAGGACATGTCTGGAAAATTGGAGGATGGAAATTTTAGCTTGGAAAGAGCTCATGGAAAGGGAGGACATATAAACAACCACATCCAAATTTCATGCAAATTTGTGTATCATCTTTGATTATGTGTTTCCTATTTCTGATGGTGCATAAGTGCTTTGGCATAACCTGTGAGTACACTTTCTGGCAAGTTAAGTCCAAATAAATGCTTATTCATGAAAATGCACACAATTGCACTGTAAAAAGCCCCTATGCTGAAATGAACTTGTGAATGTTCTCCTATACAAAAACCACTGCATATCATTTCTAGTGCATGGGCCACTATCAAAAAGCATAATTTAAATCAGAAACTCAGATGTAATTGAATACTCAAAACTTAACATAAATATTAAATGTGTCAGGGGGAAATGAAATATTTAGTCGGTAATAAATCATGTTGCAGTTCCCCTATTAGAAAAAATGACCACATAATTACAGTAATATTTTAATAACTATATTACAGTTGGAATCATTAAATGTATTATAGACACAAAGATACATTAGCTACCCTTATATTTACCCACTGATAGAAAATATTTGTGTATAGACATTACTTTTAAAAATATCCTAAAAACAAATAATGATATTGTACAATATGCATGGTGTGAAAAGTGGGCACCCAGGGTCCAAACCAAGAGAGATAATACATTTTTTTCCTCAATCCAACCACTCCTTTCAGTTCAACAGTCATTAGTATAACTATTATAAATATTCAGAACACAGGAAGAATCAGGAAATTATACCATATGACATTGTGTTAGCAGGCAGTAACCCAAACAGCTCCTGATAAAGCTAAGAGCACATGGTGCTGCCATCATTGCCTGTATGTTACAAGACTTCCCCCATTCCGTCCCTGAGAGGTACCCACACTCGCTCACTCATCCTGAACTTGTCATTTTGGGTGACCTGATGATTGAGGATAATTAGTTGAAGATTCAAGATCTGGGGATCTTAACCAACTTTTGATCAGCTGAAGAATGACTTGGGATTCAAGGAGTAGGAAATTAAATGATGGTCAAATTAATTAAAGAAATTTTAGGAAATCTGAGGTAAATGTGAATGGATTACAAGAATGTGGAGAGATCTGGCTGAGAAATTAACAGGCTCACCTTCTCTAAAATTTAAAATCTAGCAACTATTTCTAAAATTACATTGATAACTACACATTTACATCCTCATTTTGGATGGTGCATCTTCTTTAGCGATGTTTTCATGGCAAGTTCTGTCCATACATTTATAAATAAATATTCTTAATGAGGTTACCTTGAAACCTAAATAGGACATTTTAATTCTGACACATGCTGGCAAGAATAACCAAAAAAAAAAAGTAAAGCAGCAGTGAACAAAACTCTCTATGTACTTTAAACATATTTTCTTCTCTTTCATTAGTCCTGTCATATTCCCAGTTCTGTCAGTCTTCAGTCTGCATCTTCCAAACACTCTGAAATATAATTCTCAGTGGAAAAGTATATGCAAAAAAACCCTCCACAGATAAATTGTTAAAAAAAATCACAACGTGCAATTCTAAATGTTCTTCGGGGGGGGACTATTGGAGATTTCTACAAAATGAACCAGGTCCAGAATCTCATGTTTATAGCCCAGCTGTACTTACCAGCCATCCCACCTCATACAAAGACTTCCAAAGATAGAGCTTCAAAACTTTCCTTTTTTGGACTATAGCCCCCAGAATCCCCAAGCCAGCATAGGGGATTCTGGGAGTTGTGGTCCAATAAAGCAGTATTTCCAAGCTCAGTCAAATGATAACTTCACAGCATGGGCAGGTTGAATGGAACAGGCATTCCTTGATGTATTCAAGTCCCAAGATGAGTAGGACTACAAGATGTGAGCACCACAGCTTTGAGCTGTACTTAGAAATGAACTGGAAGCCAGCAGTGCTCTTTTTAGACCCTGGCAAGAAGATATGTAATACAGTCATCCCTCCACATTCATGAGAGTTAGGGACACAGGACCCTCATGAAAGTGGAAAAACCGTGAATAACTCTAGGCCCTCCCAAACCATATTTAATGCACAAAAAAAGTATGATCGCCATATTCAACCCACCATAGATTCCTTTGAGGCCTCACGGTTCCTTCACAAGGCAGAAGTGGGTGGCTGGTGGGGCTTACTGCCACCTCCACAGCTGCCATTTTTAACAAGGACTTACAAGCCTCATTCACAGTTTCTTAGTCTCACAAGGCTTGCAGTCCTTATTAAAAATGACACAGGGAGGCAACAGAAGTGACAGCAAATAATCCATGAATAATCAAATCTGCAAAAGTTAAACCCGCAAATGTGGAGGGCTGATTGTATGTATGTGTGTGTATGTGTGTATAAATATATATATAAATACATATATATTGTGTGTGCGTGCGTGTGCATATATATATGAATGATATACATATAATAAACAAATGAATAAAATGTCCCCAGAAGCCAGTCCTACTTAATAGCTTAGCAGCTATATTTTAAACTAGTACAGGTTTAGAGTTTTCACAGGCAGCCTCTGCCTGCAGAGAAAGGTTCATATTCAAAGCAGTGCCTATGAACAAAGAAAGCCATCTTAAAATGACTGCTAGCACAAAACTATTATATTTTTCCTTGAACGGCACTCAAGATGAGATAACCCTCACTCTATCTCAAAACTCCCATTTAAAGGCACTCACACCAAAACATACAAGGTTAAAGAGAGCTAATTCTTCCAATGGGGCAACTCTGAGTGATGCCACCAATATTAACTTGATTTAGAGAACTTCTTAACAGTTAATAACATCCATTAGAGAATGAGAAACACATGAGTCATGACTTCCAATCTGCCACAGAATGGGCTTTTACTGTTTTTTCTTTACCAGCTACTGTTAAGCCAGCAAAGAAACTAACATAGAGATGACGAGTAATAGCCTTTGTTCTGGCAATCTTGTAGCTAAGAATCAAGGTGGCTCTACAGTAATATTACTCAAACTGGTGGTCCATAGACCACTGCCAGACTGTGAGCCATTGAGTCAGTGAGTCTCTATGAAAGAAAGAAACTACTGTAGCCAATGGGCGAAAATATGGCACTGGTCCCTAACCCATTAAGGGAAAAAATAATTTCAAGCCCCATAGATCAGAGAGCTCAGGAAGCATTGGTCTACAGCATTACTAGGAATCAAGTCTCTTCCTAATATTATTGGACTGCAAATCTCAGCAGCTCTAGCCAGCATTACTAACAGTGATGAATGCTGAGACCTGCAACCTAAAAACACTTGAAAGACTATAGGATTCCCAGGCCCACTCTACCGCAACAATACTTTTTTGGACTTTGAGAGGGCGGAATCATTTGATGGTGAGTGGAGGGCAAATGGGGTTTTGTTTCATCCTTTGAAACGCAGGAGGAAAACAAAGTTTTATTTAGATAAAGTGATATAGTGACATTAAGTTTAAGATAACAAGATCTCATGAAATACCTAATATATTGGGACAAGATTAGAATAAATACAATTAAAGCTGGAATACAGTCAATACTGATAATATAATGAAATCATCACTTGAAATGGTTACTTTTTAGGACTCCCCAAATTCCCCCATGGCCATGCCAGTTGGAGGATTCGGGGACTTGTAAACCAAAAATGACTGTTCAGTCAAATTTAACACAAGCAAAGAGCAACCCTATCCTCACAATTTTTATAATTTTAGAATGCATATGGGGAGATCTTATGATGAAATGCTTCTTCATGTCAGAAAGCCAGAAAAAACCTTTTAGCCAATCATTCCCCCTGACATGTTCATGCGCTAGTACACAGAGGCCCTGACATAAAAATCCATCAGTTAGAAGCTACCTGCCCACTTTTAAAAAGTCCCATCCCAAGTATCCTGTGTTTTCAAAGATGTACCTTGGTCCTAAGATGTTACTCAAGAGTGATGTTATATGATGGCTAACATATAACAAATATTCATTCCAAATAACAAGCAGCTAAAATTAAATACTCTAAGGCAGAGCTTTCCAAACTGTGTGTCGCGACACGTTAGTGTGTCGGCTTCAGTGTGTAGGTGTGTCATGCAAATGTAATAGGTGGAGGGACTGCTTCTCCTGATGCTGCGGCGTGCCAGGCCAAAGTGAAGAAGCTGCCTTTGCCGCTGTGACTGCCCTAGGCTAAGGAGGACCTCGGCAAGGGTGGCAGCAGCAGCAGGCCAGGCTTGGGTGGAGGGGCTGTCTTTAACTTACTGAATTACTGCATCGCAAAATGATTCATGTCTAAAAAGTGTGTCACCAAAATGAAAAGTTTGGAAAGCTCTGCTCTAAGGGCACCAGGTCCTGTCTGATCTTGAAGGGTCAGCCCTGGTTAATACTTGGATGAGAGATCATCAATGGATACCTGGTGCTGTAGGCTATATTTCAGAGGGAAGAACTGGCAAAACTACCTCTGAGTGTTCCCTGCCTAAGAAAACTGTATGAGTTGAAGGCACATATTAACATAATAAAGACAGAATACACAGACCTACCTTTGCCATTCTGCAAGAACAGCTGCACTAGGAAGAAGAAGCAAAGCTACAAAAGAGAAGGACCCAAGAGGAAAGGGTGGTCTGACAGAAAGACTGTCAAGATACATGAGACAGGGACAAATGGTTGCCATATTAGCTCTTGTAGGGTGAGAAAACAGTGATAAGAGGATAAAGGCAAAGGTGCATGCTGTGGAGTAACTATATACAAAAGAAAAACAGTACTGTGTCCTGTCTTGTCATGTCAAACCACAGAAAAGATCAGTACCTAGCTTTTAGAAAGAGAAATCTGGCCACACACATACACACCCCTGCTACAAAGCAAACAGATTTCATCCCAATACATTTGACAGGTTTTAACACCTCTGACATTTGTGACAGTCACATATTAGAAATCATTGAAAGCAGGCTTGAATTAAGATGCAGGACATAACGGTCAAATGCTCTGCAGAGAAAATCACAGCAAGCTGTTCAGTTTGGTGTTTGGAATCATCCCAATTATCTGATGTCCCTAAAATAATCCAGGGTATTAGACTGCTGATGTGGCTGAGTCTGTGTGAACTGCTTTCTTTCTTATGTACACAAAGCTACCTTGCCTCTAACAGTCTTCTGATTCGGGCAGCATGCCCAGTACATACTGCTGACCGACATTTGGGACGGATGGTATTTTTAATGAAGAAGAAGTCATTACAAAAAAGTTTAGTAAAATACTCCCTTTGTCTGCACGGCAAATGTCACGAAGAATAAGATTTTCTTTCCTGCAGAATAAAAGTACAAGGCAAGAAGCTATTCATCACTGGAAATACTAGTCACACAGAATTCTCAGACATTTTCAAAGACATTCAAAACCAATAGCTGGCAATGCATTTTGAGGAAACTTTCATGCAAACCCATGCCACCAACCAGATCAACAATGTATTTTTGGCCAACGGTTGAAATATGAATAAAAGCAGTTATAATTTCAGTGAGAGCTAACATGGTGTAGTAGTTTGAGCATTGACTACAACCCTGGAGAGCAGGATTCAGTTCCCAGTTTGGCCATGGAAACCCAGTGGGGCACCCTGGGCACGTCACATACCCTCGGCCCCAGAAAACCCTATGATAGGTCCATCTTAGGGTTGTTGTAAGTTGGAAATGACTTGAAGGCACACAAAAACAAATAATTTCAGGAAATCCAAAGAAGGATGCATAAACTTGTCATCCCGCCACATTCACTAGGGTTAGGGGCACAAGACTCCCATGAAAGTGAAAAAAAAAAAACATGAATAACTCTAGGCTCTCCCAAACCATATTTAATACACAAAAAAGTATGATCAGCATATTCAACCCACTGTGGATTCCTTCACAAAGCAGCAGTGGGACGCTGGTGAGACTTACTGCCACCTTCACTGCTGCCCCACACCATTTTTAAAAGGGACTTATAAGCCTTGTTCACAGTTTCTCAGTCTCACAAGGCTTGAAATCCTTTTTAAAAATGACATAGGAAGGCAGCAGAGGTGACAACAAATAACCTGTGAATAATCAAATCTGCAAAAGTTAAACCCACAAAAGTGGACTGCTGACTGTACACACAGCATTCTTTAGTGTTCTGTCCTCCACATATCTTCTCTCTGATGTAAATGGTGTAATATTATGCTTCCTTATGTCTTCATGGTGCTTTCAAAACTGATGCAAATAAACCAGCAGATTTTAAGAACAACACAGACAGAAGCCCTTGGTATGGATATACAGTTCTCCCTCCACATTCATGGGTTTTAGTTTTGCAGATTTGATTATTTGCGGAGTGGGCTTGCCTCCTCCCATCTCCCCCCCAATCCCATGGCCTGCTGCCCAGGGGCAGAGAGGGGTAAAGATCATCACCCTTTCTCTGGATGCCCTCCCCTACAGCCACTCTGGAAGTGGCCTGCAGGGACATGCAGAGTGGGAGATTGCCCATTCTCTGCTTGGCCACTGTGCGGGCACGCTGGCAGCAGTCAGCAGGCGCACGCAGAGTGGGCAATTGCCCTTTCTCTGTACACCCATTGCAGCCGCCCATGCGGGCATGCTAGCAGCAGCCGACAGGGGTGCGCAGAATGGCGATCATCCTTCTCTGCACACCCACCACCACTCATGCTGGTGCTTCAGAGGCAGCCTGCAGAGACGTGTCAAGTGGGCAATCGCCTGTTCTCTGAACACCCTTGGCCACCATCAGTGTGATCAAGCTTGCCATCTTCCTGCCCGCAGCTCCAGCAAGATTGCCCCAGCAGCGGGGGGGGGGAGATGGCAAGGGGAGAGGAAAATATCTTTTCCTCCTGCTTGCCATCTTCCTGCCAGCAGCTCCAGTAGTGATCACCCCAGCAGCAAGGGAGGGGGAAGGGAGAAGGGAAGAAATATTTTTTCCTCCCACTCCCATCTCCTGCCTGTTGCTGCTGATGGCTGTCGTGGGCATGTGTGCAGGGAAGGGGGGGTGCTGAGGGGGGAGTTATTTGCAGTTATTTCACTTTCGCAGGGGTTCTCTGTACGTATACCCTGCAAATGTGAAGGGACTACTGTAATTTAGTTTAATGAAGTAGATATGTTCCTGGGCATGGCTTCTTTAACAAAAATTTTGGTACCAGAGGTAGAAATTACATGGAAAGAATAGAGATAGCTTCTTAAATGACAAACAAAAGGAGCGAAATCATATTTCAGCAAACTTTTTATTCAAAACTAAAATTGGGCACAGGTGGAATGAAATAACCAGGTCAGGTAAGCCTCCCATAAGTAAAAAAACCAAAAATCACTTGAAAGCTTCTTCCAAAATGCATCCCAGGATGATTCTTTTTTTCCAACAGCCTCCACTTCTGTCATTTTGGTGGCAAAACTTATAGATCCACGCTTTTTCAACATGCCAAGATAGAAGCAGGCTAATCCGCTTTCCCATTTTCTTTCCATTTTATTATTCACACATGTGCAGCATGTGATTCTAGAGGAAGCTGTTTATCTTGTCTGTTGTACATACACTCATGAATCCCATTTTTCCCCAAGTCAAGCTTTATTGCCTTGTTTACTGCAGACGTGCTCCTGCTACACAGCACTGAATGCCCATCCTTCTCCAGCTCCCCTTCATCAGCCTCCCCATGCCAATGCTGCAAAGAAAAACTTCCAGCTAGACAGAAAACAAGAAAGGGGAGCTGGGCTGGGCTCTCATAAGAAAATTTTGTTAAAAGATCTTTTCTGAGGCTTTGTTAACCGAGGTTTGCCTGTATTGTAAGAGTGATCACCAGAGCTTTAACAATATGGATAAAAAGTGTCTTTCCTTCTGCATCCCCTGTATAACTTCTTCCTGCCTCACATACCCACTGCCTCCCAGGAAAGTGTCTTCAACAGGCAAAGCCAGGATGTACAAGCTCAGTTAGAACAACAGTGTGGCACCCCCAGGTGTTTTTAGACTGCAAGTCTCATACTTCATCACCAAAGGTTATACTGACTAAGGCTCCGGAAATGTTTTTGGCAAAAATATCTTAAAGGCCCCTATCACCTGCCCTTGTTATTAGAGATCATCAAAACATTATTGTACAGGAGTCCCACGGTCTAAAGTGTAGAAGTAGCATTGACAAATTTACAGCTCTTCATAAAAGAAAAGTTGTTATCCATTCCATTTTTTCTGACATTTATCTGATGAAAGTAATTTGGGGATTTTTACATTACACAAGGACATTCTCCACTATATCAGAGCACGAGAATATAATACACATTTGGCATATACCATTCACAAGAGGAAGGAAAAACAGAATGCCAAACTGTTCATTTCCCTGTTTCCTAGAAATCACTTGTTTTACGTTTTATTGCATATTTTAGCAGGTCATACAGTTCTGGTGCCCAAGGGCTTTAAGTTGTTGTTGTTGTTGTTGTTGTTGTGTGCTTTAAGTCATTTCAGAATTACAGCAATCCTAAGCCAGTTTTCTTGGCAGAACTCGTTGAGAATTTGCCCTTGTCTTCCTCTGAGAAACTTGCCCAAGGTGACACAATGTGTTTCCATGGCAAAGCAGTGATTCAAAACCTGGTCTCCCAGTGTCCAAGTCCAATACTCAAACCACTGCACTATGCTGGCTCTCTTTAATTTCTAATATTACATAAGTCATCATACAATAACAATGCTATCATATTTTGTACTTAAGTGGAGAAAATGCATTAGCCCAGCAAAACAGGCAATTTACAGTTATGTAAAAGTATGTATGGTACATTTCAATAACTGCACCTGGTAAATATAGGTAATGACCCTAGCTCAATTTTCTAATACATATTCCAGATATATTAGAGCATCTGCCATCCCCGACTACTGGCCACAGTGTCTAGGGCTAATGGGTGTTGTTGTCCAAAATCACCTGGAAATTTCTCAGGTTAGAGAAGACTAAGCTTGGGTATAACTAGTCAAAGTGTCTTCTCCCTGACCCAGTTGGTTGTACCTCACTGACTTCCATAATTGAGAATCAAGCACATCAAATGGGACAATTTGAAAGTGTTATTATCATATTTCCAATGAATTATCTCCCTGTAATAAACAGATAAATATCCAGGAAAAAGCAAATATAAGAATTAAAGACATGATTTAAATATGATTCTAACAAAAGACCTAAAAAGCTTAACAATAGAAATAGTGAGAATGGACAAGGCCAGGAGCTGTTCCGATTCCTCCGTTGGATTTTTCCCAATAATCTCAGCAATTTTAGGTGCTGCAACATAAAGGAAAAGCAACAATCTGGAGGAACTCTCATTACTGGGAGACATACAATTGCAAACGTGCTGTCTTCCACAAGTTATGCTTAATGTTTGGTCTTGTGACCTGTGATCCAATACAAAAGACTGGCCGTGTTGCTGCCTAAGCTCTAAGGGACTTAATCTTCCAAATGCTGACAAATTACTGCTCCGGGCCATTTAAAATCACATTTCTAATGCAATAATCCTATTTGCATTACACTGACTTGGAATAAAATGATTAGGTGACTGAGATTTTGCACTACCAAATTAAGTCCCCATACACTTCTGGCTGTATGTATTCACAAATTAAAGTTCTGGACAGAAATGAAATTCCATTATTCTGCCACTTTCCAAGCTATCAGGAGTGATACATTATCATCCTGTCTGGCTACTAATATTACTCTGAAGTAGGCACAAGCTAGCAAAGACCTGTTTTCTATTATGTGAGCCACAGGGCTTCTTTCATTATTAATAGCATTAGTCAAGTATTTGACAAGTGAACACCTCTAAAATGGAAAGCCTACATTAAGAAGATGTGAGCAAAAAATGACAGAAAGCTTCAAAAATGTGTAATGACTTGCTTTCCATAACACACATTTTCTAAGAGAGAGGAGAATAAACCAGCTTCATTCCCCCAACACCCATCCATGGAATTTAGCAGGAGTCATAACAGTTTAGTAATAAAGCTTGGGACAGTTATATTGTGGATTGCTGCTGTTGTTCTTGTTGTGTGCCTTCAAGTCATTTCTGACTTACGGCAACCCTAAAGCAAACCCATCATAGGGTTTCCTGCAGCTGAGTGTGCGTGACATGCCCAACCCATCCAGTGGGTTTTCATGGCTAAGCGGAGAGTCAAACCCTGGTCTCCAGAAGCAGAGTCCAACACTCAAACCCCTATACCCCAATGGCTGTCACCGTATTTTGGATTACATCTCCCAAAATCCTACAACCAGCATGGCTAGCTGAGCCACGAGCTTTTTTCCCTACATTTTTTTTCCATTGGACATGCAAATATTCTTTAAACATAGTTACCTCTGTCATATCAAACACTTTCTTCATATAAGTTTTAATAGCAATAGGTAAGAAGGAATGCTCCTTTCTTCTAACCCATGCTAGGAAACTGAGCCTTCAAATGTAAAATGGTTAAATTAAAAATGATTCTTTAATTAGAACTCAGCCTTATGTGACACAACTAAAACTGAAGTCCCTAAATTCTACTCAAGTTGACATACTGTGAGTGCATGTTTCTTGTTAAAAGTTAATGCTCCACACTTCAGTGATAACTATGAGCCAGTCAAAGGGATCCATGTTCCAGGTTAATCAGCCATTTCTTTATATCAAATGTAATGGTTAGCTGTGTAGTTTCATATGCAAAGGTCAGTCAGGTCACAGAAAACAATAAAAAGCACTATTATAAGATGATAGGGTATATAAATAAACATACACATGTTATGTATACATACATACATTTCAAAGCATGACTGCTCTATTACACATTACATAGAAGCTACATAGGTACACACTTAATAAATAGCATTTCTTACTGCTAGTGGATTATTATATTCACCCTTACTGTATCTTCACTATCCCATTCACATATCCAAGTAACATGAATTTTAAGTAAGAAGTAAGTGCAAACTGTAAAATATATACTGCTGACTATGGTAATAAGGCTCTTTTGCTGACAGCAGTTTATGAGAGCTAATGAAATTTCCAGGCTTCTATCAGCAGGAGTTCCAAAAAACCTTGTAAGTCAGCTGGATTCATGAATGATAAATGGCCAAGTATTACCACACATATTTGATGAGTCTTCCTATAGGCTACCCCTACAATTGTGTACTACCAGAAATAACTTCTATTATGAAGGAAAATATACTTTGCATAAATCAAGCTAATCTTGTTCTTATTGGAATCAGTAGCAAGCCGCACATTTAAAATCAAAGGAAATATATAAAACCAACTAGCTAGACACACCTGTCACAGATACACACACACACAACACAGACACTTATTACCTGACCACCCTCACTCAATTTCTGCTACTAAAGCACCAGCCCAGATATTTTATTAGTCCGAGGCCTGAGAACACGATACTGTGGGCATATATAACTGAGATAGGAAGTTGCAGTGGGCAATCACGGCAGCGTCAGTCAAAGCCAGCAGAAGAAAAAGAGAGGAAAGCTGTCTCTCATAAACCCACATCAAAGGTCTGGTTCTCATGCCCTCTGCTTTGAAATATGTGGCTAGTAGAAGCGAAGGGGTGCAGCACTGAGGATCGTGCTTTTTGGCTGCCCAACATATGCTGCTCTAGGCCATTTGGCCTCTTGTGAAGAAATCTGGCTTATCATTTTTGCCTGTTATTATTGAGAATTCTATTTTATCATACACAAGCCACATTCTCCTGTATATCAATACCAACAACAACAACAACCACCACCACCACCAGGGGTTCACCGGGGGAAAAGGTTACTTATAATCAACTAGTATATAAGTACAACTGCTATTTCCTAGGGTAAATCCAAGAATAAACCCACGGAACCAATGAGAACTTTGTGAGTCCTCTCTTATCTAAATTCCATTGATTCAATGTGTCTGCTCTAGTTGGGAAACCTTTGAGAACTGGGAAAGTCAACATTCCCAAATGTTTTTTGGGGAAAAATAGCCTTCACCGTTATCTTTTTGTTCCCTTAGGCACTGTAGTGACCAGAATGGCTCTTATGTTGCTAGTCAAAATCACTAAATCTGGTTATTTGATTCAGAACTGGGAATCCCCCTGAAATGCATAGCCAGGATTCTGGGAGCTGTAGTCCAAAAAATTGCATTTCCAAGCTCTGATTTTGCTGATGCCTGATTACTCCCAAAATGCCATCTCACAGTACGGACAAGTGGGTAGGGTATACTGACAAACAATACAATGTGGATCCACAAGCCACATTTGATGTAACCTAATATCTAGAGAAACCAACATTTTTTCTATCAGGAGGCAAAGTGGTCAAGCTGAATATTTTGCAAGTAGCTTTCAATAATGGCCACATTCACCCCAATAAATAGAAAAAACAGCATGGTGGAGATCTCCGGCTTATCAATCACAAGTAACATGTTACCGCATGCTGCTTAGCAATTCCTTGAAGCCACTACAGTAACGAGTGCCTCACCAGGAAGAAAGAAACTTTAGCCCAATTGTTAGTCTCAACTACAGTAAATGGGAACATGGTAAAGCCACACTTAAGAAAATTCTCTTGAATCAGTAGATTTACTCTAATTTCTAACAGTCTTTAAGAAGTGAAAAATCAGAAGTCCCATTCAAGTGTAATAATACACTACTTTGTTCTTGTTAGCTTTCTATTATCATATCCACTTGGAGAAACCAAGCAACATGGATCAGCACAATGATAAACAAGCAATAAACCAAGATACTTCTAAAGCCTGGATTCACATTTTGTATCTGGTTTACCATTTTGGAATCCTGGCTTATTATTTTCTTTATTTCCACTAATATCTGATAAACACAATGTAGTAGCCATTGTCTAGAAGTTCCACATTTGACCATTCTCAACAGTTTGTACTTCTACAACTTAAAAAAAAATCCCCAAAGAGCTCCACTGCAATGTTTTTCTCTTTGTGGGAAAAAAACTGACCAGTTCCTGCCTATCAGGCAGATTTTACTATAGGATATCATCCACCAATTTTTTTAATATATTCTGTATCTGTGGATATGTATTACAATGAAACTTCCTATGCTTGGTATATTCAAGAACTCCTGGAAGATCCTCAGCATTAGCTGGTTCTATAAGGCATGTGTTCTTCAGTACTGCAGCTATTCCTTGAACACAAGGGGCCACTTCTTTAGAATTCAACCTTATTTTATTTTGTTTCATATTAAATACTTGGAAATAACAGTTTCTGGTTATGGATATTTCATAAAGATTTGCTATATAGCCTCAAGATCCTACTCAAGACAGAAATGTCAGGTCCTCCATATTTTTATTTCAAAGAGCGCCATAAATAAATAGTGATAAATGAAATTCAAGAAACAAGTGCTAAAGGTCCTTCAACTGCATTCTCCCTGTTTTCACTTAATACCTCTTGATGCAAACTACCAAGGAAAGCTCTTTGAAGTGGAAGAGTAAATATTATCATTTGATAACGCTTGGACCTGACAGTGCAAACTGAGTGGCAGTGTGTCACATTCATGAAACCCACTGGCACTACAACATTTACAGGGTTACTATGGAGGAGAGTCATGCTTACAATGACTTTAACACTCCACTAGCACAAAAGCCCCAATGGAGTTTTTGCAACTGTTAAAACCTTTTGTGCAATATATGTGGCAATCTTTTCCCACTACTTGTAGAGAGCGGCTGCAGTGGGGGCCGCATTTCACCCAACAGTTCCATATTCAGTCTAAATAAAGAACACAATGTTCAAAAGGTCAAATACTATATGCAGAAATCTTCTTATAATACACAGAGAAACTTTCTCATGGTGCCTTTTTTTCTAAGTATCAGAACTTCAAATCTCTCTCATTAAGATTATAGCTGGCCCTCCATATTCACTAGGATTAGGAGTGTAGGGCCCACGCAAAAATCGAAAAATCGCAAATATCAAAATGCGTGTGTGTGTGTGGGAAGGGGGCCAAAGCATGGTGGGAAAAGCAGGCACCCAGAGTCCAAGCCAGATCAGAAAGAGGGAAGGGAGGTTGGCATGGTGACCCTATACCTCCTCTCTCTCTCTCTCTCTCCATCTTTTTCTTTGGGTGAGGAGCAGGGCATCAGGAGAGGGTTTATGGCACTGAGAAATCAGGTTGCGAGCTGTCCTTAGGCGGCTAGGCACTGGCTGGTAGAAGAGGAGGACCAGAGGTGGGTTTTCTAAAGGGCTGTGCTACCTAATCAGAACTGTCGAGGGGGAATCTTCCCCTGGAAAAAAAGGATTTGAGGTGAGAGGGAGGGGTTGGAGAAAATTATCAATAATCAAATCTGTGAAAGTTAAACCTACAAATGTGAACAGCCAACTGTATAACTAATTTGCATAAGCAGAAATTTCACCTACTGTTTCAGCACATTAGCAGACATTGGCCATTTCCGCACGAGGCTGTTATAGCGCTATGATTCCACTTTCAACATCCTATGGAATCCTGGGGTTTGCAGTTTCGGGAGGGGCCATAGGATGTTGAAAGTGGAATCATAGTGCTATAACAGCCTCATGCGGAAATGGCCATAGTCGTGATACAATCCATCCAAGGTTGTGCCAATGCTTTATAAAATAAATGCTCAGGTCCTTTCACACTGGACAGTGTTAGCCCTAGAATCCCACTCTAATTGCCACAGCTGCATCCTGTGGAATCCTGGGATTTGTAGTTTAGGGAAGGGCATTTAGAATTCTCAGAGAAAGAGCTCTAATACGTCAACAAACTACAAAGCCCATGATTCCATGGTATGGAGCTATGGAAGTTAAAATGAAATCATAGAGCTAGAATTGTGTAGTCTGAAGGCGTCTTTATTCAAGAGTGGAGCCCTCCAGAACCTAATCTCTGGTATGGCCAACCCACGAAATGGTAGAGTTATAAATGGGTACTGTAGACTGTACCACCTGTTTTCACTGGAAGGCACCTCTTCCTCAGGTTAAAGCTCTCTACAATTTTTTTTAGAGCAGTACTTCCAGAAAAACTGAGATTTTAGCCCATTCTGCCTTCCACCATGCTGGTTTCTGCCCGTAGGGAATATGGCACAAATACACTTAAAGCAGGGGGGGCATTCACAGAAGCATTCCTCCAATCTGCAGTCTAAAATGTCAGCAACCCCTTTTAACATCCTATTCTGTAGCATGAATAGACAAGGCTTCAGATTAAACTCAGTAGTCTACCATTGCTCTCTTGTAGTGAAGGTAATGAGTGAACCATGAATAGATTCAATTCAGGCCAGAGCAAACATCACTGAATAATCTCCACATAATAATACCTGCACACTGAAAGCATCCTTATGCATCCTCCCTGATGCGTCAACATAAATGAAGGGCTGAGGAGGATCACGTAAATGGGGTTCACTCATCTTTATTTAAAAGTAGTACAGACTCCTTAGTACTGTGTTGCATTATCTTCTTCTGAATATTTGAATTGGCTCCTAGCTCCTCCTAAGGAATACATGTGCAACCTCAAAAGTATAAAGAATTTCCACATATGAAATTCACCCCCCCTACCAACAAGCAGTGAGGAAACAGATTTAAGATGTCATGAAAAGACAGCAACTAGTTATTATTGTTGTCACTGTATGTTTGCTGTGAAAAACAGTGAAAAGTATTTACTGGCCTGTTTCATGGGCCAAAATAAGCTGGCTGGCTTTGAAAACTGTGCACCTTGACTGGGAGGTTGGGTATGAGCCGGAGGGGGTTAGCTTGACTATTTTACCTCAGACAGAGACCTTTTCTAGAGGCCCTTTCACGCTCTTTCTGGAATACTGTCTTTTAGAATTATGAATGAAATATTTAAGAAAAGGTGTTCACCTATTTGCTTCCGTAAAATAATTTCTAAAAACTTTGCAAGTGGAAGACATTTATGTAAGATTATATCAGATCATTACAATTCCTGGCCTTGGTTTCCTTTTCTCAACTCTTTTTCTGGAAATGAGTGTGTTATGATTGCTTGACACTGTGGAGACAAAGGCCATTTCTGCACCACACTGTTATAGTGCTATTATTCCACTTTCAGCATCCTGTGGAATCCTGCGGCTTGCAGTTTAGGGAGGGGTATTTAGAATTCTCCTCCAGAGAGCTCTTGGGCCTCAGTGAACTACAAACTCCAGAATTCCACAGGAGGCTGAAAGTGGAATAATAGCACTATAATGGTGTGGTGCAGAAATGGCCAAAGTGATTTTCTATTTTACTAATGTTAATGACTTCTGTTTTTATTGGGCAGCATTGCTTGTTCCTCACACTGGCCAAGACCAAAGAGGTTCCTTATAGTTCAGGAATTCCTTACAGTTCAAAACCTGGTAGGTTAATTTGTAGGAAAAAATCAAACGCAATTTGTAATTGTATTCTGAATATAATCTCCAGTTTTAGCATATCAAACATGATAATTTTATGCCAAACAATGTTATCCATAATAAATGTTATGTTCCTAAATTAAAAAACAAATGACTTTAGTCTGTAAAGGGGAAAGTTAAGTTTGCAATTTTTGAATTTTTCTGAAAATTTCCATTTTTTTCCTAAAAACAAACACCTAATGGCTTAAAAAAATGTACTCTTATTCTATGAATATCTGTATATTCCTAGATAATGAACATATGAATGTTACATGAGATAATAAATACTACACCATATTTTGTGTGTTTACCAGCATTCCTGTTAAATGAGCAATGCAGTATTTTTTAATGGAAGAGATCAATTACAGTTTTCTCCAGAGATGCTTTATTGTTTCTCTGTAATGTTCGTGTTGCCTTCACTGTAGTTTGATGCACGCTCCCCTCCCTCCAAGCCCAGAATTTTCCATGGTCACAGCTATTCAGAAGACTGAAACCACAGACTTCATGTGCAAGCACTTGTAGGCAAGAAATTACAATAGAAACCTAAGGCTTCAAGGATACATGAATAGGTGTCCTGGTCTGCCACTGGTGTTCTCAAGTAGCTGATGTAAGGTATAAACAAACTATCAATCATTTGTGACAATTCTTCAGATTTAAATATATATCCTGTTGTTGGTCTTGCCTAGAGCAGACCAATTCAATCAATGAGATTTATCTACATGTTAAGTTGCCATTCAAGAATCAAATAGGTCTAGTTTAATTGGGACTAACCAACAGGACACTAGCCAATATATGGAAACTATTTACACCACCCCATGCCCCAAGACATTTACAATTGTGTGTTTATAAAGATTGATACCCCATGTACAGACAGATTGGCCCAATGTAGGAAGCTATGATTCTGAGTGGGCACACTCTTAGCAGGGCTGTTAATAAACAACAGGCTCTCACTCATAAGGTGGCCATAAGTCAAGACCAAGTTGATAGCATATAACAGCAACAAATACCCTGTGCCTTCCTCCGTATAAGATGCAACAGTTACAGCTATAAACAGTGGACATGCCTTGACAACTTAGTTTTTTCTGATGTTCTTCCATTCCCCCGTCTCTGGTCATGTTTACTGCGGAATTTATTCAGTGATTTATTGAGTATGCTGTCTTTCCTTCAAGGAACTCAAGGCAGTGTTCACGGTTCTCTCTTCTTCCCCATTTTCATCCTTACAACAACCCTGTGAGATCAGGTTAAGAATATTGATTGACTCAAGGTCACTCAATAAGTTTCTTGAGTGTAGATTTGAACCTGGATCTCCCTAGTCTTAGGCCATTTCCGCACTAGACTATTATAGCGCTATCATTCCACTTTCAACATCCTATGGAATCCTGGGGTTTGCAGTTCAGGGAGCGGCCAGCCGGCCCCTCCCTGAACTGCAAACCCCAGGATTCTATACGATATTGAAAGTGGAATGATAGCGCTATAACAGTCTAGTGTGGAAATGGCCTTAATCCAGCACTGTAGCTACTACTCCATATTACCTTCTTTCCACTGTATGTAGAGATGAGTATGGCAGGCAAGGATTTCTCCTGACACATATCCCTTCCTGCACAAATGGAATACTCACTCCAGTCATCCAGATGCCATTTTACTGACAGAACCTTAATGTGTGTGCCTGCTGGTATAGCTTAAGAAATATACCAAAGGTGCACTACAGAACTATGTGGCAAAGTTGTGGCTTGCTGTATCATACACATAGCAAAACAAAAATGGTGGAGGAGGAACAGCAATAGGAAGCAGCTGTGGAGGCAATGCTTGATTTAGATATATGAGGGCACAGAACTATGAAGTTAAATAAAAAATTAAGTTAACATAAAGTTATGGTTATTTTAAAGGATAAAACAACAAAAAACACAGAACTGTGCCACTGCTGCTTTCAATGGCCAGCCTTCTGAACCGTGAAACACAGGTTACAACATGAATTCAGGCGCCTAACAGCTGTTTAAAATATAGTACTTAGGAGAATAAAGCTGCAATTCTGTAACACTTACCTGGGAGTAAGTCCCATTTAACACACTGGGACTTTTTTCTAAAGAATACACTGCACATAATCAATGTTTGCATGTGTACAGTAATGAGCTGTATACTTTTATTTCACAATGTTATGCAGTCATTTCAAAATCTCAAAAATGGTATCAAATAAATGGCTCTTTTATACATATCGTACATTCTACATTTACAAAGTGTTCAAACAATCTTGCATTTATGCCTTGCTGTGAAGGCAGATCGCAGCAATTCCCATCTATAACCTTGGTAAACAAAGGCCCATTGTAAGATCCATTCGCTCTTTCAGTTAAGTTGGTAAACCTATAGCTGGGCCATAAAAGAAAATGCTGTACACATAAAATACTACCCTCTTAGAGTGAAGGCAAGGCTTTCTCTCTCTTATACAATACCTGGTTTTCTTTAAGGATGAAGCTTTTCTTTAACCATTTTTAAACAGAGACATGCATCAACCCAAGTCTTCACAGAAATTTAGCAAACATGTTTATTTGTATTTTATCAGTTGTTTTACTGCATCCACTGTGAATTCTAACACCACCTGCTGAATGCAACTACATCATGGGTGAGCAAAGTACAACCCCAGGGGGCATGCTGCCCCTTCATGGCTATTGTTTCTCCCCTTGACTGCTCCAGACTCCCCAGACCATCATTTTTCTGGCAAAACAAAGGGTGAATTTTCTCTCCTGAAAGCTTCCAGGTGCAGCAATTCATCTTAGCAAGCTGGTAGTGACCTGCCTCCATTTAACATTAAAAAAATACTCACTTTTCAAAATCAGAAATGAGTTTCTGGCCATGCACAGTTACATTTTCCTGATTATTTACTTATCTGGTAGCCTGTGTAAGCTTTCATGAGTCCTGGGACAAAATACTGGCCTCAACACCCACTGCATGTGCTAACCCCTGAAGTACCACATTCCCACAACCATGAAAAAAATAAAATAATTTGTCTCAAGTGAGAGGCATTGCATCTCAGTATACTTTCAGATACCTACAGACAGGCCATGTGTGTCAGTGTAGAGCAACTGCAGTCAGACATTGGTGACTGACTGAAAATGGTGGGTGGCCTAGCCAGAGAGAATTTGCCTATGAGAGATGATGACTTATGAAGGCCAAGACAGAGTTGACCATTGTTACCTCAGCTTGACTTTGGGCCAATTCTCCAGCAGTTTACCCCTTCATATTACTGTGATTGTGTTTTTCCGGCAGTTAAGATCTACTGACCTCTGTAAAGCTAATACCCAAGCAATTGTAGGCTCACTTACCTGAGATAAGCCTCATTAATAAACATCAGAGTTACATCACAGCAAACATGGCCGAGCTTGAGCCACATCCATCAAGCTGAGTGTTTGCACAAGGAGGAACATAGACACTTTTTTGTTTTACTATTTTGTGGTACCAGTGATGCAGTATATCCAGGGCTCCAAGCCCAGGGCCCTCCAAATAACCACAGGCAGGTGAAGGGACCACTGACCAAACAGGCCCTGGAGTCACCACCTTGGGTGAATTTAGGTATATTAATTAGGGATGGGCCAACCAAATCCTTGAATCCTGGGTAAGGATTCAAGATTCCCAAATCCGAATCCCTGTGCCAAAATAGGCAAGCCGAATCTTTCGAATCTGCCAACCAAATAGATTGTTGGGGGGGGCGCCTGAAAACCAGGGAGACCGGGATGCCTGAAAACTTGAGAGACCAGACATACAAGGAAAGATAGTAAGTAGGTGAGTTTTTCCCTTGGAGTAATAATGGCCTTTGCTAACAATTTCAGAAATGACATCCGGGGTTGTATTCTAAGATATTTAAATTGAATTTTGAATATTTAACTTCAGCACTTGACTGGAAGCTACAGGCTTGAGATTTCAAGGACAGCTGAAAGATTCCTTTGCATAGCTCCCTTGCAAAGCTCTTTCAGACACAGTTCTAGGGTCTCTAGTTTTACAAGGTGCCACAGCCTTCTCTGACAATGTGTGCTGGTGCATCATCAAACTACAAATCCCAGGATGCCAGAAGGAGCTACACAAAGAAAAGGCCAGTTTTAACCTGAATTATCTTTGTACTGTAGTATGTGGCCCTGTTTACACAGGCAGGAAAATGTAGGATTAATCCACATTTTCCTGCCTGTGTAGAAAGGGCCTTCATGTCATTTTCAATCTGGGGAGATCCTGAGTCAAAACTATGACAATTGTCTTGGCCAGATTTCTTCAGAGGGACGTTCACCTTTGCCTAGGCTTTTGCTAAGGCTGAGAGAATGTGCCTTGCCCAAGATTATCCTTCTTTCCCTTACTTTTTAAACTCTTTTTAAAAAAAGATTCGAGACTTGAAAGATTTGAGATTCATGAGATTTGTGGATTCCCAGAACCTTCCAGGGATTAGGATCCGGATTCAGATTATTCTGGATTCGTCCCATACTTAATATTAATCCTCTTCCAGGCTTCTACTTTGCTTGTAGAGGTAGTTTTTCTTCTCACCATGCTGTAGTCAGAGAGCAACTGACTAGCATGGACAGATACTCCTTTTATGTTTACTCTAAAAAGTAGAATCCCTTCTTACAACAAAATGATACTGTACTTATCTCCATGTAAACTATGGCCCTTTCCACAGCCTACCTTGTTCTGGTGCAGGTCCCGGCATTGTCTCTGCTGGGAGGGGAGCACAACAAGAGCCCTCCCCTCTGCATCAATGGAGGAAGCTCGATGGTGCCCCCCTTCCTTCCACAGTGCAGCTGGGTACTGTCCCAGGCTGTGCTGGGGCAGGAAGCCCAGTCATTGTGCTTCCAGGACCACGCCACCTAAGGCGCAGTTGCTGGTCATTGATGGGTAAAATGTGTAAAACCATCAATAATTTACTGTGCGATTGCACTGTCTGAGGACAGGAGAAGGATGGGACCTGGAAGACATCACGCAGCACAGTCCTCTGGGTCCCCTCCTTCTTCCATCCCAAGTGTGGGACAACGATATCCTGAAGAAAGGGCTATAATTCCCTTTTTTTTTAAAGTGTATTTAAAATGCCAAAGGGCAACTTGACAGAACATGCATATACTTCCATTTTTACTGCTGTTCTTTTTAAATCAAATCTATTAAAAAGCGTCTGTAAAGCGTTTGGGCTGCTGGCTTTCACGCAGTCCAAACTTCAAAGGCCCCCATCCAAGGTACCGCATCTATTCTAGGGATAGGCTTGAGTACCTTGGCCAGCTCCTTTCCAGTTGAGACTCAGGCCATTTCCACACTAGGCTGTGACAGTGCTATTATTCCACTTTCAACATCCCATGGAATCCCGCAAACCCCAGGATTGATAGCATGTTGAAAGTGGAATAATAGCACTGTAACAGCCTAGTGTGGAAATGGCCTCAGAGGCAGAGGGGATTTGACGGGTAGCAACACCCCTCGTCTAAATGCGGTGGTGGGGAGGGGGCGTCGGGTCCACCATAGGAGACTTCCCTCCAGGGTCTCAGACGGCCACAGAGCCCCCCCCCCGGCGAGCTGTTCCTCTCTCAACATGAGCTCAGCTTGGCAGCTTTTGCAAAGCGAACGTGCGCAGGCGAGAGGCTGGTGCTCCCCCCTCCTCCTCCTCTTGGTTCTCCCGGTGCAAGGAAGAAGGGGGCGCGCATCCCCGTTTCAGTTACCCCACCCACCCCTGCGCGCCCCCTCCTCTCCCCGCCCCTCCTCCGCTCACCTTGCCGCCGCCGCCGCCGCCGTAGGGCCCCGGGAGGAGCAGCTTCAGCGCCTGTCTCTTCAGCTCCACCAAGCGGGCGTTGCAATTCTCGCACCAGACGCCGCGGTCGGAGCCCGGCGAGGAGCCGCCGCCGCTGCCGGAGCCCGGCGAGCCGGTGCCGAAGCCCGGCGAGCCCCCCAGCGAGCCGGGCGAGCTGGTGCCGATCCCCGGGGAAGCCGGGCCGGGCGAGCCGGCGAAGGAGCCCGGCGAGGAGGTGCCCGAGCCGGGCGACGGGGTGCCGGAGGAGCCCAGGATGGAGCCGGCCCCCTCGGGGGCTGGGCGGCTGCCGGCGCGGGAGTCTTCGTACGCCTTCCGGAACCAGCTCTCCGGCGAGAAAGGCGCGGCGGGCTTGGTGGGGGAGCACGGATCGTTCCCCTGGGGGGAGGAAGAGAGAGAGAGCGAGAGAGCGGATCAGTGGCGGGGAGGGAGGGAGGGGAGCGGGAGCAAAGTTTAATTTCTTAATCGAGGCGATTAGCAGTAACAATAGCCCCGAGCAGGCGAGACGCTGCCGAAAAGAAATTAAAAAAAAAACTGTCTGCCACCTGAGAGCGATTTCTGCAAGGGAAGAGAGAGCAGGCACGCTCAATACACCCACGCCCACCCTCTCTCGGCTTTGCAAACCGTGGCCATTTCCGCACGAGCCTGTTATAGCGCTACGATCCCACTTTCAACCTCCTAGGGAATCCTGGGGTTTGCCGTTAAGGGAGGGGCCGGCCTCTCCCTAAACGGCAAACCCCAGGATTCCATAGGAGGCTGACAGCGGGATCGTAGCGCTATAACAGGCTCGTGCGGCCACGGCCACGCGTCGGCGTGCAAAATCTCTTCCTCGGCGCCAGGTTATCCCCGGCCCGTTTCGCAAAGGAAGCGCGGCTGGCCGGCCTTGGGCGAGGGCGATGGAGCCCCGGCGAGGGCTGGCCAAGTTAAGGCTTGGCGGCGGCGCTGCTGCCGAGGAAAGGGACGCGCGCTGGGAGAGGGAGGCGGCCCCGATCCCCTCCTGCCGGGAGGGAGAGCGGCGGGGAGAGCCGCGGCGCCCGGGCTGGGGGGTGTTGCGCCTTCCTCGCCGGGAGAGCGAGCGGGCGAGCAGCCCTTTTGTATTCAAGCGCCGGCAGGTCTGCAGCATCCTCGTTTGGCCCCGAGTGGAGGATAACTTACCCCGTATTTCCTGGTTCGGGTGCCGACGGCGATCCTCTCCTTATTCCCCGCCACGGAATTCATGGTGATATTTGGTGGGCAGGCGGGAGGATCGCCTGCAAATTTGTATTCCGGGGTGGGGTGAAGAGGGGGTTCCTACCCAGGAAGGGGCACCTCCAGCTTGCAAAAGCGCTGCGTTGGGAGTCAGTGGTTTGGGGAGAGCGGGGGGGGCGTTTCTTCCGAAATAATAATTAAAAAAAAAAATCCCGAAGCCCGGAGAAACACCAGCGAGGTTCGGAAAACCCGAAAAGCAATAGGAGGGTCAGAGGAGAATATTGATTCTTCCGATCATTGGGGTCCTCATTGTCTTCTGTCTCGTTTACTTCCACTCTTTGATTTCTGCAGAAATCCAAGGGCTCAGCATTCTCCCCCCGTCACAAGCCGACAGTGCCGGTTTCCCTCCACAACTCAAAGGAACAACTGCATCCGAGGCAGATTTTTTTTTTTTCCCCACTGAGCAAAGGAAAGAGATTTTAAAAAAGGAGAGAGAGAGCCGGTGTCCCCCCCTCGGAGGCAAGCGATTTCTCCCTTTGCTGGCAGGGGTTGGGGTGGTAACTTGTTTCCTTCGCCAGGGTTCCTAAGTGAGTTAGAAGAAATCATCCAAAAATCTCGGGATCCAGTCTCGGGGAGGAGCCTCCGAGTTGCTTGCAGCCAATATCTTTCTGCCCATTTTTTTTTTCCCTGACAGTTTTGCAAAGGGGAAGGGAAAAGCCTGGTCTACCCAGCGCGCCTTGAGCAGAGGCAGAGGAGGAGAGGCAGAAGAGCCCTTCGCCAGCTGGGGAGACGCTGCCGGTGCTGAACCGCAGGCGCCTTGGCTATTGACTGGCTGGGGAGGGTCCCTCTTATTAGTAGCATCTCTTGATCGACACGGGAGATTTGTGTATCTATAATACGTGTATCGCCCTCCCTCTGTTAGAGAAGGTGGGAAGGAAGGCGATGGATGTGATGCCACCCAAACATTTTTCATTTCATTTTTTTTAATGGTTGAGCTTTCCACTGGAGGCTCCCACCTACTGCCTGAGGTTGTACAAGTCTTCTCAGTCCGGGAAGTGGGGCTGGGGGAGTGTAGGTACTTCTGTTTTTGGCCAAAGTCGACAGCAAGGTCCGGCTCACCTGTGACAATCCTTGGCATCTTTCCCTCTTGCATGACGTCTGGCGTTGGGGTGTTATATTATTTTCATGTATAGACAAAGACCGCAGAATGCGGAGTGGTTAACAATAAAACTCTGAAGGTTTGGACTGGTGGTGCTTTTGCTTTTGTTTTTTGGTTTAGTCTTCTGCTTCAGGGAGCCCTGTCTGCACCCTTTCCTGCAAAATGTAGAAAGCAAGGGTCATGTTTCTGTAAAAGTTTTCCCCAAACGACTGGCACAAAAATTAGGGGCACCTCTCCCACTCTCCAAAAATTGGCTAAGATGCACCATGACACCTCTACCCCAAATCCAGTATTTGAGTTGTGTTTCACAGTGTCTGTCCACCAGTAGAGATTTCCTATTCACCAGAGCAAAATTATTTGTGCTTCCCTGCCCCATCTTGAGAGGGGCCTCTGGGGCAGATCAAGGGAAACTGCATGAGAGAGCAGAAGAGAAAGTCTTGTTTTGCTTGTGTAGCTTGAGATAGCACAAGTTGTCCCAAGGAAACAAAACATGTTTTAAAAATCAGTACATTCTGCAACATTTTTAATTTGTTGTCAATCAAATCCAGTAAAATTTGGAGGCATCGGACATAAGTAGGGAAGGACACATGCCTACAGGTACAGCAGGTCTCTTTCACACTGCACAGTTATGATACCACTTTGATACCACTTTAACTATCCTGATTGCATCCTCTGGAATCCTGGGGTTTGTAGTTTTGTAAGGCACTCAAGATTTCTGGCAGATGATTCTAAATGTCTAACGCCACAAGTCCTACGATTCCATAGGAGGGAGCCTTGACAGTTAAAGTGGTATCAAAGTACTATACCAGTGTACAGTTGGCCCTCCGCAGTCACCTGGGTTGGGGCACAGGACTTCCACAAAAATGGAAAAACTGCGAATATCAAAATGTCAGGGGAAAGGGGGCTGAGGTGTGGTGGGGAGACTGGGTACCCAGGGTCCAAACCAGGTCAAGGAAAGGAGAGGGAAAAGGTGTGTTCAGCATGGTGGCCTGTATTTTCTCTCCCTTGCCTGTCGCCTTCCTTGGAAGTGTGGGGGACATTGCGACAGGGTTTGTCATGCTGAGAAATTAGGTTGCGTCGGTCCTTAGGTGGCCAGGCAGTGGCTGGAGGAGGAGGAGGAGGAGGAGGACAACAATGATGAAGACAACCAGAGACAGGTTCTTAAAGAGCTGCATGGCCTGATCAGAGCCACTGAGAGGAAATATTCCCCTGGAAAAGAAACACTTGAGGTGATACGGACCCGCGAGCTGGAAAAACTCATAAATCTGTGAAAGTGAAACCTGCAAATGTGGGTGACTTTTGGGGGCCACAGCTCTCAGAATCTCTCTGCCAACATGGCCACTAACCATGTTGGTGGGGATTCTGGGAGTTGTAGCCCAAAAGAGTAACTTACATGAGCTCTGCTAATGACCTGCAAGATCCAGTATCTCAGCCCCACAGCTTTTTGTAGATCTGGGATCTGGGCTGGCTGGCCCCTCCCGAAACTGCAAACCCCAGGATTCCAGAGGATGTTGAAAGTGGAATCATTGCGCTATAACAGGTTAGTGCAGAAATGGCCCAAGTCCCACACCATACCAAATCTGTATGGAATAGTAATAGCCGTGGGTAAGCGTGTGTGATAGGATCTTGGCTTCTGGCCCAACCTCTCATGTGAGCATTATGTAATGTGTGGTGCATTTATTTTCCCTATATAATCAAAGCCTTCAGGCCCATCTATGCCTTAAAGTTACCACATGGAAGCTATTTGAAATTGTTCCATCTGGCACTGGTTATCATATTAATACACAGCATTTATACCACTTTGGTGTTCAAAGCATTTCACCATCATTATCTCAGTAATGGTTAAACCCTAAATAGGTTGGCATTCTTATTTTCCCCATATTGTCAACATGACAGGGCTGGACCGAGACATTTTGCTGCCTGAGGCAAAACAGCAAGTTCCTCTCCACCCCATTTATGATTCGTCCAAATCGAGGTGCATAGTACTCAAAGCCAACCAAGTTATTTTGGGATGTGAGAAAGAAGGTCCTGCAAGCTCCTGTCTCCATCCCTGGTAATCAAAAAACAATAGTAGCAAAAACAAACAAGTAACGTTGTCATCCTTTCATGATAGCAAGAATCTGCTGGCTGAGGTGGACCCCTCGCTCTCTCTTAATATTGCTGGCCGTACCACACTGGTTAATAAACAGTGACTAATTAGTCACATCACAACAGAGGCAAGGCTGGAACTAAAGGCTCTGCCTTTTAGCCACTGTCCTAATGTAGATAAGCTCCCATTTTGTTTGGGTAGTTATTTGTGAGGAATGGTTCAGGTCGTGCTTGGGCTGATCTCTCCATGCTGCAAGGAGAGAGACTCCCTCTGTATGTTAGAAGTGGTGTGAAAATCATTATTGCTCATACATTTCAAGTTGATACACACACAAATGGCTTCTCACAAGATGGGAAGAACCACCTGGAGCTTTCTTTGAAAGACCTTCAGCATCTCAATAAAATGTGCAAGATAGTCATCTCATTTGCCATTCTAGCCTAAGATAAAATTCTACTTGCCCAATTCTCCTCTCTAAAAAAGAGGTCATGAGGCAAGAAATGTACCAAATGGGATGAGTACTGGATGGGGTTTGAATCTCCAATCAGCCATGGAAGCCTGCTGGGTGATCTTGGGCAAGTCAAACTGTTTCAGCCTAAGAGGAAGGCAATAGTAAAGCCTGTCTTGAATAAATCTAGCCAAGAAAACCCTATGAGGGGGACACCACATCTATTGTTTTAAGAAACAACAACAGGGATGGTATGGTGAGATCAGATAGAAGTTTCTCTTCCTTACAGTCTCAGAACTCAACATGAGATCAATGAAGCAGGTTCAGGTTTTGGACTGTTATTTTTAAATTTAAAAAAACTCTTCATAAAACTTTTTATTATATTATACCCTTCATTACCAGAAGATAAGTTTTTCTTTAAAGTTTGATAAAATTAATAAAGTGCATGTGGTATATTGAAAAGTTCATAGTACTGGAACTTAGCAGAGCAGTCGTGGGAAATTCTTGGACCACCGGATAGCATGGGACTCCAACTGCTTTCATGAGTAACCAATAAAACCAATGCTCAGGGATGAGTAGTAGATCAAGAACATTCACAGGGCCACAGGTTCCACAACCCTGAAACAGAGCCTCTTCTTCGAAGATAATATTATTTTCCAAGTGCATGTTCACACTACACACTACACAGTTATTGCACTATCATTCCACTTTAACCACCAGGGCTGGAATCTTGTGGTTTGTAGTTTGCTAAGGCACTAGAGCTTTCCAGCTGATAATTCAAAATGGCATTTCCTCAGTTGAAATCCCAGGATTCTACAGGGTGGTACCACTGCAGTTAAAATGGACTCATAGCATTGTAACTGCGTACTGTGAAAGGGCTGCTGATCTTTTGGGGACAAATTATGATATGCCTTTTACACTCTGTTTGGAAATTGCCACAGATACCTTCTGGGAAGGGGCCTGCTGTTCAAAACAGAATGCTGACCTAGTTGTGGAACTTTATGTGAAATAGCAGGTTTGTATATGATGGAGTGTAACAATAGAGGTACAAAGTAACTTCTTCAACAAGAACCAGAGAAAGCACATCTTCCTGTTACTCTGGGTGCCATTGCACAGAGTTCCGTACAGTTCAAGATGCAACCAGTGTTCATCTGACTCACAGAAGGCCATCTGTTCATTGATTACTTAGATATACTGCATAACAATGCCAGAAAACTGGCCTGCTGGTTTCCATTTGCATATACATGACTGCTACTCACTCACTCGGAAAACCACAGATAGGTTGCACAACCATGATGTAAATCTGACTTCCAAATTTTGGCACATAAAAGGACCTTTGTTTGATCATGCATGTCCCTTGTTCTAGATCAGGTGGATCATGGATACACCAAGATGCTGGAATAGACGGACTTTTGATCTGATCCAGCGCTGTTCTTGGACGGTGTTGCTGTAGTGATTTTCATCTGAACGTATTGGATGGATCCAGAGTTTTCTTCCACTAGCAAGAATATCTCAACAGGAAGTTTTGCTCAGAAGACTGCTGGTAGGAAATGGAGAGAAGCAAATTTCACAAATTTCCTCTCTACAACATCAGGGCTGAAGAGATTCCCTGAAGCTTGTGGAGCAGACATTGGAAGAACATAGGGGACTGCAAAGGAACAGAGTAATCAGACAGGATCACCTCTGTATAACTAGAAAATTCTGCTTTTGACAGCATTTCCAAAAGGGTGATTGTTGTTGTTGTGTGCCTTCAAGTCAACTCCAGCTTATGTTGAACCTATTTTAGTGTTTTCTTGTAAAGACTTATTCAGATGAAGATTGCCTTAATCCAAAGCTGAAAGAGTATGGCTTGCCTATGGTTAAGCAGTGGGCTGCCATGGCTGAGCAGGAAATTGAATCCTGGTGTCCTGGAGATCTAGCCCAACAGTAGCTCTCCTCCAAAAAGATTGTTGCTGCTGTGTGCCTTCAAGTGGTTTCCTTAGAGTTGCCATATCATGGCACTTTCTTGGCAAGATTTGTTCAGAGGGAGTTTGCCTTTCTCTTTGCCATCCTCTGAGGCTGAGAGAATGTGACTTGCCCAAGGTCACCTAGTAGGTTACTGGTCTTCAGAGTGATAGTCCAATGCTCAAAACACTACACCACACTGGCTCTCGTTCCAATAGGATAGCCATGTTTATTTTTTGCAACAAAAAACACAGAGTCCTGTTAACATTTTTACTATAGCATGGGATTTTGCGGGTAATGGCTTCCTTCCATGGGAGGCTTGTGCTGGGCCTCTATTGTGTTTCCTCTCCTTTAATAGAGGGGATCACAGCAATAAGCTGTGAAAGTGGGGAGGGTGCGAGATACATTACTATTATTGTCTGGTTCCCACTCATTCACTGTCATCTTGAGCAGAAGCAGACACGTGCCATGTCGTATGCCACGGTATATAACTTTTAATTTTCCAGGATCAGCAGTTCTCAAGACGAACAGGCAGGTTTGCTTTGTTCTTCCTTGGTCCTTTAATTAACACACTGTTAGATGTCCCTGCCGAACCGCATCTGCTATGTTAGGGATTGTCAGATTGTGTGTAATGGTATGCCTACCATGGGAGATCATAGACATATGAGGCTCAAAGGGAGGCAGGCAACAGATTGGCCCGCATGCTTGTAAATTCCAATTTGCAGCCCACTGCCTTGTTACAGGCCAGGAAGCTGAGGAGCAGTAACATCTTGGTGTCTGTTACCCTCGAAAGTTTGCCGACAAGGAACAGTAAGGATGCGTGACACCAATTCAAACATGGTCAATGAGGCAATATTTTACAGCTGACTGGTGGAGCAGCAAGCTCCACAAAAGACCATTTAAATATCAGATGGTTGCCACCATTCAGAAAAGACAAATGCTTACAGGGAAGTGCAGCATCTGTCTGTTTACCCAAAAAAAAAAAAAAAATGTCAAGAAAGACAGGTAGTAAAATATCGAAATGCAGCTGCGCTTCGAAGACACTAACTGGAATAAAACTGGGACTCAGGGGGACTATGAGGCATAGTGAACTGGGATTTATTTGGCTGAAGAAAACTGGGATCATTTGACACCTGTTCAGCTCACCAAAACAGAAGCTGCATCCAATGCCTCTGGCTAGAAGCACTTTCAGATGACACATTATTTAACCTTCTGCAGGGTTCTGATAATGCCGTCAGTGAGGCCCAGCAAGTAGCATTTTTTTTGTATTCTGTGGCAGCTGCCTGAAGCTGCCTCTGCATGGGGTCTTCTATAACTCTTCCAATGCCACTCGCACCAATCACTGTGTGCACATATCCGTGCCAGCAATAGCCACAAAATGTGCTATGCAGGCATGGACACTTATTCCACTGGAAAATCTGTGTTGTACATGTTTGTGGCAATGCACAAATGGCAGCATCCAAAGCTGTCCTAAGTTCCACCTATATAATAAATTTAATGTTTAGATTAACCCCAAGCCAAAGCACTACTGAGAAGTCCAGATCTAGGGGCAATTTAGTGTCAATATCAATAAGAGTGCAGGAATATATGAATAAATGATTTCTTTAACAGATTTTATCCAACTTTTCAACAATTTTGAAGGGAGTTTGTAAGTTAAAATAGGAAACCAAGTATAGCAATTAATAAAACCAAATAAAATGTGTAAAATGGTTAAAGCATATTTTAAAAGCACGAATATCCAGGGTTTGTCCATACACAAAGATCTAAATTATTTTCATGGGTGCATAATATAATTCCCCAGAAGTACAAAGATGATAATTTCTATATTGATCCATTTTGATAGATGTTTTCTCATGCCGCCTGGACCACTTTCACATGCATCTGAGTGGCTTCTCCATAAAACAATCGAACAGTACACTGTGTTACATGAAGCCAAACACATTGGTTTTCTACAGTTAGGTATATTAAGACACCACAGCAGCAGCCCAAAAAAATCTGCTGGAAAGTTCTAAAGACATCAGGAATAGACCGTAATGGGGATCGGTTGTCCTAGTTGCCACTGACAGTGTAAGTCTGCAGGGAAATATTATGGTATCATGTTTTGGTTTTCTCCATCATTTCCCACCTTTTCTGTGATTTATTTATCACACACAAGTAAGTGTTTTGGTTCCTCTTGATCTCTTTTAGAAAGCACATAGTATTAACACAGTATTTGTAAAGTACACTGTGCCACAGACAAAATGAGTCAGCTAATGAATTATTCTGTCATCATGGTCTAGGTATGTTTGGCTTGGAGAAGACTGAAAGGTGATATGACAGTCATATTAAATACTTGAAGGCATATCATGTAGAAGATGGCATAGGCTTCTTTTCAGCTGCTCCAAAGAGACGGATATGAAACAATGGATTTAAATTACAGGAGAAAAGATTCTACCTAAACATCAAAAAGAGCATCAATACTTTGGTGGAAAAGAGTCATGTGCCACCCAGTCGCATAGGGATGGGGGAGGGCGGTTCACTCCAGGCAGCAATGTTTTTGGGGTGTCTTGGCCCGTAGCCATGCCTCCGTGCACCCTGGCCATGCCCCCATGCACCACAGCCACACTCCTCCTGCCATAGCTCCCTCTTCCACACACTCCAAACTCCACCACTGGACTTGCCCATATCCTCCCCAGTGTTCTGTGGTGTTGCCCACCACAGAAAAGAGACCAAGAAGGCATATTAGACTAGAAGTCAGAAGTGTGACAACTGGTACATATTTTTATATACATATACTTACACATATTCTTGTTGTTGTTGTGTGCCTTCAAATCCTTTCTGAATCATGGCAACCCTAAGGCAAACCTATCATGGGGTTTTCTGGGGCATAGGCCCTTTCCGCATGGCATTTTCCATGCAAAAGGGTGCCTGGAGTTTCACACAATTGTGAGGAGCGATCTGCATGACGCACTCACAATCGCATGACACTCCAGGGTAGGGCAGGCGCCGATCCCGCATCTTTTCATTTTCGGCTAGAAGCCAAAAATGGTGCATGATCACGCATTGCTCCCGGGCCCCACATGCACTTACCTGGCATGCGGAGCCTCCGGAGCCACACTGGTCTTGCTTCCCGCCCCAGCACAGCCTGGGAGTTTCCCAGGCTGTGCTGAGGAAGGAAGAGGTGGGGCTCTCGTGGGAGCAGCCAGCTCATGCGGAGCCGAAGGACCCTGGATGCAAGAGCCTCTCACCGGAGGCTGCTTGTGTGATCCCTGCACCCCAGCGCTGGAAGAAGGTAAGGTGCAGAAAGGGCCATAGAGTGTGTGATGCACCCAAGGTCACTCAGTGGGTTTCCATGGCTGGAGAGGAATCGAATCTTGGTCTCCAGGGTCGTAGTTGGATGCTGAAATCACTGCACTACAGTGGCTCTTGAAACTTCCCGAGGCTGAAATCCTATGATACTTAGAGTGCCTCTCTGATGTCATAGGATGAAATGGAAGCCCTCTTGAGATCATAAACAATACTCTGACATCACTAGAGGAGATCTGATAATGAATGCCCCTCCCACTCTCCCCCAACTACTAAATAGGTTTTCACAGTGTCTTTCTTCTGAGGTCAGACTGCCTGATCCCATAAAGAGATAAAAAGGGAGTGTGATGGACAGTGAGGACTACAGTACGACCCCCGCATCTGCGGGGGGGTTGGTTCCAGCCCCCCTCCCCGCGGATACGAGAATCCATGGATAGCACCAAACGCTGCAGCAATTGGGCCCTGGGCTTGCAGGTGGAGGTAGGAAAACAGTGGGCAGCACAATCCCTCGCTGCCCACTGTTTTCCTGCTGGGCGCCATAGCGATCGGGCCATGGGCCTGCGACTGGAGGAGGGAAAACAGCGGACAGAGCAATCCCACGCTGCCCACTGTTTTCAACCACGGATAACTGAATCTGCGGATTATGAATCTGTGGATATAGGGGTCATACTGTATTACCTCTGATGTCAATGGACTGATGAATCTTCTCTGGGAATTAGTCAGACAGGTAAAGGTGCAAGATGCATATTTGGGGAACAGATTTCTCCACATGAGAGAGCTCCTTTAAACTCTAGATTAAAACTTGAAGCAGATTCACTGAACCACTGACGTGGAAGCCACCAATTGACCCTGGTGGTAAGGCTCTTGATGGAAAAGGAGGGGGCATAGATCCACTGCATTCCAGAGCCCTCATGGGCAGCACGTGAATTTATATGTGTCTCAGAGCATATCTAACTTAACTCTTTCCCATTGCTTTCAGTGTCCTTTAAAATAAAAATTAAGAACAAGTTCTGCAGAGGGGGGAAAAAAGATTTGAAAATGGACACTCTACTAGGGCTTTGGATGGAACAGAACTTCTGAGACGAAAGTGCCCATCTATCTGCCTTTCTTGCCCTAAAGGCAGTTAAAAATCTAGGCTCTGGACTTTTTAGCTTGTGCCAAAGCTAATCCTGGCAGAACTGCAAAGGCATAGGAGGTCCATCTTTATTAATACCGTATCTAAAATCTCACATTTTGACATTCGGATCGCAGCTTCAGCACATCTTCCAAAGATATTTCTGAAAGTCACTAGCATTAACTAGTGATATATCAGCGTAATTAGAAATGTGATGTTATTTGCCTGATTAGAGAATGACTGAGCCTATGAGGTAGAATGGCTAATCTAAAAATGTTGCCTATTTGTCAGGTTCAGACAGCAAGGATTTCCATCCCAAAACAGATGCCATTAAGAGATTCTGTGGAATAGGAGTGCCCTCTGCTGGCGTAAGTGTGAAATGCATACATTAATGTTGCCATAGTTCACTATTCATGCAAGATTTTGCCTTCTGAATAGCAACCTTTTTACAAAGGAACCAAAATCAACCAAAAATATTTTCAGTAGATAATAACTGAATTGATTCAGTGCTATATTGGCTTATTTTGTAAAGTAGTTTCTTTGGAAATCATTTAAATACTAAAGGAACCTACAATAATGCTCAAATTAATGCAACTCTCCTTGCTATGCTAATGTGACATGTCAAATAAAAGTGTACAACACAAAGGTATTATTCATGGACTAATCCTATTTACAATTTGTGCAGTGTTTCAAAATTAACACAAATACTTCTAGGTGACATGACAAAAATAAACTGATTAACCTGCATGTTTAAGTTGTTGTGATGAGGCCACAACAGAGCCAGCGTGGTATAGTGGTTTCAGTGTTTGACTATGGCCATTTCCGCACTAGACTGTTATAGCGCTATTATTCCACTTTCAACATCCTATGGAATCCTGGGGTTTGCAGTTTAGGGAGGGGCCTGCAAACCCCAGGATTCCATAGGATGTTGAAAGTGGAATAATAGCGCTGTAACAGTCTAGTGCGGAAATGGCCTACAACTCTGGATAGCAGAGGTTCAAATCCTTGCTTGGCCATGGAAATCCACTGGGACAAGGACAAGTCATGTTCTTTTTAGCCTCAGAAGAAGGCAAAGGCAAACTCCCTCTGAAGAAATCTTGCCAAGAAAACCCTGTGACAGTTTCACCTTAGGGTTGCCATAAGATGGAAACAACTTGAAGACACGCAACAACAAGAACAACAAGAACATTAGCTTGACAGTGTAACTGGACTGACTATATTACCACCGTGCTGCTTAAGCAGAAATTTCATGTCTTTCTCATTTAAACATGAAAAGACTAACCACCAAGTCTGATTTCAGACTAAAGCTATATTTGATTCAATTGATTTTGTACAGAACTTTGATTAGAAAAAAGTCAAATTCAGAAGCTAACTATATGTATGCCCCATCTGTAACCTCTGAATTTCTCTTTGCAAAACTATAGCATTACTTGTTTCTGGAATACATAATATGAAATACATATTGCTATGCAATCTTTTCAGGAACTGCATGCTACCCCAGTCTATGCTAGACCTCCTGCCCCATTCCTGTTGTTGCAACATCTCACTTACCAGCAGGCCATATGACATAGCACCTAACCTATTGGGTTTCCATTTATTTCCATCTATTTGTCCCATTTCTCTCTCTCTCTCTCTTTTTTTCATTTCTGATTTTTTTTCTAGTGATGTATTTAAGTCTTTTACTCCAAGACTCAAGTCAAGTCCCAAGTCCTCAAAGATACTTTTTCAAGTCTAGGAGAACTTCATATTCCAATCTATATTCCAGAATTAAATAAAGGCATTTTTAACAATTTTAGTAGAGTCAGCCTTCTACATTTGTGACTTTGCCATCTTCAGCTTCAGATAGGGGGAATAAGATCTTTCTTACTTTCCATTTTGGAAGCTGGAGGATTTTTCAGTGTGGGGGATAGGATCCTTCTTACTCCCCATTACTGAAGCTTCAAAAGTTTTAGAAGGGAGGATTCTTCTTCCTCAAGCCTATTGCCTAACACATTTTCTGTTCCCCTCAAAGAAATGGACGCTGCACTCTGAGGGCAAGTCTTCTACTCTTAGGAAAAGTTTTAGAAGGCTGATATGCAGCCGCAAAGGTTGCTGAGCAGATCTTAAGCCCACCTCAAGCCCATCACCTAACCCATTTGCTGTTTCCATCTGAGAAATGCACTCACACTTGGGCTTGAGACAGATTGTCATATTAATAGTAGGCAAAAAGAGATGGAAGCATTGTTCAAAGTTGTACGGTTTCTGGATGAATGTGTTATATTACTGAACCAAGGACAGCAAGTCAGTCACTAAAAATGCACAAGTCTTGAGTCAAGTCAAGTCAGTGCATCATTTATTGCTGGGCTGAGTCCAAGTCAAGTCACTGAAGTAACTAAAATCCAACTTGAGTCCAAGTCAGTCAACTCGAGTCTACATCACGGTTTTTTTCTGTGTTTGCGCACGTACACATACGTGGATTTTCATTCTATGAGTGTTTATAATGTGGACAGGTTGACAGGCTGTTGTTACATTTGAACTTGGGGCTGATTTTAGTCTGAAGATCATTAGCAGAGGCGTATCTAGGGTGGAGCAACTGGGGTGTGTGCCCTGGGCACCAATGCCTGGGGGGCATCCTCCTGTCTGCCACTGCCCACCTGCCACTGCCTCCTTACACCTCTCTTGCCCCCACCACCATCCCCTGGGCCCACCACTGACTCCCTTATGCCTCTCCCATGCCCTCCACCACTCCTGCACCAGTCACCCCCACACACACCACCCCCACACCTACTGCAAGCGCCCCCCTGCTTGCTGCCACTGCCAACCCCACAGGGTTCCTTCTTGGCCCAGTGTGGAGGCGGTCGCGGCAGCATCACCTACAGGTGCAACTTCTGCACTTGCCCCAGGTGCTGCTGAGCCTAGATACACCTCTGATCATTAGATGCCATTTCCACCACACCTTCCCCTTTGGTTGCAGGAATAGCTCTGCACACAGGAACATATGACTTTTCCTGTCTTTCTTAACCTTTCCCACCTATGCTAAATATTCAGTTATTTTACAAGATCATGCTGTTACTGAGGTACATGAGCCATGCAATGTTTTAAAACTAGATTAAGCAGAAACCATTTTGCGGACAGCTCAAACAGTGCATTAACAAACAGCGAGGTGTGTCAAACTGTCCCAGTTTGGCAGAGACAGTCCCGATTATTTCTTGTCTCACTTTTTCAGTGACTTTTAAAAGTTTCTCTCTCCTCCTCCCACTTTCCCCCTTTGTCCTTGGCTTACTGCAATTGATGCAAATTATGTTCAGAGTACAGAAGTAGCTTGTACTCAATTACTTCAGCAACAGAAGAGGGAGTGGGGCCTTGGGCCATTTCCGCACTAGACTGTTATAGTGCTATTATTCCACTTTCAACATCCTATGGAATCCTGGGGTTTGCAGTTTCAGGAGAGTTTAGCCCCTCCCCTCTCCTCCCAAAACTGCAAACCCCAGGATTCCATAGGATATTGAAAGTGGAATAACAACGCTATAGTAGTCCAGTGCAGAAATGGCCTTGCTCTTCCCAGCAGGCCCATGCAAAAACAAACTGCTGTAGCCTTACCTAGTTTATGTGTTCTTCCTCATTTACAAATTTTGCCATCTTGACCACGCTCTGATGTTGCTTGGGGAAACATATCCTGGTTTTCATCTGTGAGGTATGAGTTCAATGTTTCATACCGTTGCCATTTAAGGAGGAAGAGAAAAGTTGTTATTTCTCCTATAGCAATTTTTTGTGGGCAATTCACTATGGATTTCCTATTTGACTTTCTGCATACCTGGGTTCCTGGGAGACATTTCAAGGTGTTCATCATAGGTAACCTGCCCACAATGCAGAGGTGTACTTAGGAGAAAGAAAGGTGTGTACAAGAACAATCTGTGCAACTATCATCTCCTTCTCATGAATCACCCTCTTTAAACACTGCTGTGTGGCAGGGAATAGCCTAAAGAATACAGAGGAAGCAATGTAATATTCATTGCAATGGGCATTTTGAAACAGATAGTGTACAACAATGTCCCAGAAATGAAAGATGTTCTGAAAATAGCGATCTTTTTGCACAGATAATATTTGAGACTGTTGCATGCAAACCAAGCAAATTAGGCTAAACTCCTGGGAGTAAACAATACTGAACATTGTGCAAATGACCTGAGTCTTGTTTGGCATAACACCTAAACCTTTCACAGACATAATCATGTTAGTCTGTATAAGCATAAAAAGATATAAAAGGCTCCTATAACATCTTTGAGACTGAGAGAAAGAAATTTCTACCATAACATCTTGTGGACTCTAGTCCCCTTCATTAGATGTCAGACTATAAACCTTTGGTTCTTGTTGATCGAGGGAATTTTTCTCAGTCTTTCAGAGAAAAGGTCCAGAGAAATGTTGCTGATTTGAGGACAGAAGGATTGGATTAACAACCCCCGTTTTTTTAAAAAAACCCAACAACTTCCTGTTATGTAGTTTCTCTTTTTGTGCATCCATAATTTTCCAGAACCACCAACCATGCACCCACAACCATCCCAAGTTGTAGCTCTCAACTTGGATCCGCTGTGTAACTTTCCCAGCCAAAACCAGGTATCTCTGGTTTTTGGTGACCACCACTATACTACCATGTACTTACAGTTACATGGGGACTTGATTTGGCAACAGCACTAAGTTCTTGGACAAATAAAGTATGGTTTAGTTACCAACTTTGTTTTTATTGCTTTGATTCCAGTCTCATAAGTGTATGTATTTTGGCTTTGAGCACCAGAACAATAGAAACATAGAATGCAACTGCTAAGTGAACGAAGTATTTTACATGTGTGGGAAGACTGGGGTGTGTTGGAAAATTGTATTAACATCATACCTTCTCCCCAAAGTAATGTTATTTAGAGTTTACTCTGATGGTTATATATTTTCAAATATCATTTCCATGTTAAGTTAGCAGCCGTATGCCCGTGGAGCAAAGAGTGGACATATGCCAAAAGCTTTGCACTCTTCCAGAGAGATCATTAAAATAGCCTCTACTGTCCTTGTGGGAATCTTTATAGCCATATGATGGACTGAATTCTCTTAATGGCATGATTGGCTGGAGAACTGCCAAATGACTTTAAAAGGCCTTAGCTCTTTAGCTGGGCAGCTGTATAATTCTCAGACTTGGGATAAGAAGGTAGTACATTTAGATTATCTTCTACAACAGCACTTCCCTGAGGGCGCTGGTACCATGCAGATGTGTTGGACCACAACTCCCATAATCTCCAACCAGCATGGTCAATGGTTGGCTGGAGATGATGTAGGTTGTAATCCAATATTAGCTGGAGGGTTACCAGATTGGGAAAGACTTTTCTAAAACATTCAGGAAGGTTCTCAAAAATATGGTTGAGTTCAAACATGCACATGTTGAATTTTTGGGTCCGTACGTGCTTTAACGTTTCTTTCTAAGTCTACTCCATCTTACTATAGTTTGAAAGAAGCCTACGTTAAAAGATTAAATTTGTCATTAGCTAGCCTTTTTAAAGGGTCACATCTGAGACTATATGTTGTTAACTAACTGTTGTGAAATAATCTAAGTTTCTATTAGTAAGAACATAATTGTTGTGTTGTGGTTCATAATTTACATTGCAAAAGAAAAAGTCAAAATAAGGTCACGGGGTGTGTAACTGATGCCAATCCAGGGAGCACTTTTATACTCTCCAATTCACCCTCTTTTTTTGCAAAAAAAAAAAAAAGTGGTTTGGGGATGCTGCAGATGCTAAGAGGCCAAACAACTGTGTAACAAAAGATTAGGACAAAAAGTACAAATTTTTACTCAAAAAATAACTTTATGTACAAAATGTAACAGTAAAAAATGGACAGATATAGTAATGATTTGAAGTATATAGATTCACAACAAAAGTACATATTTTCTTGGTGCAAAACATTAAAACAAACCAATTTCTAAATTCCATACTTATATACTGAAAGAAAGAAAAGGTAACATGATGAACTGGTGGAAATGACTAACACTTATTGTTTTCAAAAAGTACCTATTGTAGGGGAACATTGCCAATTGCCTGATGCAGTTGATTATATAGTCTGCTTCAGCAGCACACCTTGGAACTTATTAGCACTTCAGGACAGACATAGGCCATTTCTGCACTACACTGTTACAGTGCTATGGAATTCTGTACTTTACCAAGGCCAAATATGCCCCTCCCTAATCTGCAAACCCCAGGATTCCACAGGATGTTGAAAGTGGAATAAGAGCATTATAACAGTATAGTGCAGAAATGGCCATAGAAAACACAGCATCCAAACTTATTATATCAGGGAAAATGGTCTTGAAAATACTTTCCCCCCCATTTTATTTGTATTACCTTTTTGATTGAAATATTGTCTGTCTATTCACGTGTCTCTATTTGTCTATTTATCACTGTATCATTATATTGTGGTTCCCATGATCCCTCATCCTTGGCTGTGCTGGCTAGGACTGGTGGAAGCTGCCACCCAACATCTGAAAGGCTGTGCTTTGCCCACTCCTACCACATATTGGCAACCAATCAATCAATTTATATTCTCCCTTTTCCCTAACTATATATGGCATTTATAGTACAACAGACAGATATTCCTCTCCAGCCGATCCAGAAAATCAAATGTATTACTCCTTATTCTTCTGTGGAATTGCTGATCAGCTGAACCCTGGTTCAGCATAACAGAGTCAATGACACAAAATGACAAAGAAATGGATGGAGCAGTTTTTTCATAATGGTGACTCCAAAATACTAAATCAATAAAGGTCAGAGGCTAAATCAGTATATTGGAAACAGATAGACATATCCCCTATTCCATGTCAGATCTGATTTGATGCATGTAAAAATTATGTTCCCCAATTTAGGATCTGATTGAGTTCCCTATCATCTGGAAATTACACAGGTACAAAAAACCATATTTGCTTTGCAAGACTGTGTCTAGAGAAGACCTGCAAATAGCAAAATGTGGCTTATTTGTCGGGAGGGAGATCCTGTTTTGTCTTTCCAGGATATTTTGGTCCCTTATCCTTCATTCCTTTCTACAACCACCACAGCATGCTGGCTCTCCATAGAAGTTCTAATCCTACTTAATTTTTTCTCACCTCCCACAAATATGATCTTGTGGCAACCATAGGGGAAGCCGTGTATCGGGGAAATAACAGAGAAAACCACTGAATTAACTAGAGCTAAGTTTTCCTAAAGTGTTTTTGAGTAGTACAATTCCATAATAGCCCAGCCGTTCATTATGGTAACATTAACTCTAGGAAAATGGGCTTTGGCAGAGGCTGAAGTAACATCTACTTAAAACTGCAATGTGTATGCGTAAACACACATGAAAATAAGGCCTTTGTCTTCAATGCAGATCATGTTCCAGCAAGTGTACATATTGATATCATCTTATGCACTTAAATTATGCCAGCAGTGTGCAGATACTCATTCATTTTAAATTATTCAGATTCAGAAAATAAGGGCTTTGCAACCCATTTGGCCAAATTCACAAACAACAAAATTAATCAGGCTGATTCAGAACAATTTGTAACAGTTCCAGATCAAATCAGATTGTTCCAATTTGGTTCCAGAGCAGAATAGCACACAGTGATGGAGCTTGGAGTGTGTGGAGGGAGGGAAGGAGGGGGCGGGGTTATACTGTGGGGGTTCGGCCACTGTGCGTGGGGGCAAGTTAGGGCACACAGGAGTGTGGACAGGGTGGTGGGGGCATGGCTATGTGCCAGGATGTCCCAAAAACATTGCCGCCTGGGGTGAATCACCTCCATTGCCCCCCCCACGCGACTGATGGCACAGTGTCAAGCAGTCAGATTAACCCAAATTTGAACATTGCTGATAATTGGGAAAAGGTCAGAGTATGGGTCTTTCTGCCCTACACTGTTATAGTGCTATTATTCCACTTTCAACATCCTGTGGAATCCTGGGTTTTGCAGTTTAGGGAGGGGCCTTTAGAATTCTCAGCCAGAGAGCTCTTTGGCCGCAGTAAACTACAAACCCCAGAATTCCACAGGATGTTGAAAGCAGAATAATAGCATTATGACAGTGAAGGGCAGAAATGGCCAATTTCTGCAACATTGCCCGAGTTTAGATATGATCAGTAGGAGTGGGAGGAAGAGGGTTTGTATGCAAAGCTGAATATGCAGGTAACATATTTCTCTCTCTCTTTTTTTTTAAGTTTCCTTTGGTCTTGTTGGCTCATCTTCTGTTTGTCTTTTTTGTTAATTTGTTAATTTATCTGTTTATGAGTCTGTGTGTGTTTTAGGTAAAAAAATACATTCTCTTCTCCACACCAATTGGCCCTAGTAGTTTTTGTTACATGTTGAATGGAACATAGCCTGTCTGTGTCATCAAAACAGAAAAAGCAGGTTATTGAGTGAACTATTCAAGATGGGATTGTTATCTGGTTTACCTGTAGGTAGCAAATGAACAGGAGTAAATTGCCAGGGCACACTGTATCAGTAGCCTGCTGAAATATCTTAAGAAACAGTTCCAAGTGGTTTTGCTCTGGAAAGAGTCAGAAAGTTCTAACAAAGAAACACCCCTGGAGCAGCAACAAACTGAATTGAATCCACTGAAAGCAGTAGCCGTATGTCTCTCTTCCCCCTAAGCAAGAGGCTTAGGCAGAGAATTCTTGAAGAAATAAGGTTAGAGGAGGCTGAAATCATGTGAGGGAAGTCTCCCCCAGTTGCCACCCAGATCATAAAATACACTATGGGTATTCAGTGGGATTTCACAAGTTGGACAGCTGGGAAAGCATCATTTGGTCAGTGTACTGCTTCCTTGTGCTGCACCACTGAATCTCAGTAGTCAGCCTGCTAGTAGAAATAATGCAAAAGCATCCACTTCTCAAGTCTGATTTGGGGAGGGGGGCTGCCAGGACAAAGGCAGGGTAAATAACCAGCACTGTACAGTCAACAGCTTGTATATATATATATGTATATGTATATGTATTGAAAAACAGCAAATTTATAGGCGCTCTGCACAAAAACCACGAGAATTGCCTTTCTGAAATTTGGCTGGGTTTATTCGCCTTTTAGGGCTTTCCAACTTTTCAGATTTTGACTGGATGTATGAAAAAAAATCAAAAAGTGATAGGCATTTTTGTTCTTCCTTTGGAAGTCAGGGAGGACTGGTCTTATCGTGCAGTCTTCTGAATCTTGTTATGGGTCCAGCATCCCAATCAGAGTGGATTATGTCTGGATCCATTTGGATCTAACTCGATTCAGATCCGATTCACCAGACCAAAGCAGAGAATCTGTGCATATAGCTGTACTGAAAATTTACCAGTCTTTGAACATATTTAGATCACATAAACCAGCTTTGCAAAGTTATTATTTCATCAACTTAAATAACTTTATTATAATCGCATGTAGTGACAGACTCAGTTTAAGAAATATTCATAAATTATGTCACATCCAGATTATGGTTCTTAGTCTAGATAGACAGTCAAATAGCTAGGCAAAATCATGTGGATGGACAGACAAGTAGTTAAGCAAAATGCTGCTCAGATGATGGAACCAGGCCAGAAAACAGTTTAATAGGCACAGATAGAACCATATGAAGTCCTTGTGGCACTTGATTCACACGGGATTGGTAACTTCAGTATCAGCCTCCAGTCATCTGTAGTGCAGCAAAAATCAGACTGCCACCAGTCCATGGGTCTTGGACTCTAATGTCCAGAGAAATTGGTCCTCAAGATGAAATGGAAACCAAGGTCAAGCACTGACAGAAAATGGAGGACAGTGCCACACTGAAGACCAATCATAGCAAGACAAGCCTATAGGATGAGTGAAACCAATTAATCTCATATTGGAAATTGTGCAGTCATGTGTTCATTCTTGACTAATTAGGAGTTGTAAAGGAAACACTTTCAAAGTGTACTCCATTGGTTTGTACCTTTGCTCACTCCTGAAGTTCCTTGTCTTCTTTAATTCCTTGCTTTAATTCATATCTCTAGCAAACACTTAGTACTCAAAAATGTTACACCATGCACAATTTGCATAGGACTGACATTTCAAACAAATATTTCAAGGTAAAATAAAAAGTGACAGCAGCTTTATTTTGAAGAGTCAGCACACTACACATAAAAGGAAGCAGTCTCACTGTTTCTAATAAACCCTGGTAGTTTGTCTCATAAAAATGCTAAAAGCCTTTTGGGGGTGACTCAAGAGAAATGATAGCTCAGTAATTCTGAGCAGGGTTGCATACAAACAAGAAGAAAGAGGAGTAACAAGAAAAATCCAATGAATGTTTAATGAGAACTAATTGTAAAATATATGAGTAGCTAGTCAGCAGCCACCATAAATGCATTCTCAAGGACCTTGTTAATTAGAGGTGCTGGGGTTCTTTTAAAAACAACACACATGTTTGATATTTGGGAAAATATCCACATCAAATGTATATAATCTGCCCTCTCAGAAACATATGCCAGGCAAGTATAAAGACATAAATGTATACAGTATAATCACTTAAAATGGATGTTATCCATGGATATAGCTGGGGTGGGCCTTGCCTCCCAAATAAAAATTCTGTCCCCTAAATGAACTTTTCCTTCAGTTCCCCAGATTTCTAGCACTGCAGTAACTTAAAACTTTAGCTGAGTTGAAAAGAAGTTTAGCATCCAAAGGCACAGGCAAAGTGACCGAGGGTCTGTGAACACAGCAAATATGAGTTCTAAGTGAGAATGATTTCAGTGTCTCAGTCTCTAAGTACCATGGATTTGGACTCTGTGGGAAAAGTCAATTGAGGGAGCAGAATTTTTATGTGGAGGCACTATGCTATACTCTTGATGCTAAGTGAGGATATTGTTTCCCTTCTCTAACCTCAACAAAGTCATAAAACAAAATTCCGGAAGCCTCTTTACCACTGAAGAGGAGCTTCAAGAGGCAGCCATTTTGAGAGGTCAGGGAGGAACAGGCTATTTTACCCTTTTGTTACTGGTTTTCCATTGTTTGCAGGTCCCCTTCCCCTTTGTTGCTCTCCCATCCATGAGACTCCAGCTGTGTGCTTAACTGACGGCACTCAGATGTATCTCTGCAGCAGATATTTAACCCTCTGTGTCATTCTTCATCTCTAATGCCCTATTATTTTTCCGTGGGTGCTTCATCACTATGGCCCTTTCCACATGAGGTGAGTGAATTGCTCTGTGCCGTTACTTACCGGCTCTTCTTGGGTCCGAAGTAACGCACACTGTCCCTTGAGCCTTTCCACAGGGCTCCTCCATTGGTGCAGGGCGAACCGGGGCAGTGCGAGGTCTGTAGATCCGCACTGCTCCGGCTCAAAATGGCGGCTTCCAGTGTCTTTGTGGGAGTGGACCAACCGCTGATGCTGGCCACGCCCACAGCCCACTCTCCGCTGATCGCAGGCTTGCATTGGTGCGAGCCTGCACATCTGCACAGGTAAGTAGGAATGCAATGGTGTGTTCCAGAAAATGTAAAGACCTTATTTTTCCGGTCTTTTCTTAGCACAGGGGAGGACCGCTTGGGGGCAGGTTGGATCGGACTGAGGTGCAGAGCTAAGTTAAATAGTCCGCACCTGGTCCGATACAAGGTGCAGACACCTCCATGCCAGGACGCCTTGGCCCATTTTAACTGCCTCGTGCAGAAAGGGCCTATGTCAAGCTCAACCTCTTTCCATGTTTCTTCCCAAGTCTGCATGTTCTCCTTATTCACTGGCAGCTTCAGCTTCTATAGCATTTGGATACCAGTTTCCCAGGATTTGTGTAGTTTGGGGAGGGGTGCTCAGAATTCTGTGCCTGAGAGCTGTAGTTTAGGGAAGAGCACCTCACCAAACTATAAAATTCAGGATTCTGTAGGACGCAACCCTGGTAGTTAAACTGGAATCAAACTACTATAATTTTCTAGTGTGGGTGCGAAGCTGATCAGACACAAAGCTTTGGTCCACAACCCTGTTTACAACTGGTGCAGTTCAAAGCTCCAACAACATACTTATTTATGGCCAACAGAGAGGATTAGCACAGTGACAGAAAAAAATTGGCTGGCAGCTTCCCAGTGGTTGTTCTGCTTGGGGTATGGAGCTGTGCCTGGGTGCCATCTCAGGGAGTTCTACGTTTCTTGTCTGTCCTCGTTAAAAATCTAACTTTTCAGGAAGCCTTTGGTCAATTTCCATGGTCACCAAATTTTATTTAAGCCAAAATAAATTTAATTAATTTGATAATCTTTCCTTGCTTTGTTGTTGTTATTTGCCATCAAGTTGGCTTAGACTTACACTGATCCTATGATTATCATCTTTTTTCAGTGAGTCTTGTTGTCTCATTTGTCTTTTTACCAATTCATGGTATCCATAGAACTTCTCCAACATAACATTTCAAATGAGTTGGGGTGTGTGTGTGTGTGTGTGTGTGTGTGTGTGTGTGAGAGAGAGAGAGAGAGAGAGAGAGAGAGAGCTTTCTTCACCATCCAGCTTTCACAACCATACAAACTGGAAATACTATGGCCTGGATGATTCTGACTTTGGTATTTCATGATAGGTCTTTACCCTTGAGGATCTTATCTAGTTCCTGCATGGCTACACTTCCAAATCTTAGTCTTCTGATTTCTTGACTGCAGCCTCCATTTTGGTTGATGATTGAGCAAAGATATAGGAAATCAATTCCAACGTCTTCATTACCCCACTTTAAAGTTATGTAAATAATCTATGGCTGTTATTTTTGTCCTCTTAATATTCAACTGTAACCTTTTGTTTGCACTTTCTTCTTAACTGTCATCAGTAGTTGTTCCAAATCTTTACTATTTTCGGCAAATTATATGGTGTCCTCTGTGATCCTGAATTGTTGATTTCCCTCCCCCTGTTTTCATACCTGCTTCCTTTGTGTCTAATCAAGCTTTATGTATATGATCAGATTGCTACTTAAATGTATAGGGTAATAAAATGTAGCCTTGTTTGTCCCCCTTGCCAATGGGAAACCATTTTGTGTGTCCATATTGTGTCCTGATGGTGCCCTCTTGTCTAGAGCAGTGGTTCTTAAACTGGGAGTGTGGACCCCTGGGGGGTCCACAAAGCCCTGTGGCTGAACACCAACAGCAGTGGCCATAACACCTCCCTGCCAAGGGCTGTCTCTTCTCAGAAAGGAAAAAAAAGGAGGGGAGGAAGTGTGCCTACATGCTCAGCTCGGCCTTGCTCCTCAAGAAAAGAGGGAGAGGGAGTTCGGGATTGAGTGTCTGGCCAGGTGAAAGAGTTCAAGGGGAGACACTTGGATTCATCATCTAGAAACCAGAACCACCTGGCAAGTGGTGGCTTTCTGCCTTGTTTCTGCCTCTGGTTTCTCTCTACTCCCTTCCTTCACTCCCTTCTCTAGCTCCCCACAGACTAGAGCAAGCGATCTGTGTGAGTAATAGGGTAATTTTTCATTTTGGAAGGCAGTTGCTGCTGCTGCTGCACAGGATGCCTTGTTTTATTGTCTCTTCTATATGGCAGCAGAGTGTGTGGGTGCCAAGGGACACGGTGGCAGGCATGTGCATGCACTCACTGCTCTTTAATTTGAAGACCCCTGATGAGCAACTTTAAATAAATATTTGAATATTTAAATCTAAATATGAAAAATCTAAATATTGACTTAAGTCTTAGAAGCCCCTGGCAACAAACTATCTTTACAAGGGGTCCATGGTAAAGAAAAAAGGTTAAGAATCACTGGTCTAGAAAAACATCAGGATAATAAGATGTTGTACTACCACTATTTCTTTTACAGTGACTTTCCTTGCTTATGAATGCTCACGTTCCCTGTTTCTCCTGCAGTTGCCTTCCTTCTGTTTAGATTGCAAGCTCTTTGGAGTAAGGACCTGTCACACTTGTATTTTGTAAAACACCAATAAAAATTAATGGGACTTAAATGTGTTTAACTTTTCCCATCTCATGCCCACCTTTTGCCTCAACCCTAACCCTTATGAGCAGGTATTGTTTCTATACCTTTCTTTTCTAGTTGCATATATTCTTTCATTTTGTACCAGTCCCCTGTATTTCTGAATTTGCAATGAACAATCACTCCACAAAGAAACCATATTCTGTCAAAGTTCATTATATAAATCTGTAAACAGAAGAAAGGGTCAACATGAAATACATGAAATCTCTGTAGATGGTAACATTCTTGTTCCATGCCTTCATGCTTATCTGAATGTGTAAAACATGTGATATGTTGCTCAGGAAATAAATATCAATAGGATATTAATAAGTACATATTGATTTTAACTATGGAAAGTGTAAGATTTATGAAAGCTAGTATTATTGGCACAAAATTAGAAGAGAGTTCTCTTCCCATTAATAAAATATGCTTTCTTTGAGATCCACAGACAACTTCTCATCAAATAAAACCAATGCAACAGTCACACCTGGGGAAATAAACTTACTTAAGTACCTTCAAATATGCTTTTATAAGATCAATGTTTCTGAGAAGACATTGCCGTTTTGCAATGAAACTAGACCGTTACCATATTTGAATACAAATTACATTTTTGTTTTTAGAATGAAAACTTCAAACAGGAGGTTGGATGCTCAGTTTTTCTCTACCTGGCATTTCACTGCAGCTTTCCAGCCTATCCTCCTCTTCTGCCATATCCCCTCTTTGGATCACACAGTTGTCATTATGTGTGCCTAGAATATAGCTTCTAGACGCCTGGGAGAGACAGTGTTGCAAGGTAGAGTTGCTGAGACATAGACCCTTTTCGCACGCAGTTTCTGTTGTGAGAGGTCCCCTTGAGCGTCGCGTGAATGGGAGCATCGGTCCCTACGACGCACTCTCATTCACACGACGCTCACAAGCCTAAAGCGGGCTGCACGCGAATTTTTTTATTTTTGGCTAAGAGCCGAAAATACTGCGTGGTCACGCAATGCTCCTGGGGCCCTCGCGCACTTACCTGCTGTGCGGTGCATCGGACGAGCCAGGCCGGTTGTGCTTCCTCCCCCAGCGCAGCCTAAAGCTCCCAGGCTGTGCTGCGGAAGGAAGGGGCGGGGCGGTCGCGCGACCAGGAAGCGAGCTGCGGGACGAAGGAGCAGAGAAGCGGCAGTGTTCCTGCTGAGGCTTTTCGCGTGAGATGCCACCCCCCTGCCCATGCAAATGGGTAACATGCGAAAAGGGCCATAGTCTAATATCCTTTCAAAAGTTGACAAGACTTTCCTCCTTCCAGTTGAGAAAAAATCAGTGAACAGTTGTGATGGATGCTCAGGGAGTTCACTTAAATTGATTTTTTAGACTACGATTACATAATTCAGTATATTGCTCATTTGGTGGTTTGGTTGTGGTTTTGTTTTTGTTTTTAACTCATTCAGGAGTGGTAAGAGAATGGTATAAAACTGAAATATTCTTGTCAAAATGGAAAACTAGATTATGATACCATTAATGTTAATTTACATTCCCACTCCTAAAATGGAACCACTATGTTCTCATTTCCAAGAAACTCAGGGAAACTTGTTACAGGTAACTGCACTGCTTGTAACACGTTGAAAGCGTGGCCTTCCAACTGCTGTGTGAACCACCTCCCAAAAGCAGTAGTTTTGCAGATTAAAGCCAGTAAGAACTGTTTTTCTCATTACTTTCTTGCTGTCGAACTTGATTTGAATTTGTTTATTGCATTCAAGGGTGCTCTACCGCTACTCTTATTAGAAAAAATTAATAAACTGTGGCATTACTTGTTTACTGTGCAGAAATGAAATGAAAGTGGGGCTAATTAGTCATTAGCACTGTATACAGGGAAGGGAGTTATTAAAAACATAAGTGAAATTTTAATTGAAGAAAAAATTACTGATACAGAAGGCAACAATCTCAATTATTTCATATGCCTTAATTAGGGGTTCTAGCGGAAGCAAGGCTATAAAACCAGTCTCTGATAATGGTGTATTCATGGTCTCAGATGCAAATAGCAATTTTCAAGAACTATATAAATAAGCAGCATTTTCAAAGCAAAGGTAAGAGCCTGCTGTTCAAATTCTGGTCACCAAGCACCAGATAACCTGCATTCAACTGTGAAAAGAAATAGACCTTGGGCAGCATTTCCATTTACTGGAAAACTGGGTTGCTATCACCACATCACTGCTTCTTTCTTTTCTAAGGAATCCAAATTATTGGCATAGCTGTAAGATGGAGTGGAAAAGGTGCAGCCTGTGGAATGCATTGATTCCTGAACTGTTATTTGTAGCCCTTTGTGCACCCTGAGGCACTCCCACAAAGCCCCAGATCTCTCCCATCTTATTGATTGATTGGGAAAAACAGGCTAAAAGTGCTGTGAAATACAGCTTTTTCTTTTTGCTCCCCTCCCTACTGGATCTTTCTGGATATCTTTTATTACATTAACATGTGGTGTAAGTCTTGTAAAGTTCCACAGAAACTTTAATGTAGGAGAATAGTAATCAATCACACTCAGCAAACTTAGATTCCAACATTTCTGAAGGACCGCGTCTTCCGATATGAGCCTACCTTAATTCTAAGATCTTTTCTTAGAATTAAGAGGCTCTTCTCTTAGGCCTTTCCAGCACAAGGGCAATACATCGCACTGGCATCGTATACTTACTGTTACGTCTGCATGCTAAACTGGTTAGTATCGATGTTTCCTCTGCAGATTCACACGGCTTGAGCTCTTAGCATGATTACCATCGACATAAAACCAATGTATTGTAAAACCGGAAAAATTCCGATGTAAAGCACAAAAACTGGTTCGGCTGCATTTCTGACAACATGCAGAAGGTGTACATACAGAGGTGGTTCTCTATGGGTGTTCTCATCTTTCCCTGCAGTCATTTCTGTCCGCTCTTGTCTCCGCCCCTCAAACGCAAGGCGGGCGCTGGAATACAATGAAATACGTTGGGATCCTCAGGATGGTTGCTTTTCAATTTCTGGCTATCTAGACCAGAGCTTTCCAAACTTTTCATGTTGGTCACACACTTTTTAGACATGCACCATTTCATGACACAGTAATTTTACTAGCATTTTTACTAGCTGATAATATATGATTTATTTATAACATGTAATATACATTTCCAAGACTCAGGTGGGGGCTCGTCTTCTGTAAGAAGGAACTAAAGTACCTCTGCCGATACATAGCAACGGATTTTTTTTAAAAAGTTGACCAATCAGAGGTGGCAGTGTGGAGCAAGGGAGGGAGTGGGAGAAGCATGGGAGTTTCATGACAATTGACAGAGCAGAAGCAGCAAATGATTTTCACCACATTACTTCAACAGAAACAGGAGGGCGTGCAGATAACAATCCGGTAAAATCGGAGTAAGTTGGATTCAAAAACATCCCTCACAACATGTGGTGAAACGCTCTTCCACTCTGGTGTGGAAATGCTTATAGCCCCACTACCTCCCCAGGCACTACTGGTGGGAACAAAGGAGGAGGCCTTTCTAGCAGCTGCTCCAAGGTTTTGGAACTGCTTCTCTAGGGAAGCTAGGATGGCTACCTCCTTCCTGTCCTTCCATTAGCAGGAGAAAGCTTTTCAGTTCACATAGGCTGTTAGAAACTGACTGGTAGAGCTTTTAATAGTGTGTTGTTCTTCTAATCTTAATTTATCTTAATGTGTTTAATGAATTTGTTCTAATTGGTTTTATTTCAATGTGCAATTGAATTGCATTTTTAAAATATCTTTGTATACGTTTATGACTTTGTGATTTTAATTGTGTGTGTTTTAACCTTTGCAGGATGTGTAAGGGCCTTTCCACACTAGACTATTATAGTGCTATTATTCCACTTTCAACATCCTAAGGAATCCTGGGTTTGTAGTTCAGGGAGGGACATTTAGAAGTCTCAGCCAGATTGCTCTTTGGCCTCAGTAAGCTACAAACCCCGCAATTCCACAGGATGTTGAAAGTGGAATAGCACTATAACAGTGTAGGGCAAAAAGGCTTCTGGATTGGCAAAAGGCATCGGCATCGGCGGCGGCATCATCATCATCACCACCACCACCATCACCATCATCTGGAAGTGCAATGAGGCCTACTAGGAAACTCCTCCCACCTATGGAGCTATCCTCAGTGTGTAAGGAATCTGTTTTATTGTCACAAGACAGTGCTAACTGATGAGATGTTAGATTGATTTTAAAGATGTTACACATACTAGGATTTTATAGTATACAGCCAACCTCCAGAAAATCAAAGCAATACTGACTCTGAAATGTAAGTTCTTTATGAAACAAGCCACTATAGCATAATTCTGAAATGTGGCAGTTACAGTCCCATTCTGGAAAAAAGTGGGATATAAATCAAACCAAATCAGTAATACTTTAATGAAACGTTACTGCAAAACCCTCTTTTAGAAAGTTTGGTAAAATGTGTTACTAAAAAGAGATGACTTAAATAAGTGAAAGGTGGGAATAAAACCTCAGACACAGAATTAGCTAATTCAAATCAATATGCTGAATTCAGGAACTTCATACAGCCATAAGTTGCCAAGTCTCAATACTGAAATGAAATCTACAAGTCATTGGGCTTTTTCGCACTTGGTGAAGTAAACGCCCTATTCTGTTGCTTACCAGACTGGCGTGCTCCCTCAGAGGATCCAGACTGATCCAGAGCAGTGCGTGGCCACGCTACACACTGCTCCAGGGATGAAAACGGCGGTTTCCGGTTGGTGGAGGCTTGCCAGCCTAAAGCCCGCCCCCAGAAAACTGGTGAAGCTCGCCAGCCTAAAGCCCGCCCCCAGAAAATCTGCAGGCTCACGCTGGTGCGAGCCTGCAAATCTATACCGGAGCGCAGCCACGGAGTGGGGCACGCCAAGCTGTTGAAAGACCTGTTTTAAGTGGTCTTTCAATAGCACGGCGAGCGACCACTTCTGGTCGTTCCGGAGCGGGCTGAAGTCCGAAACTACAGAAAGTAGTCCAGACCCAGTCTGCCCCCAAGTGCAAACGTCCTCGCTGGAGGATGCTCTGCCCCGTTGCAAAAACAAAGTGCGGAAAAGGCCATTAACTTGAAAAATTCTCCTGTCAGTGTAAACTTAGATTTCATATGACTCTTTCACCATCGGAGCCATGGTCTGTAGTCTTCCACTGTTTGCTCACAGCATTTAGATATGAACTAAGCTACATGTCCATGAAAATGGTTGTATAATGAATAAATTAAGTTTTTAAGGAACAACCAGACTGTTGTTTTTATTACACATAGTCAAGTCTGGTCTCACTTTAAGGCAACTGTGCATTAGAATGTGGTGATGTCACAGAATTTTCATAAAGAGTCCTGAGGGAGCCACAGAGGTCCACATAGATGCCTGAATTAACAAGAAAGACTATGTGCTGTTTATAGAACAGAAAATAAAAACAGAAGCAGGGGAGCTACAGGCATTGACTTTGTTGACTGAGAAGGTGATTGGCAAGAGTGCTCAAGAGATAAGGAAGCAAAGAGAACTTTCTAAGCAAGTTAAAACTTTATGCCAGCAGCATTTGTAACATTAGTTGCCTTCATAAAATATACTCTGTTAAGTCCAGTTGCTATGCCAAAACAGAACAGATCCACTGAATGAGCAGCTCTTGTTAAATTACCACTGATGCAAGCCTCATTCATTCAATTTGCTTTACTCAATTCTTCATTGATTCAATGAGCCTACTCTAGGTAGAACTAACAATTTGATTTAGCCCCATTGTCATTTGCTCTGATTTTATTTTTCATCTGTCTGTGACATCACATCTTGTGATCTCATCCACTGCTTTGTTTTTATTGTACTTGCTAACTCTGGGGAAGGTGTCTCCGATTGAGCTCAGTTCTTAACTAAGGCCTCCCAGGCCTACACTGAGATAAATATGAAAGAGTATCAACAAGACATTGTGATGTTATCAACATCCGAAGAGAACTTTGTAGTATTAGCACAATTTAATCAGGAGTATCTTCTTAAATGCAAATTGGACCCCTAGAATGAATAGAAAAAAATATCCTGTGTAAACTGAGAGGTATTACAACATACCTGAAGGTCAACAACTCCTTTTCTTTGGGGTATGGGAAATGAATGTTTTGAAGTTAAGCGCCCTCACCAGTGCTCTTCTAGTTCCAGAAAATCCATTCAACAAAATTCCTCAAGAATTCTGGACTTTAACCAAAAAAAAAAAACTAGGTGGGGTTTGGCTACTCAACAAAACTTTGCATGCTTTCCTTAAGCCACATCTTTTTCGGGGAAGGCAATTTGTGGCCACCAAGATGTTAAGACTGTATCTTTCAGTAGCCCAAGTTTGTATAAAGCATGCTGAGAGATTGTGGCAATTGAAGTCCAATAACACTGCAGAGCGGGTGAAGCTGCTAATCTCTGCTTTAGAGTTTTAGTAAATCTAGCATCTGTCAAGTTCATGCCCACACTAAACAAAGATAAGGATCAACCTCAGCTGTAGATTTTGATTTCTAAGTATGTTTCATCTAAAACATTTGCTGTCACTCTGTGTATAGCCTATCTTTTGCATTTTCCTTCTTTTTCTAATTTTTTCTATAGCTAACTGTATTCATTAAATTGATATTTTTCAAAATTATCATTTTTTCTTATATATATATATACACACACATACAAAATATATAGTTTTATTCATGTTTACTTGGAAGTTAAGTTGGACTGCTGTTCAAACTTACCTCCTAATAAGTATTGCAAATATTTAGTATTGCAATCATAGGCAGCAATCTCAATGCACAACCATCTGGGAGCACGTCGTGCTGAAATCAGTGTAAGTTACTTACAGACATACATAAGATTGCCGTATGAAGTTTGAGGATTTTAAATTTGTATTTATTTATTTTGTAAAATGTATCCAAACAGACTGACATTTTAAAACTATGATTTCGAACTGCTGTATTTCAGTGAAGAAAAAGGGCAGTATTTCCACAGAAAATAATTTCAGCATTAAGCTTCCACTAGAGTCCAAGGACATTAATTGATAAAGCAGAAAGTTTAGACCAATGAATTACACAGAGGGCTTAATTTTCATCCACAACCATCATTGATATGTAGTCTTTATAGCGAACAGTATTAGTTTCTGGATCTACAGCAGCAGAGAGCATTTCCTCCATTTCTTCTTGTGTGAAAGGCTCACCTGTAGCAGAAATAGGATTATTTAAAATGTTCTGATCTTTCTCTTGTTTAAGCATCTCAAGTTTTCTTAGTTTTATGAATCTGTTCAAATTACACCAAGCATAGTAAAACACAGACCTGAATATTAAAAATAAAAACCATTACTTATAGTTATATCCCAACACATGGGTCATACTGTCAATTGCATTTTTTGCAATTTTCTATTAATTTTTGTCATTTTAGGAACCATTTTATTTGACATTTACCTTAACGATCTTCTTTTTAAAGCAAGTGGTTCCAAGAAGCCTCTGGGATGTTTTGTGTTGTTTTGTTTTTGTTTGTTAAAAAGCATTTTCCTGCTGATGAAAAGATAGGAAGGAGGGAGGCAGGCTAGCATCCTTCTATCACAGAGTCTAAAAAGTAGCCACTAAGAAGGCCATCTCTGAAGTCTTCACCAAATGTGTCTGTGAGTATGGTAGGACAGAGGCAAGCTTCTGTGGGAGAACACATTCCTTCAGACACCCTAGATCCAAGCCATGTATGGGTTCAGTGACATAGCTTTTGGGGGGATAAAAATGAGAATGCTGGCACCCCAACAAGAATTCTGCCCCCACAAAATGAAATGTTCTTTTAGTCCTCAAATTTCTAGCATTCCAGTAACTTAAAACATCAGCTGGGAATATTAGCCTTAATTGTACAAATACACTTCAGGCTACTGCATATGCCTGGGCATACAGATTCAGGGCTGAACCAGGAGTATACCCCAAATGTAATCTGAGTCTTAAATGTGAGTCTAGCTCGTTCCAGCACAGGCTGAATGCTTATTCCCTGTTATCTCTTCTGATTGATCAGGAGCACATCTATCTTGTTTGGAACAAGCTTCCATTTCTTTGCCTTCATCCAATCCATTACTAAGACCAGGTGCTGGTTCAGAATCAGAATGGTTTCTCTTGATTTAGGTAGAAAGGGTTGAGTGTCATCAGCATACTAGTAGCAATGGACCCTAAAACTCATAGTGGTTTCATGTATACATTAAGTAGACAGGGACAAAAAGCCTGAACTTTGAGGAATTCTTCAGGCCAATGGCCAACACATTGGCCAGCACTATTTTCTGAGTAAATTCTCTCTGGACAGAATAGATCAACTGTAAACAATGCCTCTAAGTCCCATCACAGTGAATAGGATATCATGGCTGATAGTAGCAAAAGCTGGTAAAAAGTCTAGCAGAACTAACAAGGACACATTCTCTTTGCCCAGATCCCAGGACAGATCATCTACCAATGTGACCAAATCCATCTTCATCCTTTTGGTCAAAATAATAATAAAATTATAATAATCTCATCCAGGAGCTCTTTGGGCTGCGATGCAAGGGGTTTTTTGATCCTCTTTGTGCAAGTGAGAAAAGTGCAGAATTTCCCTACTCTCCTGCAATTTTCCTGCTTTCCCACACTAGGATCCTGGACTACATATGCATTCTATTGTAATAAAAGCAGAACAAAAACATTGTATGTCATTACATTATTACATTCTTAGATCTATAGGTTTTAACCATCTTTAATATTGCCTTACGTTGGCTTCACTCTAAGTTTTTTGGAATTGTTTTACAGATTTTTATTGCTCTGTCACTGTTTTATTATTCTTTTGTAAGCTACTTCGGAAATAGTCTGAAGAGCAGGATATTTCTACAAAATTTCTACAAAAACAAAATCAAATATACAGAGCATATTCACTAGTGACCAAGAACTCCTTTATAAATGTGCTTTCTATAGTAACAAACATGGGGTTTTGCCACCATGTTAATGAAGCAGTCATAGAGTTCTATTAAAATAAATTAAGGTTGAAACAGATTCCAGGAGTTATTATGAAACACTGACCTGCTTGTATAACAGGAAGTTCTTCCATGAGGCACTTCACAATTGTTTTCCCAATTTGCAGCAACCTTCAATGTAGAAGCTTGCCACCTAAAAGTGTCCCTACAATTGTATTTTCAGTCTAGAAAAAACACTTCCTCTCTGTGAAAAAGGAAGACCTTATGGGATTAAAGATCACCTGGATTATTGGTAATGCTTGTAAAGATACTTTTTGTTGAAAAATTCTTAATGTAGTATAATCAAAAGAATATGCAACTCAAAAACTGAAAATGCACAATGGCTTCAAAGAAAGAGACTGAACGTACTGCTATAATTCATGTGCAAGAAAGTCATACAAATTAGAGGTGACCTTGCTTCTTTCTCCCACTTACGCTTCCAAAGCTTAATTTGTCTGCTGTACTCAAGTGTAGAAAGATGTGCTGAACTTAGCCCATATAGAGTATACTACACATTGTCAGCAGCTACTGTTATCACAGGGTTACTTTGAGAAGGGAAGGTAGTGAACTCCACACTTTCTAAGTGAGATACATTCCATATCTTTCTAAGTGAGATACATTCCATATCTCCAGCCATTGCTCCCCCCCCCCGCCTGCATTACTTTTCCATCTGGATTAGCAATGGAGGAGTCAGAAGGCTGGATTTATTCTCAGATCTCTAGTTGCTAATTGCTCATTCAGGGCTGGACAACTGCCAAGGACTATCCACTATCTCCATTACTATTTGTTCTAGCAATAGAACCTTTAGCCAATGCTATAATAAATTATAAGGAAATTAAAGGTTATATAATTGGGAAGGAGGAAATGAAGATAAATTTATTTGCAGATGATGCCTTGGTGACTACACAAGTACCGTACCAATTCAAAAATCAATGGACGTAGTAAAAATTTGAAAAGGTATCAGGTTTTAAAATTAACATGTGAAAATCTGAGATAATTTTTTTTAATATTTAAATGACAGGAATAAAAGAGAATACAACAGAATTAAAATTAGGAGTCAAGAAAATGAAGTATTTGGGGGTATATATAATGAACTATGTTAACAATATAATACAAAGCAATTATAATCAAGTTTGAAGAAAATTATCTAATCAGATAATTAGATACCATTTAGATGTAGTATCTAAATGGTCTCATAAAAAATGGAATACCTTAACTAGAATAAGAGCCTTTAAAATGATGTTGCTCCCAAAATTATTATACCTTTTCCAAGCAATACCAGAATTAATCCCCCTAAGGAGATTAGAAATTGGGATAAGAGTATTAAGGACTGGGTTAGGATGAAAAAAAAACCCTAGAATTTCTAAAACATTACTCTACTCACATCAAGAGAAAGGTTGGGGAGTCCCATTATTAGAATGATATTTTGAGGCTTCTCAAATTGTTAAAATATTAGATTTTAAATATGTGGGGGGGAAGATGGGTAAGAGTGGAAAAGTATATAAACAATATGAACTACGTATCTATATTTCAAATGAAACCAATGAGCAAGAAGAATTTGGATGTGAAGAAGGGCCCCTTCCAATCTATACAGTATGTATGGAATAAATGGTCTAAAAAATTAAAAATAGAAAATTCAAAATGGTACCCGATAGAATGTTTAAATCAAAGTGGAAATTATGACTTAGGAAGAGTCATTAACAAAATAAAAGATATAGAAGTAAGCAATTTATTCTAAGAAACAGGGAAATTGATGGGGATTGAATTATTAACTTAATTAACTGACAAAAAGTATTGGTAGTATTCACTGGCAATAGGAAGAGGACAGGTGACAATCTATCACAATTGGAGGAAATTTTGAAAAGGAGTTTTAGAGGAGAAAAAATGTTAATAGGTATGGTATATAAGCTTCTTCTGGAGAAACAATTTAGAATAAAGGAAAGTTTGGTTGGAACATGGGAGAAAGATTTGAAGATAAATATAGATGAAATAACATTTTGCATTTCCCAGATAAATAAAGTTAAAAACATTAAAGTGAGAGAACTGGATTGGACTGGACCCCCATAAGACCCTGAAGTGCTACAGCCCATGTTGTCATCCCTGTGACTACCGGAAGAAAAATTTGCTCCCAAATAACTAATAGCGCTCTCCATCCTCTGGGGGATGCTGTTGATCATTTAACCAGACATTCAGGGGTTTGGGCCAGCTTGACTTGAGGGGATTAGTGTGTCTGCCCCAAGTTGAGCAAATATTCCACCAGGCAAGAACCATTTACATAAAGTAACACCACAAACTAACACAGCCGAAGATTCTGAGACTTTGGCAATGCCTTACAATCCCATCACACAAAGGAAATTGCCATAGTGGAGCTTCGTTATCGCTCCAACACCCATTGTTCTCCCTGGGAAAGGATTAGTTCTCCAGGTACTTTTTCCGCTACAAATAGTCCCAGTTTTTGAGCAGTTCTTTGGATCACTCCCAGTCACCCTAGCAGACCGTTTCTCCATCCACTGAGTGATCCCCTTGGCCCTCTCCGTGCTAAGCCCCACTTCTCCATTGCTTTCCCAGACCCAGGACTTCAGGAAAAGATACAGTATCACCCCAGCTACACTCCTTCAATATTCCCCTATGCAGTTTCCTCCCTTTTGTTTCTTAATAGGCCTTGAGTGAGTGTGTGAGTGATTGCATTGCTGCATGAGACTTTCCTTCAATAAAATCATTTATTGGACATTTTTGTTTGGTTTTTAGTTTGGCCTGACCCCGTAAAAACAGGGTAAAAAGACCCCGCTAGGTTACCCTGCCTCTCGCATTGCTATTGCTTGTGCTCTGGCTAGTTTCCATTCCCCATCGTGTGGAGCACACTGAGGTGTTCCCCAAGGGGCCCCAGAAATCAGGGTAACATTTTAGTAAATATATTTTTACCTTCTTCAGTCATATATTTGACCAACTCATCCTTAGTAAGATGTCCACATTTATTGTGATCTAAAATCTTTAAAAAAAGAAACACAGAACAGAGACTGTTTTACTTCCACTACCTCAATGTGTAAGAGCTATTTGCCTTCCTAAGTAAAATTTTGTTGATACATACCTCAAATGCACGTAAAAGAATATCTTCAGGAATTGGCCGGAATCTGAAATTATTCAGTTAATAAAAATTGTGTTGCAATGTGCATCTGAAAAGTTGCTCCACTACTTCACAAGCCTGCCTCTTCCCTCGAATTGTAAAGATTTGCCACTCATATTTGCCTCTGCAATCAGCATAAAATCATGACTATAAATACCATTTTAATGTCATGTTCTATGAACCTGCATCGACTTAATTTATGGTTCATCTCTCACTAAGCCATGTCTTAGAAATGGACTGACAAACCATGGGGGAAACATACATAATCACAAATACTGAGGAAAGGAAACACTTCAGTGAACATTCAGTTTAGGAATAATTTTTTTCAAATTCTTTTAAAAAAATATACAATATCAAAAGAGAATTAAGAACCACTAGGCTTAAGTTGATCCAGGGCTAATAAGCTTTACCTTCGTATCCATTTTCAGGGCTCAGCCTTGAAACAAGTTGAATAATTCTAATAAAGATGACTATCCTGAGTTTCTTTCCCCTAACAGTGGATTTCACATACCATCCCCACACCAATGGTACTCCTGGCTAAAGGGCAAGAAATGGCTTCAGGACAGAAATTAGGTATTGACAATTTTACAGTAATCTGAAAAGACACTTCTAGAGAAATGTAGACATTATTTACAATATCCAATTTAGTGTGATAACCCAAAATGTGGTTAGTGTAAAGTTATAATTAACTGTACTTATTATTGCTAATATAAAATATAAATCTTTAAATTAAAAAATAACAAGGATCCCAATTTATATAGGTCATACTTCTTAAACTGCACTATGGTGCAGCTGTCTTATTTAGATTTACTATTCTGTGTTAAATATTTTCAGCATATCATCTATGTTACAATTCAAAATGCTAATAGAATTATTGGTGCTATAATTTTAAGTGTCTGTCTGTTCTGCTATAGAAATCCCCATGTTGATCATAGAGCTGCCAAATTTGATGTGTTATCTAATGAGACCAAAAGAAAGACTATAATAAGCTTTTGGACCTAAGCAAATAACCACTTTAGATATCTTCCTAAAAAGCACTTCAGAATTCCATATTTTGTGCTCTAGAACACAGATTTATGAATCTGATTTTGACCAGACTCGATATTTATATTTAGAGTGATATTCTCAACGTTATTGTGCAGGTTTGGGACCAAATACAGGCGGCCCTCCATATTTGTGAGTTTGATTTTCATGGTGTTGATTATTTGTAAGTTTTTCAGTCCTCCCCCCCCCGACCTCAGGTGTTCGTTTTTCAGGGGAATCTTCCCTCTCAGCAATTCCAATCAGGCTGTGCAGCTCTTTAAAACCACAACTCTGGTCCACCTCCTTCTCCACCAGCCACCACCTGGCCAGCTAAGGATGGCTTACAGCCCCATTTCCCAGCATCACAAACCCTCTCCTGACACCCCCCCACCGCAAAACCCCAGGAAGGAGATGGATGAGAGAAGAAGTACAGGACCATCCTGCCAACCCACTTACTTTCACTTTCCCTCTCCTTTCCCTGGCCTAGTTTGGACTCTGGGTACCCATTCTCCCCGCCATGCCTTGGTCCCCTTCCCACAGACACGCACACATTTTGATATTTCTGTATTTTCTACTTTTGCAAGGGGCTTGAGGCCCTAACCCTAGCAATTGTGAAGGGCCAACTGTATGTTGATTTTCTTCTTTTTTTAAAATTCCTGGTTTTAGTCCAATTGGGTGGGAAACAAGCTTTAAGGATTTGTCAGTATTAACCTCACAAACTTTTATTTCATTCATAACATTAGAAAAATAATGAATATCAAGCTGGGCAATAGTGGGTAAATTTCTTAAGACAGATGGATATGTAGACAAGTGAAAAATCAGAACAGATCTTTTTCTAAAACAAACAAACAAAAACCCTGCAGACTTTTAAATTAACCTAAGAGCTCTGCAAAGATATACAATGTATAGTCAATAAAGCAGAATAAATAAACTAGTTTTGACAGATCTGGTTTCCCTTCCACCCACAACCATTCTTGTGGTTGCATAAAAATAATTTGAAAACAAAAGCTATCAATTTTCCATCACTATGAAGTTTACTCTTTAAAACTGGTTTTACCTTTGCAGCTATAAAATTTTTTAATTAAAATCAGCAATAAACATACGAGTGAATTATACAAACTGAAACCTCCTTTTTCCTATTACCTTCTTTCCAGTAATACTCTAGTCATCATGGGAAGAAATTTTTCCAAACGTATAAACCCAGTTGGTTCTTCTTCTTCTACCTAAACAATTATAAATTACAAAAATCAATTTATTATCTAGATGACACACTAGAAAGTTGGGAAAAAAGGTAGTTGACTTGGAAAGGCAGCATGATATATTAAAAGCAAGGCAATGATCTTGTTGTCCATATAAAGCTGAGTTTTCATAAACCCATGCTGAGAATTTGGGCATGCAGACACATGTATGTGCAAACAGACAGAAATGAAGGGGAGAGAAAATAGTCAAGATTATTCCTCATCCCCCCTTTTTTTCTAACTGGCCAGTAACACTGGCCACAGGTATGTCTTATGCTTCTCCACATGGATTGCATGATTGCTCCTGGGGACACTAAGTCTGGGTCAGTGGAGAAGAGTCATGGAAAGAACACTTCAGGATGTCACGTTGTGGACCATGTGCCACAATTTATCTTGGTGGGATAGGGATAGGTTCCATGAGTGGCTTCAGCAATACAAAGAGACTGCAGCCTTAAAACAGTGATGGGAAATGTGTTGCTCTCCAGATGTTTCTGGACTATAGTTCCAAACAGCCCTGGTCAGCACAATCAATAGTGAGGGATGATGAGAGCAGCAGTCCAACAACATCTGGAGGTACACTTCTTCCCTATTCTTGTTTGTTCTTAAAAGCAAAGGGATGCACAAGAACATATTCTGCATGCATCAACATTTCATTTCTTTCCAAGTTTCTTGTTCAGAAGCTGTTCACAAACTGCCATTTAAATTCCTGAATACAGTTTGGGATTTGGTATAAGAATAGCTTGAAGCAGGGATCATAGAATCATAGAAATGTAGAGTTGGAAGAGACCACAGGGGCCATCCAGTCCAACCCCCTGCCATGCAGGAACACCCTCAAAGCACTCCTGACAGATGGCCATCCAGCCTCTGCTTAAAAATCTCCAAAGAAGGAGACTCCACTACACTCCGAGGCAGCATATTCCACTGCCGGACAGCCCTGACTGTCAGGAAGTTCTTCCTGAGGCTCAGGTGGAATCTCCTTTCCTCCAGCTTGAATCCATTGATCCTTGTCCTGGTCTCCAGAGCAGCAGAGAACAAGCCCTCTCCCTCCTCTACATGGCTGGATGATGATCTTTTCTCCTATGAAGGCTTGTTGAACCACAGGGACAGAAAAAATCAACAGCGGAAGAGGGAGTTGTGGTTTCTGCCACAGTTGATGGTGGATGGAGTGGAACCAAAGGTAGATGGCACCAGAGCCAAAAGTGAACAGAGTTTGCAACATGAAGCATGGCATAGTTCCCTATAACCACCCATCTCTGTGCAAACTCATTCCATTTTCCACCCCCACCCCTTGCTTTCTGCCCTTTTTCATGAGAATCAAAGCTGCAAATTGTATGCAGACTCAGAAGTTCCTCAGCCAAGACTTGAATGTAAATCCATGGGGAAGCTACAAGTGCATCAGAAGCACTTTTCTTTTAAGCCAGTTTTGCACCAGAGTCTTAAGATAGCTTTTCAGTCTGGATGGGCATAAAGCATTTTTGAGGTTCTCAGAGGCCATTTTAAAAACACAGGAAACTGTGATATACCAAAGACAGACCATTCCCCATTTGACTCAGTATTTTCTACATATTTTTTGGCATCACTTCCCAGGAGCTCAGGCACAGGTATATCATACACCTGCTTGGATATGCCAGGGGTTACATTTTGAAATGAAAAGTCTGCATTCCATGCAAAGGTAGGAATTGTGAAGAAGCTGCCCAACTGTAACTCCCAACAGCCCTAACCAGCAGAGACAATGGTGAGAAATTATGTCAGCTGCAGTCCAACAACTTCTGGAGAGTCACACAATTTCCACCTCTAGTTCAGACAGACATTCCTATTGCAAAACTGGAAAAAATCATTGCAGTATCATTGAAAGAATTAATAGGATGTTTTTGCAGAACCTGAAAATGTCAATTAATATAGGGTTCCAACAATTATAAAAGTCATTTCTTTTTTTTTTCCTGACGTTACCCACTTACTTAACCAATTATCATTGTATTCCCAAACCAGAATAAGAAAAATAAGAGCACCTTTTTCATTAACTCAGCATTGGTCTCTAGTGGTAATAATACATCAAAAGCAAAGCAGTCCTGCAAAACAAGTCTAGTGGCCCTTTAAAAACTAATACTTTTATTATGCCACAACTTTTTGTGGACTAGAGCCCACTTTATTAGATGAATGAAGTGCTAGCCTGAGCTTTAAGTATTTATATAAATGCACACGTGCGCGCGCACACACACGCGCGCGCGCGCGCACAACCTATTGTGTTGTGTAGAGAACCAGTGTAGTGGTTTGAACACTGGGCTATGACTCTGGAGATTAGGGTTTGAATCCCCACTCAGCCCTGGAAACTCATTGGGTGACCTTGGGTAACTCATACTTTCTCAGCCTTAGAGAAAAGGGCAAAGCCACCCACCAACAAACAAAACTTGCCAATAAACCCCATGACAGGATAACCTTAGAGTCACTGTAATGCAGAAATGAACTGAACACATACAACAACAGTATCATGTATATGCCTATGTGTTCTCAGGAAAACATTTCATGCATCCAGTTAAATAGTTTCGAATCCACAAAGTCTTATGCCATGATAAATTGGTTAGTCTTTAAGATATTCCTCTCCCACAATATAATAAAAAGGCTATATCTCCGGAAATTATTTCAAAACAGATTCTTTTTTTCTCTGTTGCATATAGTTTTCATTTTAAAATGATTTTTAAGGTATTTGTTTATCATCTTCCAACCTGTCAAGTCTCCCAGGGCAATTTACTACAGCTAAAAACATAATAAAGCATTCTTTAAAAATACCCAAACATTAAAATAGTCACACTAAATAGTCACATTAAAATAGTCACACAATAAAACAATCCCAAAGACCAACTCTTGTTTTAAGTACCAAAGACCACACAAAATAGTGCAGTTTCATCATCCCACTTGCTCTCTTTGTATATCTAATCTATTTTACCTATCTCAAAGTCAATTTTACTTCCCCTTGTTAACTTGCATAAAATAAGAGCTTGAAACAAGATCTGAAAAAGTAACACATTTTTATATATAACCACTTCTATTAAAATAGTTACTATTCTTGGAGAAAACATTTCATGAAAAATTAGACAGATCAGGACCATATTTTTGTAGAAGGCCCATCAGCAGCATTAGACTTAAAGTGGGAGAGAAGCATGAGCCTGGAACAAGAATTTAGGGAGGACTTAAATCCCCTAAGACTAGACTAGTTGTTATTAACAACTGATTGGTCACTGTGTGAACAGAACATTGGGCTCTTTTGCCTATATTATGCAAAACAGGGTCCTTGGAGAATTACTTTCAAGAGTGAGGGACTCTCCTTTATTGGAAATTTCTAAAGAATGGTTGGCTGTCCACCTCTCAGGGATGCTCTAGCTGTGCATTCCTAAAGACCATGGCAGGTGGTTAGATTAGATTATCCTTGGGATCTCTTCTCACTGTATGATTCTATGGCTCAGATTTGAGCCATCAGTGTTCAAAGTCCTAAAGTACAGACAGAAATTAGCTGCAGAACATATTTAGAGTACAAAAAACTTATTTAAAAAACCCCACATACTTTGTGAGTGCAATTTACTCAAAGATGACTGAATCATAATGTTGTAGTAAACCTTTTTTTCCCCAGAATGTCTACAGCATACAAAGTAAGAATGGGTGCTGCAAGCTCTTCTGCCCATTCTCCTACTCTAGCAGTTAAGACCATCCTTGTCTCAATGACAGAATTAAAGAGCACAGATGTTTCCAAGGTTCTCTGAGAACAGGACATTCTACCTCCTGTGAGATTTGAAATCTCTATTTGGTCCATTACAACAGCTATCATAGTACCTGACAGCACTGTCAGAGGGAAGCAAATTGCTTGTCTCATTCATTGTTCTTCAATCATTTTTAAACATGAAGACTCTTATAAGTCCAGTGTGAACTTCGAATTCAGGGTGGGGGTGGTGTCAGCTACATAAGATTCATGATGGTCCAATTTTGCATGATCATTTGGCAAAATTTAAATATCTGAAGGGATGTCATGTAGAAGTTGGAGCAAGCTTATTTTTTCTGCTGCTTCAAAGAGTGGAACACAAACTAATATATTCAAATTGCAAGAAAGAAGTTTCCATCTAAATATTACGAAGAATTTTTTTTAATCTTAAGGATGGTTCAACAGTGAAACAGATCTCCTTGGAAAGTGGTGGAATCTCTGTCGTTCATGATCTTGAAACAGAGGCTGGATAGGCATCTCCCAGGAGTGCTTCAGTTTAATATTCCTGCATGACAGAGTATGGACTCAATGGTCCCTGTGGTCCCTTCCAGCTCTAAGATTCTATGTTCCTATGATGTTATGATCTTCTGATAGAAAGCCTAGCAGAATATAAGTGTAACTGAAGCCTCCATCTTACAGCCTCCAGCAACTGATACACAGCATCATACTGCCACTGATACTGGAGCTGACTAGAACCCACTGATGGGACCATCGTCCATGAATTGATCCAGTCTTCTTTTAAAGCATTCCAAGTTGACAAATATCACTACATCTTGTGGCAGGGAATTCCACACTTTAACTATGTTCTGTGTACTTCCTTTTATCTGTCTTGAATCTCCCACCATTCTAGATTGACATTTGCATAAAGATACCAATTATGACTTCAGATTCCTTGGTCAGTTACCATCAACTCACGTCCCATTATTGTATATGTGAAGCTGGAATTTTTGTGTCAATAGCCTCAATCATTCTGTCATTGAACTTTCATTTACCATTTTAAAGCCCATTTTGCCAGTCTGCTGAGATTCTGTTGGAATTCTTTACAATCTCCTTTTGTTCTCACTATACTAAATCATTTATTCTCATCAGCAAATGTGGCAATCTCATTATACATCCCTAACTCTAGGTTTTCCATCAGGGAATTCTCTACACTATAGTTTTGGAAGGTATACGTGTTTTGCATTTCTTAGAGTATTATGTGTACAATCCTATATCTTGTAAGACATCACCACAGATTTTGTTTTTAAAGTAGTTTGGTGGAGAAGCAGATGTGTTAGGAAATCTTATAGGCACCTTTGCATTCATTTAATGGGGATCTTATGTATTTTTGTGTTTGCTTGATATATTAATTATATTTGTTCAGATTTGTAATATTTCATTTAGTATTTTGTCATGGTAATCTAATTGTTAACTGCTTCATTTGGTTGTTATTATTATTTTAATGAAATGCATTCTATGTTTTGTTTTGTAAAAATGTACCTGCATATAAGCAAAATTAGCAATGACCTGCTTGGCAATGTTGAACTTTCTCTACCTATCTGTGGGAGCCTTGGATAGGAAACTTTGGCTAATGACTTGTTGCAAAAGTGATGTTAAACATCCAAGATCCAATTACTGCATCCAAATCTCATATATTTTAACATTGTTGAACCATTATTCTGCTTCCATTGATTTCATGAGTGAGTAGCTCCTGAAAGCTGGGGCAATTTTCTGTGTCACCCAAAGGACAGAGTTCCCCCACATTACTCTGACAGTTTGAATTGCCATATAGGTTTTAGGTTAATAGGTGATAAGAGGAAGATGAGCTAACTTATAGGTAGAGGTAGACTTTAAGCTTAGCTGATGGCCACTGTTCCATCCAGAATAAATAAACCATAAGCCATGGAAAGCACATTTGCCCTGACTAGGAGCAACTGGTACCAGTGGAAACAAAGTGGAAGATATGTTGCCAGTAGTCCTTCCTACCAGACTACTGTCAAAACGGTGACTCTCCGCTATACTGTGTAGCACGGCTGTTAGGTGGGGCTAAAAGGCAAACCAAGATGTTCCTTTTGCTGAATGAAGTTTTTCTGTATCCTATTTCTAACTTTTTCTAATATGGGAAAAGAGGACCAATTTCCTGTACAGAATTATAAAGTAAAGTAAAATCTAACCTATGTAAACATAAATTTACCTCTGCAAGCATATCATGTAGGTCTCTCTCACTTGGGCAACAGCCTAATGACCTAATGATTGTGCCAATCTCCCTGAAAGAAAATATACGTGTTAGTAAATCCACAGTGTAACGTAAATCTTCTTCAGTTCAGTTTCTGATCAATTCTCCTCTCTTCCATCAGCTCTGAATGACCCACATCTGAATGGCATAGCAACCCTCAGAACTCAGTTTTCTAGGGATGCAAGTAGCTGCAGAGAAAGAGAGAAAACGATAGGAAACCTTTCCTTCCTTAGGCTTTCTTCTAGTTGCCTATCTTAGTTCCAAACCACATTGTTTAAAAGCATCTCAGCACTCTGGTTCTGGACTGAGACTTACTGATTAAGCACGTACAAGCCATTCCCTTTAAATCAGACCAAATGTAGTTGTTAAATAAAAGTGGTGCACAATTTGGGTGTGAGTGTTCATCAAATTAATTTTTAAAAATAAATGGCTAACAGCATAAAATGGCCAAGAAAATCAAAAATACTAAATATTTGTTATCAGAACAATTGAAAATGAAGAGAAGTATTTAAGACCAGTGGAACAGACACTAGGAATAAGAAAATAGTCCAAGCAATTTTGGCCCCAAATATGGAAAATTCTCCTTTAATTCTATTTATAAAGAAGCTACTACCCCAATGCGCTGGCAGGAAAGTGATAAAGTGGGAATATATTTCTACATATCATAGGTCTGCAAAGTTTTTAAAGATGATTGGATAAATTATGTAACAAATAACATAATCATATAGAAGATAAACTGCAACCCCAACAGAATTACTACTGATTTTTGATAGTATAATAGTTATGCCAAATAACCTTTTTGCTGGTGATAAAAGGGAAGTACTGTAAATCAGACATCTTACTCCATTGGCACATCAACATATGGACAATGACATTAGCAAGAAAACTGAGTAGATAAAAATAGCAAGAGGTCACATCAAGGCAGACAGCTTCACAAAGGCAAGAAGTGCTTTCAGATTAGGCTTTTATTGTTCAGTTGCCTTGCCATATGCATAAAATTTTATACATGTCCAGATTATGTCATCTACAGTTGTACCCTGCTTTGGTTTCTCCTGCTTTTTCTATCTCTTTTTTTCTGCCCATAGAAAATCTGTTAAGGACAGAAAAATGGAACAGTTTCACAATGACTTTTGACTAGTACTGCTAAAAGCCATCTGGAAGTACCCATGCTACTGTTGGTCTTGATGGGATTTAAAATCTGGCTGAGGCAAAGGGAGAACAAAGGAGATTTGGGAGGAAGAGGAGTGGAGGGAAGGAGGAATCAAAGATCTTGAAGGGGTTTAAAATCTGGCCGAGGCATGGTGCCAGTCAGATGGGAGGGGAAGCAGAAGGAGATGCTAGGGAGGAGTTGGATCTGCTGATAGGGGCATGAAAATCTGGCTGATGCACTGTGGTGACAAAATGAGAAATGGGGTGGGTGGAAATGAGTTTGCAGCATTCATGGAGTAGGGGCTATGATATTTGTGGTTTTCCACTTTCATGAGGGTCCTCTGCCCCTAAACCCTGCAAATGTGGAGGGTCCACTGTATATGCATTTTTCAAGTGAATATTTGCACAAACTGCACAAATGATTTTGAACAAATGACTATTGCTGCCTTGTTATATAGATTTTTTGGAAAACAGTTGCTTTAGATGAATTGTCTGCATTTTTTAAAAATTAACTATCTTGTCCTTCCATGCTTGCACGGGGTACATGTACTTTTGCTTGACAAGGGAAACGGTTAGTTTTGCCTGAAAGGGAAACTGACAGGGAGATGTGAACATTCATCTTTTTACTTTTACCCAAGAAGCAAACAAACTTGCTGGGGCTAGCAATTTTTTGTCACAGTGTCCCAATGTGTTCAGAAACTCCTTCTAGTCAAGTGTGAAAGGTTTAACAAATATTCTTTATACCTCTAGAAAACACAACATCTACATTCTAGTTTACTAACTGCAACATAGTTCTGCGTTTTTGACCATATTAGTATCATATCACATATTGCAAGGATTACCTGGAACTTTTAGTTTGCATGTACCTGCTGTATCTCTGTAAAATAAATACCTGCTGTATCTCTGTAAAATAAATATCTCTCTTTCTCAACCACTATATAGCAACACTGATTTCTTGCTAGAGCCGTTAAAATTTACAATGTTGCCATTATCTAAAGCAGAGGTAGGAAACCTTAGTTCCTAGGGTCAAATTCAGCCCTCCACAGGTCACAATCCAACTCCTTAACAGTTTGCTTTTGTGAGAGTGTTTTCCCCATTCCAAAAGGTTGAAATGCCTGTACAGTTTGCTACAGACAGAAAGAGCTTTAAGAGAAAATATACTGGAATCTTTTTGTCCAGTTACTTGGACGTGAACCCATCCACCAATGAAATCCTCCTTCCCCGTCAGCTTCTCTAAAATTGAATTTGCCCTTTGGGTTGAAAGAGGCTCTTCACTATCGGCCTAAAACATGGTGATATTTCTGAAAGAAGGATCTTCCAAACCTGACATCCACAGTTTTGTTGCATTCATGGTCAAAAACCTCAAAAGCATCTGTTATTTTCTTCTGAATGTCGGCTATTAAAGTATCTGCAAAAGAAAAGCACATTTTAGAAATCAGATTTGTGTTTCTATGTTTCTCAAAACCCACAGCAGGGCAATATCCTTAGTAAGCCAAATAAATTTCACAAAATAGAGAACAAACTTTTTAATTCTCTGGAACTGTTTATCCAGTTGCTTGTTAAGCAAAATAAGGAACTATGATACAATTTATACTAATTCGAATTCTCTTTTTAACATCAGTCTGACTTTGAATTTTATTGTTTTAATCATTTTGGGGCACTCAGATTTCAAATGGCCTTTGGTACTGTTTTCCCAATACAGTCACCTTAAAACCAAACAAGACTTGGTATTAAAAACATCTTAAACCCTAGCATTCATGATTCTTCTAATCCAAGCTTGATCATAATGTATCTGGTCTGCATAGGTTTTATTTAATTCTTTTCCCCTGCTAAGATCCCAGTCTAAACTGGTGGACCTCACAACAGCTATTTTTAATGCAGTACGTAGAGACAAAAGTATTTATGCTTAAAGAAGACACACTGAAATCAATGAGATTCAAGTCATTCATTACTCTAAACATGACTTAAATCTAGACCCAAAAGAATGTATTTCCTGACCCTGCAAACAGGAGACATTACTCCCCGAACTCAAAATCAAACTGTGGTGGGGCAAAAGGTCATTGGCCCCCACAGCTAAATACACCAACAGCACTGCCTATAGTCTGTTACCCTTAATATACCTTCTACAAGGCTTAGAATAGCTTAAATCCCTGCACAGGGATGTATTAATTTTAGAGAACCCTGATCTTGACTTCATCCTTCTTCATAAAATCTTGATCCTTCCAGATCTTTTATTCTCATCATCTTTCACCTTCTAATTAAACTATAACTTTGCCATATGCTTCAAGTGCAAATAAGTATTTTTTTAAGATCCAAATCATGAACATTTCAAGAGGTTTACTGCTATATAATTTATCAGCAGGTACCTCTGATATCTGGGGAATTTTAGATTACATTTTGTAAGCTATGTGCATGTCTTGTCACTGTCTCTTAATGAATCAGAGAGATAGGAATTCAGAAAGTAGCTTCCTTCTGACCACTTATATCTGTATAGAATGGGTCTAAGGTAATTTCCTTATATACTATACTTCTCAAAGCAGTGTGCTTTTTCCAAAAGTTCTTCTTCAAAAGACCATTGATAAGCTTAGTGAAGGATGAAATAAGCAATTATACAAGGGACATCTATAACAATTAGCATTTTTAAAAAGAAAATGCTTAACTTTTTTCTATAATATATCATTACAATACTGTTACAGTTTCAGGAGATATAGCTATAAGACATTGCTACAATAGTCTTCCATTCAACTCCCTCGAACCCACCTCTTCTCAGCTCAGTACCCCAAAACCCAGTCATCTTCTGGTCAATTGAGGGAGAGGGAGCAGCAGACAAATATCAAGCTCTTTTCCTATAGGTGGACACACAGTGACTGGCATTTGTAGGAATCCTTTGAAGGTTCCTGCAGATGCTATTTTTACTCTGCATCCAGCTGTAGGAAAACTGCTGGATGCTTCTCTGCCATTCCCTGCTCTCTGCTGCACAGGAAATGGCCAGGTTCATGAGGCTGCAGCTGGGAAAAGGGTGGTGGGTGAGGATTTTGTTCTTGCATAGTTGATAAAGAATTCTGACCTTTGCAATGATTATAAAAAGTGAATTATGGTGGCCAAAAACTGATACACACCATTGCACTTCAACCACAGGATGCCAGGCACTATTTTCTAGATTTAAGTGTGCCCTCCATATATAGAGAGGTTCTGTTCCAAGAACCACCATGTAAAACAAAAAACACAAGTGCTATGTCCCTTTATAGTCAATGGATGCATTGTGCACATGGCTCTTGTGTCCATTGACAATAATGGGATGAGACATTTCATGTGACTTCACATTCACACATATGGAGGTCATGCCAGAAGAGGGCACACTGTGTATCATTAGATTATATACATTTAATTTTCTAGATTATATCATTCATTTCTCAAAATACACTTTTAGCACCACTTTGTCCATTATGCAGATAAATCACATCAATTTCAAACGCTGGTAATTCACTCCACCAAGATTTTTTTAAAGCTGACATTCTTTGATGAGATCTAGGAGGCTTAGGCCAAATTCACAGCTTCCAGAGCAGCTTGTGTATGTGTGTTTATGTGCCATTAAGTTGCCTGTCAACTTATGGCAATCCCATGCATTTCATCGTTTTTTCTTAGGCCAGGAATACTCAGAGGTGGCTTTGCTAGTTCCTTCCTCTGAAATATAGCCTAAAACACTTGGTACTTGGTGGTCCTCCATTCAACTATTAACCAGGGTTGACCTGCTAAGCTTCCAAGTTCACATGGGATCTAGTTATAAATTTTTACTTTGACAATTCCTTGCTCTCAGGTTTACAGTCTAAAAATGTTCAATCATCCTCCTGTCTGATGGCTTAAAATAGCCATTCTTCTTGCATGTGTAAGTATTAGCTATGCACTGAGTTTGCTTAATCCAAAGTTGCAATCCTAAGAACATTTCCTGCTAACTAAAACTCATTCAACCCTGTAGAACCTACTTTTGAATGCACTAGCTTAGGAGACACTGTGCCTATTTCCTTGTGTATGTGTCAATGAGGCCATTTCTGCACTACACTGTTACAGTGCTTTTATTCCACTTTTAACATCTTGTGGAATTCTGGGGCTTGTAGTTTACTGAGGCTAAAGAGCTCTCTGACTAAGAATTCTAAATGTCCCTCCCTACACTGCAAACCCCAGGGTTCCATAAGAAGATAAACAAGAGGGAAAACAGAGAGCAAGATAAGAAGAAGAAACAGAAACAGATCTCAAGAGGAGAGTTATTGCTTTTGGTGTGATTTATGATCAGGAGGGTTTGAAAGGGGGATATCGGCCATTTCTGCACGAGGGAATTAAAATGCGTCCTCTCATGGAGGTTGTCTGCACCTTGGAGCGGACTAGGTCCGGACTACTTATCTGAGATCCGCACCTCAGTCCGCTCCGAAACGCCCCCAGCTGGTCCTCCAGCGCACTTTTTAAAGAACGGAAGAAAACCGCTCTTTAATTTTTCAGAGTGTGCCATTGCGTTCCTGCTCCCTTGTGCAGATTCGCAGGCTCGCACCAATGCAAGCCTGTGATCTGCGGAGGGCGGGCTTTAGGTGTGGCAAGCTTCAGCGGTTGGTCAGGACCCATGAACAACCGGAAGCCACCATTTTGGAAGCTGGAGCAGTGCGGATCTAAGACCTCGCACTGCTCCGATTCATCCTGGACGAGACGAGGAGCCTTGTGGAAGGGCTTAAGGGATAGTCTGCGTTGGTGCGTGCCCAGAAGATCTGGTAAGTACCGGCACGGAGCGATTCCTTCGCCTCGTGCGGAAATGGCCTGTGTCTCATGGAGAGGAAAAGTGGGGTTGAATTTAATTGGGATCTCTGTGCAAACTGAACAAAACCAAAATAAACAAAAAAGGGATGCTGTTTCAAGCTTGTGACTCTTCCAAGTCATATGTGAGGGCTGATTTACTTCGTGAAATTGAAGGAAAAGCAAATATGTCTATAGTATGGATGCTGTCTCAGGATGGTGTTTTTAAAATGTAATGTGAGAAGACATCAGAAAAGAATGTTTTCCTGTAAATAAGAGGATCAAATTTTGATGAAGATAAAATAGACAAATATAGTATGGATTCAGGATGTTAAATGGCTTGGTCTATGAATTCTGTAATGGCTTTTAGGATATCAAATGGTATAACTGTAATGATATTTAGAATGTAAAATGGTACAGATATATTTAGGATATGAATATGTAAGGAACTATTAACTAGTGAAAATAAGTAACTAAGTCAGTTGGCAGTATTTAGAAAAATCTCTTGCATTATTATTTATGATGCAACCATGTTGTAACAGAATGTAACAGAAGCTGAAATAAGGAACATGGGTAAGGTGTAAGGTATATTAACAAAAATAGGAAGAGGAGAAGATAAAAAGGTTAGATTCTTTTTCTGAAAGGCTTAGAAGGAAGGAGAAAGTCAATTCCTTTTGTTTTTTCTTCTTTTTATTTTCTTTTTAAATTATTTTTCTTTATTCTCTATTTTTCTTTCTTTCTCCTATTTTTCCTGTTACTTTTTAATGCCTATGTTAATACAGAGGTATCTTTGTGTGTCCAGTTGTTGTTCTTTTCACCCTCCTTCTTTTTATATATACTTACTTATTTGCAGTGTTTGTACTATTTGTTTTGGAAAATGTTAATAAAAGTTAATTTTTTAAAAAGGATCCAGAGACTAGTATGAAAAACTAGTGCAGCACTTAAGGACTGTTGGCTTTAACACTTTTTATAAAATTGATATTATTTTCAAAAAAAATGAACAGTTGGACACATTTCAGTTGAATTTATTTAAAAGGTAAGTTGTCCACAATTGTTTATAATATTATTATACACTGATCCTAATATTTACTCTAGTAACTTTTTCCATAAAGCTCCATGTCTCAGAGTAGGGTATGCATCTAGTTTATTTTTATTGGCATAGTACTAATGCACTAAATGTACTGTGCTAATATAATAAAAAGAATCAGTATTAAGTTGTCAAGATTCTACAGGTATCTGTTCAATCACTTTTCCACTAAAGCTATTTCCCATAACTTTTCCATCCATTTTGCTATTGACATTTTTGGGGCCAATTTCCAATCAGACACTAACTTGAGTATATCCATTAAGCCAAAAGAATATTAATAGATCTTTGTCACAGCATAATAATATACAAAATCCACAGGCAGCAATACCTTTATTGAGCCAGCTCCAAAGCATAATACACATCTGGCTTCTTCATCAGGCAAACATGTTTAAAATCATACAGGGGAAAAAAACGGTGATTATGTTAGAGTCACATTCTGTCTCTGATGTTGTCAGTTAAGAGGGTATGCACTAAGCTTGCAATAATGTATTTTATGTTTGGGGTTGGCCCAATAAAGGTATCGCTGCTTGTGGATTTTGTTGTATTTTGCTGCACAGCTACCATGGCTATTCCTGAAGTCCTGAATATTTATATATTTCTCTGAGGTCTTTGTTATGTATTTCTTTGTTAGGTCTGTCATAAATTGGAAAAAAAATGCAAGTGATAGCATTCACAGATCCCCAGATCTTCCTCCTCCAAAATTTTATGGTTCTATCCTAAGTGTTCAAAATGGCCAATTTCCTGGCAATTAGTCCAACAGCATGGGTTTGCTGTCTGAAATATCTAACTTTTACAAAGGCTTGTATAGGAGCTGGGGTTAGTTAAAACAGCAAGGCCATACCGTCCACATTTGAAAGGAAGGAAAGGCAAGCAAAGAGAAGCTGGGCGGGGGGTCGGGGGAGAAATTGATAACTGAAGGAGAGAGTGATTGGCTGGGGGTTAGCAAAGGAAGGAAAAGAAAGAAAATAAGGGATGGGCAAAACTAATTGTTCTTATATGTTATTTTTTACATTTATAAACTCACCCTGAGGTTTTACATTCGAAAGTCAGTATAAAAATATTTTAAATAAATAAAATAACAGATAAATGGAAGGAGCTGTTGCTGTAATAATAATAATAATAATAATAATAATAATAATAATAATAATAATAATAAAATTTATTTCTATCCCGCCTCTCCCAATGGATCGAGGCGGCATTAAAAAATATATAAAAACATTAAAACATTAAAACGCACCCTATCCTCCCCACCCTCCAACCCTTCTATCCCCCTAAAACATATTAGTTAATTAAAACAAATTAAAAACAAGATTAACACAGAAGACAATGATGAGAGGCGGTGGAACACTAATCTGGGAAGGCCTGTCGGAAGAGAACGGTCTTGACTGCTTTTTTAAAGCAGTCAAGACTGGTAATGTGCCGGGTCTCCTCCGGCAGGCCATTCCATAACTTGGGAGCGACAGAAGAAAAGGTCCTCTGGGTAACCGCAGCCAACCTAGTTCTGATTGGCTGCAGTAAATTCCTCCCAGAGGACCTTAGTGTGCGGGGCGGATTGTATGGGAGAAGGCGATCCCGCAGGTAGGCTGGCCCCAAGCCATGAAGGGCTTTAAAGGTAAAAACCAACACCTTGTACTGTGCCCGGAAACGAATAGGCAGCCAGTGTAAAGACTTCAGAATTGGTGTTATGTGGTCACTTTTAGATGTTCCGGTGACCAACCTGGCTGCCATATTCTGAATTAATTGAAGTTTCCGGACTAAGCACATGGGTAGCCCTATGTAGAGCGCATTACAGAAGTCAAGCCGTGAAGTTACCAGCGCATGTACCACTGTTTTTAGGTGTTCCAAGTCCAGGAAGGGGCGCAGCTGGCGTATCAGCCGAAGCTGATAGCAGGCACTCCTGGCTGCCGCATCAATTTGAGCTGTCATCTGAAGCGGCGAGTCCAGGAGCACTCCCAAGCTGCGGACACAGTCTTTCAGGGGAAGTGTGACCCCGTCTAGAACTGGTTGACAAACCTCAATACCTGGGCTGGGGCCCCTAACAGCAAGTACCTCCGTCTTATCTGGATTCAGCTTCAGTCTGTTTTTCCTCATCCAGTCCATTACTGCTTCTAGGCATTCATTTAGAGGTGAGATGCCATCCTTAGTTGATGCTGTTATCCGAGGCATGGAGAGATATATCTGGGTGTCATCAGCATACTGATAGCACCTTGCTCCATGCCTCCTGATGATCTCTCCCAGCGGTTTCATGTAGATGTTACCTTCTGACTGGAAGCCTCAGGGAACAATATGCAATTAGGAAGCCATACTGGGGAACTTGTAGGTTCACCTGCAGGGTGATGATGGTGAGAAGAAAGCAGAACTGAGTAAAAGAGCCTAGGATGTTTTCATCCTTTGAAGAAAAAGGACTAGAGGAGGCTTGTATAACAGCAGAAGAAAGAGGTGAAAAAGAGAAGAAATAAAGGTACAAGCAGAAAACAGTAGAAACAAGAGTCTTAAAAGAGATAGTAATTTCCATATAGCTGCAACACAGAATATCTGTTGCAGGCAACAGCACACAAAACGTGATGTTTGAATACTTGCATAAAATAATAAAAGCTATATAAACTTACTTGAAATCACCTGGCAAGCCCCCTCTACCTATGAATGCCATAGCATAAGTACCATTATTGCATAAGTGGTCTCTTAGGTTATTTACCCAGCTTCAAAATTCTACTAAGGCCATTTCCACACTAGGCTGTTATAGTGCTATGATTCCACTTTCAACATCCTATGGAATCCTGAGATTTGCAGTTTTGGGAGGGGCCGGCCAGCCCCTCCCAAAACTGCAAACCCCAGGATTCCATAGGATGTTGAAAGTGGAATCATCGTGCTATAACAGCCTAGTGCGGAAATGGCCTAACTTTAAGGACCTAACTTCCAAGTATGTGGATTTATGACTGCAACGTAAGCATATATCTACCCAATGGCAAGAGCTATATGCAACCTCCAGGACTGTCATGATTTCCAACATATGATTTCCGTCAAATGAAAGGAGCACCTTTGTACATGGAAAGAGATGCACACACAAAGCTGTCTTCTTCAATGATGTCCACAGGGCGTCTCTTGTGCCCTAGAGACCTTGTCAGGAGCTACCAGACAGAGTCAAATATTTGTTAAGAGTTGTTACCACACTCAATACCCCCACTTTGAGGGTTGTGCTATTTTTCATAAATTAGGTATATTTATTGCCAAAAGCATGTTTGGAGAATGTGCTGACTGTAAGCATATAGACAGGTCAGGATGACCTCAGCATGGCCGGGTCATAAGTTCAGAGAGGATTAGGCACGAAAGTCCGGCGCTAATGGGCTTGCAATAATCCTTTCAAAGGTGCACACAACAAAGACAATGAAAGACAAAATTGCCCAGGTGATGCCATCAGAGACCTACTATGACCTTATCCTACAGGAAATCCTTCCTGGAACCCCTGCCTGTCCAGACATTAAGAGATTGTTATGCCTTCCACCAATGTTTTGTCACCTTAAGTTAAGTCAATCAGCCCTTTCTGGACTCCTTTTGTCAGTTTTGTGGGAAAGCCATTACAGCTTTGCCCACGCACCCTTATAGGGTATATAAACCCCAGCTCCAACCCCTACAATTTTTAGAACATTGGTCATCAAGCTGCACATGGTCCCCTAGACTTCCATTCCTCCATACTACCCTCAGACTCTTGTTTGAGCCATTCCACTTCAATCTTTTGCTTCATGACCAGGTCTCTATCCAACCTTTCTTGCCTCTCCCTTCAATAGACTTGTATGGTTTGTAAGCTCAATTGATTTCTTGTATCTATTAATTTCCAATAAAATATTGTTTAATTTTTAACTGGAGTCTTCTCTACAGTTAGTACTGTCAAAGGGATGGTGGATGATGGGAGCTACACAAAAATCCCAGTAGCACTTCCCTCCAGCACTGAGCTCTGGCAAAAAGACAGTTCACCAGAGTCAAGTGTTTAAAAATCACCATACAGCAGAGTTTACTCACACAGCTTGAAGCATCCCAGCAGAGTGTTAACCATTAGCAGCAAAAACCTTGAAGCCAGGAAAAACAAGGAAATAATATATTTCTCTTTCACTATCTTATGTTATTAAACTTTAGGGTATACATTTCCAATGAATTATGTAGATATGAGGGTTTTTGGATATGAAATGTATATTGGTTTTCTTTTTCTTTTTTTATGATGTGAAATATTTGTATGTTCAAATAACTGTATAAGAATGATCTTATCCTTTTCTTGTAATTGTATACTTTTAAAAATATAATTAAAAACAAAAAAACAAAAAACAAATGTTATCTTCCAACAGGAGGCTTTACTCTTGAGTTACAATTCATATAGTATATACAAATCTCCAACGGAGCATTCAGCAGCATGCAGAATATAGCCTCTGGCCACTCTCCAGACATCAAGAGGGCTTAGAGGACTAGAACACACCCCCTTATATACAGCCATTGCTGATGCAACTCTAGCAGCCCTTGCTAGAGGTATGATGCAGCCTTCCTGCCCTTGGTTACACAACCCAATGACTCATGCAGGTATTACACGGGATTGTATCATCCACTGTCATTCCCAGGTGCAAACTTTAATTTACATCATGTATATTTTATTTGGACTTAGGTTCTGTCCAAACTTTCCTCACAAGTATTGGCATACACAGGTGAAAAGATCCTGCTGTTATCCTCCTCTCACAGGCCTCCTTTGAGCTATAATTCCCCCTGTTTCTAAGGAGATGGTGGCATCATAGGCAGACCCCAAAGTAAAGTAATATGCTTATGTTGTCAGTGTATAAATAGTGCATGAACATATCTGAATTCAAAATACAATTTAATATTACTACAATCTCTGGTCATTTTGTAAAGAAGAATGGAGAACTGTGGTGGGTCCAGGGGTCACCATTCTACCCTTGGGACCATGTAGGGCCACACCAACTGACCAAAATTGTCAAAAGGCTCAAAGAGAAGCCTCCCAGAAGTTGCTTCTGGATTTGGAAAATTGATATTTTAATGTTAAATAGAGCACAAGGTCCTGCAACCTACTTTTATGGTTTTTAAGATAAGTAATTCAACTTTTTTTAAATCCAGAAAAATGGTATTTCAGCTAGTTCAAATGGGCCACATGCTGCTTCAGATTTATACTTTGCCCATCTCTGTTTAAAGACAAACTTTGCCTTTGCAGTTAACTAGTACTATTGTCTTTCATTTCAGTGCTGTATTTCAAAGTTGGAAACATTTTTTCACCTCCCAGCACTATTTATAGTGTATAAAACTATGTTCAGAAATAGGAAGCTACATTTCTTACTACGATAACAGAACCCTTGGAGAGACAAGAATACATTATTCAGCTAACTTCATCTTTCTACGATGAGTAAAATTCTAAATTCAAAAGATTAAATTACAGGCAGGCCATTGAGTTTTATATTTGCAAAGAACAGTAATTTTCTATCTGAGAATCTACTTGAACGGTATTTCAAATTCTTAGTTTCACTTTTGGGGTATCTAGTGTGAAATGTTTAGGTACTATACGCACACGAAAGTTTTCAAGTTCCTAGACTCTAGCATCAAAGCTTTGGAGTCTAGTAGTTTTTGCATCTGAAAGTTAATTTCTAACAACTGTGGTTTACCTCTCAAGATATAAGAAAAGGGGCCAAGCAGCAATAATATCAATTCACAGCACAAGGAGGTAGTGTGATAACTGAAGCCCCTGTCAGAGCTGCTGATGACGAGCAGCAGCTGTTGGTCCCTGTTGCTCTGGCTGGAGATGAGTCCTGCAGCTCAAGAGCTCCCCCTGCTGCCATGGACCAAGCAGGTGCGGATGTTCTCCCGCCTGCTCCTTTAGGGCAAACAGGTATTCAGCTGTGATCCTGAGGATGCCCCGCAGCCTGCGTCAGTCAGCCCACAAACAAGGCGGAGACTCAAGAGAGCTGAGCAAAGGGAGGCTTCCTTGATTAAGTTCAAGAAGTGGTGACTGGCCACACGTGTGTCTGGGCTATATAACTGCCTGCCTGGAAGCTTTCATTTGCTTGTGGCAAACTTTCTACAAGCCTTCTGTTTGCCTCTAGCACATGGCTCCTGATACCTTGGATTGATCTCTTGGTTTCTGACCCCAGGATTTTGGACTCTGACTATGGCTTTTGCTTGTCACTCAGGCTTAGGTAAATGAACTCCTAGTAATTGCTTGCTTTGACTCCTCCTGGTGGGACTCTGCTATCTCTCCTTCTCCCTTCTCTGGGCTGGCTTGCCGCCCGGGTCTCTGATCTTGACAGGTACATCATACTGATATTTTACTTGCACGTGATAGAATGAACCAATATTCCTGATGAATGCAGTAAGTCAACATTCTCTGTTGTATGTTGTGATCTACAAATCACTGGTCTGTAGGAAGTATTTATTCTATTGGTACTGTCACAACCATATTTTTTGCCAACTTTGCTGTATGATTTCCTAAGCTCAAGCTCCATATAGAACTAAATTCCACAATTAGTATAGTCACTATGTGGATTTACCTTCAGCTGTCTCATTTTCCTTATCAGACCTCATCCATGCATAATTGGATGCAGATATGCATATATATATGCATGCACGCACACGCACGCACATACATGCATGCACACACCACTACTTATCTCCATTGCTGGATACAGAAGCAACAGATTTCTTGGAAGACATGAATATGGCTATGAATTCAGGTAAGGAAATAAAAGAAAAGGATGAAAATCACCAAAAGTCTTGGAAAAGTAAAATAGGTGTTTTAAGGGTTTGTTTACTACTAGAATTTTGCTCTGTTTTTTGGGTCTCCCAGACTCAATAAAATAAAATCTTTGGCCCAAGGAGAGAAAGGGGGGGTCAGTTTCCATTCTAAGAAGCTTCCACAAGCAGCATCTTTTTTTCATCAAAACAAAAACATCGCACCTCCTTTAGCTTTGTTTTCCCTGCCCAATCCTCTTCCCCATCCCATGAAACAGAAATTGACTGTCTGGTCGCCTTCAAGTTTGGTTACCCTCCCTCTGGCTTAAGTTTTTTGGACTGGTGCTGACGCAGTGAATGGGAAATTGGTCTCTGAAACCCCAGAAACTTCCTCATCTCTGTTCTTAACAAATTGCTCATTTGTAATCCACACAACAGAATGGCCGCCCTGTTACGTTCCTATGAAATCTGCTTCTATTCCACTGCTTTCTTGACTTGATTTCTCATAATCTGTCTCTTGCAAGGATGCTGAATTAGTATTCAGAGTATGGGCCAATTATATACCTTCGTTACATGTGAATGTGGCAGTGGTTTCAGCTGGCAGAACTGCTTTGGCAACGTTACTGCCCCACCTCAACTTTTGGTGGGGGAGGGATGAGAGTAGAAGAGTAACTTGTGAGTAGGACACAGGTAACCTTCCCTCTGTTTCTTGAATTTCCTAAAATCAGGAAGGTCACTAATTAGATTTTTACTTCCTATATGCACTAGCCCATCAACACAGCAGATAGCTCACAGACATTTAAACAAATTTTCTACAAATGCACACCAGAGGCCAGTTTTGCAGAAGGCCTCTTTTTAAATTGTTTTCCTATTTTTAATAAAGTGAGGTACAAGCAGCACATGCAAGGGACAAAGTATCATGAAGACATAAAAAGACTGGTTCTTTCGGTCATCAAGGTGGAACAGGAGATTCAAGGGCAAACATGTGCAAATCAAGATTATAACTCAATTGCTTCACTAAAGGTATTTGTCTGTGTAACTCTTAATGGGCTTGGTTTTTCTCATAGCTGTGCCCAGAGAATCAAACCCTTCATGTCACCCTCCTGGAAATGTGAACAGCAAGGGAGGATATGTTTCACATAAACTGCTCATGTAAACCAAAGGACATGAATGTGAGTTCAATATGGTTTCACAAGAAGTATGTTATTCCCTTTTATATATATTATTTCCTTCTAAGTAGCACCTCTTACTGTTCTCATGAACACCCCCCCCCAAAAAATGGCAAAACTATGTAGTCAACCCTTCCAGTGTACCATGTACACAACAGTATTTGTACTTATATTATATAAGATGAATATGCTGCTATAATGGCTGTAGTATTTTCCTTAGCAAACGTCAGTATAGTAATGAGGCGCTCTGATCTACTACGGAAATGGCCAAATGCATATTCCACAATGTTTTTGAGCTTGACCTAGTCATTAGTTAAGGTACAACTCCCACAGACTTATATGTTTGGTGTATAGCTTCATAAGTCATTTCTGTACTGCGTATGCAACATCAGAGAAGCAATTTGTAACTTTGAGCTCCCAGATGCAGACTCACCAACGTCCACTACTTCTGAGAAGTGAGTTTCTGAACATATAGGCTTTGTCATTTCTCCCATTCCACTCAACATCAAAAAGATTATAGTACACTGACTGAAATAAAAATGTTTCCTCTTCAAAAAACCTGGGGTCCCATCACACCTGAGCCATATAAATCCTTTCCATTTTGTCAAAGCAACACAGAAACCCAAGTTTCTCAAATTCTCTAAAATGCATAAAGAGTAAGAATCCAATCACACTACACAATTATAGCACTACATTTCACTTTAACCTATAGCGACATGCTATGGAATCCTTCGATTTACAGTTTAGGGAGGGGTATGTAGAGTTTTCAGCAAGAAAACTAATGAATTCAATTCAAGAAGGATATTGACAAGCTGGAGCAAGTCCAGAGGAGGGTGACCAAAATGGTGAGAGGCCTGGAAAACATGCCCTATGAGGATAGACTGAGAGAGCTGGGTATGTTTAGTCTGCAGGAAAGGAGGTTAAGAGGGGACATGATAGCCATGTTTAAATATTTGAAGGGATGCCACGTAGAGGAAGGAGGGGGCTTGTTTTCTGCTGCTCCAGAAACCAGGACAAGGAGCAATGGATTCAAGCTGCAGGAAAGGAGATTCCACCTGAACCTCAGGAAGAACTTCCTGACAGTCAGGGCTGTCCGGCAGTGGAATCTGCTGCCTCGGAGAGTAGTGGAGTCTCCTACCTTGGAGGTTTTTAAGCAGAGGCTTGATGGCCATCTGTCGGGAGTGCTTTGAGGGTGTTCCTGCATGACAGGGAGTTGGACTGGATGGCCCGTGTGGTCTCTTCCAACTCTACATTTCTATGATTCTATGATTCTATGAATCACAAAACTACAAAACCTAAAATACCACAGGAAGCAGCAGTATCTATAATTGTGTGGCAGTGCTATAACTGTGTAATGTAAAATGGCCCAGAGTTACAGTATATTTTCCACACTGTTCCAAAAGTACCCAGAAAATGGGGAAATATACTTTACCAGCATCTAAAAAATGTCAGGGATAGGTTGTGAGCAGCAGTTTAGAACAAGTCAGAAGCCAAGAACCAGTATCAAAACCAAACATCAATCAGGATCAGAAGGAATACCAGAAGACAGGGCCAGAAATACCTCACACACCAGAGCTCAAGCAGACCCTGAGGCTCAAGGAGAGTTTAATTGGGAGAGAAGTCTTCTCATATGCCTTTTTGCCCAAGAGCTAATAGGAAGATTCAATCCAGAAGATTCTTCATGGAGATGGTGTAGTAACACAGCTTACCATACAAGATGGTTGTCAGTGCTTCCTGAGATACACTCAGCTGGCCACTGAAGAACATGCTCCATTGCCAGATCAACCTCAATTATAATGTTTAATTATTTTGTATATGATAACCGCGGCCAGAATCGTATATGCTAAATATTGGAAGAGTCAAGAAACACCATCAGTAGAAGAATGGATGCAGAAGGTTCTCGAATTTATTACATTAGATGACCTCACTCGTAGAATGAGAGATGAAAAGAGTGATAACACAGAAAATGAATGGAGGTCCGTAAAAAAGAAAATCGAGGAGAGCTGGGTAAAGCAGTGTTAAGGAGAGAATAAATGAGAATGGACAATGACAGAATAATTAAGAGAAAAGAGAATTATATACATTAATCTACCAATATTATGAGGCGAGATCTCAAGACTATAACAGGTTTTCTGGGGTACAAGATAATGAAGTATTAAATGTGGTCAAACAAGGGGGAGGGGAAGGGTAGCCTGAGATAGTATATGGATATATATATGTAGACAAAAGTAATCATAGGATAAAGCACTTTTTATTGTATAATGTACAATACTTTTTGATTACTGGATTACAGACTGGAAACTTAATTTTCTTTTTAATAAAAATATTAAAAATATATATATAATGTTTGACATGATCTCCCAACATCACCCTATGATAGAATCCCAGGTTTCCAAAAAAGAAAAATGATGACAACTTGCTTTTCAAGTAGTACTGGTTTTCACATCATGGCCCTCGTCTTCTACAATGAAGAGCATGTTGATTCAAATATAATACATGTATCGCTCCGAAATTATTAACCTAATTTTCATAATCTGACATCATCAGGCCAGTGTTCTCCCATCAGTTATCATGGCCAAGAAATATACAATGCCAGCAAGTTATATTTGTAATCATTAGGTGTAAACATGGGGAGCTCCCTCTAGTGTGTTGGACCATTAGTCCATCTAGCACAATACTGTCAACCTTGACAAGCAGCTGTTCTCCAGTACTCCAGGCAGGATTCTTTCCCAGCCTTATCTGAAAATCATCCACTCAAGTACTAACAAGTCTGACTAGCAGCAACAATCCAAGGTTTCAGGCAGGATTCCTTCTTAGCCCTACCTGGTGAACTACTATCCAAGTACAAACCAGGCCAAACCCTGCTTAATTTCCAAAATCAATTGAGATCTGTTGTGTTCAGAGTAGTATGGTGAAAAAGATATTCTCAGAACTACTACTTTTACTCAATGGTAGAAAAGATTTGTCTTCTGAAATCTCTTTGTTACCACACAGAGTCTTATACTTCTGATATCAGCTTATATCAAGATCAAAACAAAAGTAAAATGCTTGCAGGTACAATGAAAAAACACAACAGCCAGCTAATAGTAGAGCCGCAATAACCAGAATCTACTCAGAAGGTTTAGACTACAGGGCAGCATATGAAACTGCAAAGGCAGAAAATCTTCACACACATGTTCAGCTGCCCAAATACCTAATTCCTGAAAGAACAACATAATTGTAGAAGAGACTTGAGTATGACATAATGCTTGGTGTAAATACTCTTTCTGTGGAAGATGGCACAAGTACAATTCAGAAAGTATCCAAGATATGGCCTAAAATGTATCACATACTTCTGATACACCACCTGCTCTAACCACTGCAGTATAGTACAAATAATGCAGTGTCTAACAAGGCAAACAATACAATAGTGATTACTGTGTAGAAAAAAGTGGCAACAGCACCACAATAGGGCTTCAAAAGTACCACAAATTCTCACATGAGTGGCACCTACTCTTACCTTCTACTTTCCTGGTCTCTCATTCATTTGCTCCATCTCTAATATCTGAGTTGTAACCCTGTGCACATTTAACTGGGAATTAATCCAATTTGAACTCAATGATAATTCTGAAATGTGTTTCAAACTCTTCTGCCAAGCTTTAAGGATTTAAAAAGTTCTAGCCCTTTCTTAGCACATGGACAGTTTGAGGCAAAGTAGTTTTCCATATGTCTGTGATGCTGTCCCACTTCACTGTTAACAGATTAAAAACAGTATTGTTGTTACTGTGTGCCTTCAAGTTGTTTCCAATTTATGGTGACTCCAATGAGACTCTATCATGATGTTTTCTGGGCAAGATTTTGTTCAGTGGAGTGTGTGTTTTTGCCTTCTTCTGAGGCTGAGAGAGTGTGATTTGCCCACAGTCACTGATAAGGTTTCATTCGCTGAGCAGGGATTCCAGAGTTGTAGCCCAGCACTGAAACCACTACACAACATTCAAACCACTAGCTCTCAAAAACAGTTTTATAGCACCTCAAAGCATGATTTACTATCCCTAAGATCTTATGCAGGCCAGTGGTATACCTACAGAGGGGCAAAATGATGCCACAACCATCCTCCCTCCATGAATGTTCCCTTCAGTCTCAAAATTTCCAACACTGCTAAAACTTAAAGCTTCAACTGAACATTTAAAGATAAAATTTAGGCATCCAAGAAAAAAGGCCTGGCAAAGTTACCAAGGGAATATAAATATAGCATATATAAGACTTGTAGGTGTGAATGATTTTCAGTATCTCTGCAACACTAGAAATGTAGGGACTGAATGAAAATGGCAGTAGGAGGACAGAATTATTTAAATTATTATTCTTATTTTTGCCTCTGTTTTGCCCCCACCCCCATATAGATACACCCTTGCCTAATCCACAAGAGTTTAAAGATGTCACAAAATCGTTGGGGTTTTGCTATCCTTCTGCAAGTTGCAACAGAGTAAGCAGGTGACAATCCTAGAGAGGCTGACTGTTGTGGAGATGTTTATCTTAAAGGCAATACTATTAGTTCTAAAGCAAAAACAAGCTAAGCCTGCCAACAAATAGTGCTGTGGAGGTATGAATAATGCCTCTGACATGGACTTTCATTTCAGTTGCAGCCATCTTGGCTGCAGATCAGAGCAACAGCAGTGGAACAGAAGCTATTCCATCACCTCTGTAGAGAAACCAACTTTTTTTGACCTGGTCTCCCAACTCTCACCTACTGACAGCCATTCCAGCAAGATGCCAAAACTGCTGTCATTCCACTTCAGGCCCTTTTACATTACCTAAATATAGCACTACAATTCCACTTGAACTGCCATGGCTGTATGCTATAGAATCCTGGGCCTTATAGTTTGCTGAGGCATTTGAGATTTTTGGCTGAGAATTCTAAATATCCCTTCCTAAAGCCAAAATCCCAGAATTCTGTAAGATGCAAACATGGCATTTAAAGTGAAATCACAGCACCATATTTGTGTAGCCCCAGACCCTTATGCCCACGCTATGCAATTACAGCATTGCAATTCTCTTTGGGCCACCATGACTCCATCCTATGGGATGTTGGGATTTGCATTTTAGGGAAGAATATATAGAATTCTCAGCCAAGGGAGCTCTAGTGCCTTGCCAAACTATAAACCCCAGGATTCCACAGGATGTAGCCATGGCAGTTAAAGTGGGATTGATGTGCTATAATTGTGTGGTGTGAAAGAACCTCAGAATTGTCAACTTAAGATAATTCCCACCCTTCATTCTTTACACTTTAAATTTAGACTGTAAGATAGAGGGAAAGAACTGTTACATTACTTTTTTTTCTAAGTTACTCTAGGAGACTTCTTGGTTAAAGGACTGGGTATAAATATTGTAATAGTAATAATGGCAACAACAGTTCTGGTGTTGAACCGAAGGTATTTAAATGTCAGGTATGGGACGCCATTAATTATGTTTTACAGGCTCTATTGAAATAATGACTTTAAAACCAGGCAGAAGACAAGCATACTTTAAAACGCAGCAAATCTTTTGTGCTGATTTGGTTACATCAAATAAACGTTTGACCTAACTTAATCACAGCACCATATTTGTGTAGCCCCAGACCCTTATGCCCACACTATGCAATTATAGCATTGCAATTCTCTTTGGGCCACCATGACTCCATCCTATGGGATTGTTAAAAAAAAAAGACCAGCAAATCATACATTCCTCTAACTCGGTAAAAAGAATCGAGCTGTTATTTGAAATATGGACATATTTTGCCCCCAGGGAGATTCATACTAGGAAAGAAGAAGCAGTAGTGGATGTAGGAAGAGGGGGATGTTGAGACAGATGGTACTGTTAACGGGAAGGAAAGCAAAATGTTCAGGAGAGCAGAAGACGGCTCGGCAAGAAAGTCCGGTTCCTACGGAGAAGGGGTGGGGGAAGGAGGTGATAAGGGGGCTGGGCGCTTCCCCGCGAATCAAGCCTGTGCTTTCTCTGGCCTCCGCAGGCGGCTTTTCACTATGACACCCCCTCTGGGATGGGAACACACAGGGTGGGAATTACTGCGTGGCTCTCGCAATCTCCGGGTGGTTTGTTCCTACCTGCAGCAGCTCCTTCTTTCTCCTCAGTCGCCATGCCGCTGCCTCAGGAGTCGCCATGGAGACGCGAGGCGGACGCTGGGCCTACCCAGCCCCTCCTCTGGCTTTCTCCTCCCGGCGCCTGATTTCTGGGCAAGGTAGCCCCGGGCTCTTCTCACTCAAGCCCAGCTTGCCTGCGAGTTTCTTTCTTTCTTCGTAGGCGGAAGGACATTTCCTGTGGTGTTTTGTTAGAAGGATCCCGGGGACGAAGGGCCAGAGTAATCCCAGGCGGTAACAAGCGAGCAGCCTTTTAAACTTGGGGCCTTTCCGCACTACATTGTTATAGGGCTATTATTCCACTTTCAGCATCCTATGGAATCCTGGGGTTTGCAGTTTAGGGAGGGGCAGTTAGAATTCTCAGTCAGAGAGCTCTTTGGCTTCAGGAAACTACAAACCCCAGAATTCCACAGAATGTTGGAAGTGGAATAATAGCACTATAGCAGTGTAGTGCAGAAAGGGCTTTGGTTGTGCATTTGTACAGTACGTGTGTGTATGTGCCTTCAAGTCGCCTGTTCCTTTATGGCGACCCAATGTACTGTATAGGATTTTATTTATTTATTTATTTTTGTAGGCAAGGAATACTTAAGAGCCGGTTTTACTTAGTTCCTTCCTCTGAAGGATAGTTTACAGCACCTGGTATTCGTTGGCAGTCTCCTATCCAAGTACTAACCAGGGTTTTCTCCGGTAAGCATTATGTACATTTTGTTGTTGTTGCGAGCCTTCATTTCTGACCTATGGAGACTCTAAGGTGAACCTATCATGGGGTTTCCTTGGCAGGATTTGGTCAGAGGGAATTTGCTCTTGACTTCCTCGAAGGCTGAGAGACTGTGGCCATTTCCACAGTAGGCTGTTAGAGCGCTATTATTCCACTTTCAACATCCTATGGAATCCTGGGGTTTGCAGTTTAGGGAGGGGCCTTTGAGGATTCCATAGGATGTTGAAAGTGGAATAATGGCATAATAATAGCACTATAAAAGTATAGTGCAGAAATGGCCTGTGACTTATCAAAGCAGGTTTCAGTGGTTGATCAGGGATTTGAATCCTGGTCTCTTAGGGTCCTGGGCCATTTCTGCACTAGCCTGTTATAGCGCTATGATTCCATTGGCAACATCTTATGGAATCCTGGGGTTTGCAGTTTTGGGAGGAGCTGCCTGGCCCCTCCCAAAACTGCAAACCCCAGGATTCCATAGGATGTTGCCAGTGGAATCATAGCACTATAAGAGGCTAGTGCAGAAATGGCCCTGGTTCACACTCAGATCACTACATCACATTGACTCTTTTTATGTTGATGGTTCCAAATATATGGCATGTTAAAGCTATTGTCCATTTACAGTACATTATGTGCTGTTGATGTCTCCACAAATTTCAAACCTGATGTGGTATTTCAGATGCCCATTGTTAAAAGCTGTGGTTATTTCCCAATTGTGCAGGATTAAGAACTTACACTCGTAAGTTAAGAGACTGAGCCCAGAGTGAAAACAAATGGTTAGAAATTCAGCTAACACTGCATTTGCATTACTGTTAGAAAACTTCCTAATTTAATTTCTTTGCTGGCATATATACACAGCATTCTCAGAACAAATATATTTTTGCATTTGCACCAGAAACTTCAGACCTAAGCCTATGAATTTTAGGTCTGAATTAGCTATCTTGTTGTGTGCCTCCATGTCGTTTCTGACCTGTGGTGACCCTAAGATGAACTTATCATGGGGTTTTCTCTGCAAGATTTGTTCAGAGGCTTGCCTTTGCCTTCCCCCTTAAGCTGAGAGAGTGTGACTTACCCAAGGTAGGGTTCCATGGCCGAGCAAGGATTTGAACTCTGGTCTCCAGAGTCATTGTCCAATGTTCAAACCACTACACCAAGCTGGTTCCCAAATTATCTGTATCTACCACCATATGAGACAGTGTTGTGTGGTGGTTTGAGCGCTGGACTATGTCCCTGGAGACCAGGATTCAGTTCCCCACTTGACCATGGAAAATCATTGGGTGACTTTGGGCACAACATACATTCTCAGCCCCAGAAAACCCCATGATAGATTCATCTTAAGGTCTCTATCAGTTGGAAAAAACTTGAAGGCACAGAGAGCTGGCATAGTGTAATAGTTTTGAGTGCTGGACTACGACCCTGCAGACCAGTGTTCAGTTCTCTGCTTGGCCATGGAAATCCACAGGGAGACCTTGAGCAAGTCACACACTCTCAGACTCCAGAAAGCCTCATAATGTGTTTGCCTTAGAGTTGCCATAAGTCAGAAATTATTTGAAGACCCACCACAAGCACCACCACCACCACATAGCATGGTCATTCATAGTTTATTGTCAAGAGAACTAGAGACTAACAGAATAACTTGAAACATAATACCAAACAGAATAAAATTAGTGTTATGAATTTACAGGCATTTGTAATAATTTCATTCTGAATCATAATATTCTTGGGAATAAGTCTTGGTGACACAAAGGCCTGTTTTAGGGTGTTTCTTTACATTTTTGCAATCACAACTTTAACCTGATGTCAAAAAGTAACATAAGAAGATTTATGCTGGGTTAGTCCAAATGTCTGAATTTGCTGAATTGCAGTTTGGCAGCTGTCCCTGCATCTTGCGACAGAGAATCCTTCATCATGCTGTGTGAAGAAGTACTTCCTTTCATTTGTCCTGAATCATTCAACTTCAGTAGATCACCCCAATTCTAGTAAACATCATCTTATCTATTTTCTCCACATCATGTATAATTTACTCTGTCGTATCACCCCTTTCTTACCTTTTTCATAAGCTGAAAAGTGCCGTGTAACTCTTTTCCTTCTGGGGAATTGTGAGAGACCTTTTGTGTTGTCTCTTTTTGCACTTTTTCTAGTGGTACAGTGTCTCCTTTCTGGAGCAGTTGCTAGGAGCTCTCTTATGCTACACAGTTATCACATGATGGTTCCACTTTAACTAGCATGGCAACATCCTATGGAATCCTGAGGTTTATAGTTTAGTAAGACTCTAGAGTTCTCTGGTTGAGAGTTATAAATACTCTGTCCTAAAATGCAAATCCCAGTATTCCATGAGTTGTTGCCACAGCAGTTAAAAATGGAATCACAACACTATAATTGCATAGAGAGAAAGGGCCCCAGAAGTAAACACAGCATTTCAAATGTGGTATCTTTACTGATTTGTATAGTGGCAGCATGATACTGGCAGTTTTATTTTCAGTTTCTTTTCTAATTAAGCTCAACATGGTGTTTGCTGTTTTTATAGCAGGCAGACATTAGGCTGATGTCTTCTTCCAGCTATTCACTGCAACTCTAAGATCTCATTCTTAGTTACTGACAGCTCAGATTTCATCAGTTAATATATGAAGTTAGGATTTTTTGTCCCAGTGTGCATCAGTTTACCCTCACTTAAACTGAACTGTATTTGCCTTTTTAATGTCTTTCCTCTGGCATTAAATGGAGAGATCCATTTGTACTAGCAACCATAAATAATTGCCTATGGTAATCAAACTTTACAGTGTGACTGCTCACCCTAACTCTAGCTCATCAGTGAACAAACTGAAAAGCACTACCCTAATAGAGATTCTTGAGGAACCCCCCAGTTATATGCTCCTGGTGCAAGAACTGGCCGCTTACTGCTAAACTCTGCTATGTATCTGTTTTTTTAACCCAAATGCTTCTTTCTAACAAGTTAACTCAGAAGTCTTTCATAAGAAACTTTGTCCGAAAGCCCCAGAAACAGTATCTACCAAATCACCCTACTTTGCATATTTCTTGATAATTTCAAAGAAAGTACAGAAGCCATATTCATTTTTTTTAACAGGACTTGCCCTATATTTGGCAATTTGAGTTTTAATAAAACTTTTCATCAGGGAGGGCATAGCTAGCTAGTTAACATGGCAGACGTCTGACAGCTTTGCCTTGGGAAAACCTTGAAAATATCTACGTGGGGAAGCCCTGTTTCAAAAATGAATATACTAGGATTAGAAATCTAAATGAGTTGAATAAAATGGACAGCAGAGAAAACTGCTACAGACTTTTATCTGGATGCAAAGGAGTCTAAACTGGGCAAAGGTGACAAGCTGTCTGATCCAGCCATGGGATGTGGTTCTAACAAAGTGAACAGGGGAGGGAAGAATGAATTGCAACTATCAACTGACCTAGCTTTCCTAGAACTCCTGGAAAGGCTGAGAGAGAATCTAGTCAAAGATATGCAAAAAGACTGGTCCACAGCAGCAGAGCCAATAAACTCCAAGCCTTCCACTCTTATGAGCTGAATTTTGGACACTGCTGCCTTTCAGCAAAGTATAACTTACAAACTGAAACTTGATGAAGCCAACTTGCACCTCCAAAGTAAAATCACAGATCTGGAGAACAGGGGGAGGAGGCATCTTAACATGAGGCTGAAAAGGATCCCGGAGGAAGAAGCAAAGGGTTCCTTGCAAACCTTCATACTGATTGAATTACTGCATTTAACCCTGAAGTAAACAAGATTCTGAGGGACATACTTACTAGATTCTCCAGATTCCCCAAAAAGACAGTAGGAATTGGATTTAGCGTATATAAAATTCAAACAACTATGCAATACAACAATATGTATTTTTAGAAAAAACACTGATAAAAATTCCAAATTTCTAGCTAAAATGGCTAAAAAGAGGGCAGGGAACAAATTCATTGCTGCTATTAGTCTAAAAACATCAACTCCAGATATTACCAAGGAGTTTCAGGAGTTTTGTACCAAGCTCATTCAACAGGGGCTATAAACATGCTTGATACTAATGAGTTCCTCCAATCTCTTAATATCAAAAACATCTTGGAATCTCACAGATCCTTCTTGAATCAACCTGTTGCCGAAAATGAACCCTCAGATACCATCTTTAAACTGAAGCCAAGAAAATCCCCTGGCCCTGATGGATATTCAAATAAACTTTATGAAATGTTCTATAATTGGGAGGGGTTGCTAATACGCCAGAGGACAGGATCAAAATTCAAAATGACTTGGATAGATTGGAGAGCTGGGCCAGGGCGAACAAAATGAAATTCAACAGAGAGAAATGTAAGGTCCTACACTTAGGTAGAAAAAATGGAATACAGAAATATAGGATGGGGGACACGTGGCTGGATAGCAGTACGTGTGAAAGGGATCTAGGAGTCTTCATAGATCACAAGCTGAACATGAGTCAGCAGTGTGATGCGGCAGCCAAGAAAGCCAATGCAATTCTCGGCTGCATCAATAGGAGTATGGTGTCTAGATCGAGGGAGATACTGGTACCACTCTACTCTGCTTTGGTTAGACCCCATCTTGAATACTGTGTCCAGTTCTGGGCACCCCAATTCAAGAAGGACATGATCAAGCTGGAGCAAGTCCAGAGGAGGGCGACCAAAATGGTGAGAGGCCTGGAAGCCATGCCCTATGAGGATAGACTTAGAGAGCTGGGTATGTTTAGTCTGCAGAAGAGGAGGTTAAGAGGGGACATGATAGCCATGTTTAAATATTTGAAGGGATGCCACGTAGAGGAGGGAGAGGGCTTGTTTTCTGCTGCTCCAGAGACCAGGACAAGGAGCAATGGATTCAAGCTGCGGGAAAGGAGATTCCACCTGAACCTCAGGAAGAACTTCCTGACAGTCAGGGCTGTCCGGCAGTGGAATGTGCTGCCTCGGAGTGTAGTGGAGTCTCCTTCCTTGGAGGTTTTTAAGCAGAGGCTTGATGGCCATCTGTCGGGAGTGCTTTGAGGGTGTTCCTGCATGGCAGGGGGTTGGACTGGATGGCCCCTGTGGTCTCTTCCAACTCTACATTTCTATGATTCTATGATTAATTGAATTCACTTACATTTAGTGTCATCCTTTACATCTGAACTTGCTTCATTAGTGGAAACCCCTAAATCACTAGCCATCATTGAAAAAATGTGTGACTAATCCAGCAATATATGCAACAAGCAGGCCTCTCTTATTTATGGATGTCTAATTTAATAGTGTGGTGTAGTGGTTTGAGCACTGGACCAAGACCCTGGAGACCAGGGTTGATCTCTGCCATGGAAATCCGCTGGGTGACCTTGGGCAAGTCACACACTCTCAGCCCCCAGAAAATCCTGTGATAGGTTCATCTTGTTGTATGCCTTCAAGTCACTTCTGACTTATGGCAACTCTAAGGTAACAGGGGTCTGTCACAGGATATCCTAGGGCAGAGAGTGTCTGACATGCCCAACCTCACCCAGTAGGTTTCCATGGCCAAGCAAGGAACTGAACCCTGGTCTCCGTCGTCACAGTCCAATGCTCAAACCACAACACTGCGCTGGCTCTCAGGTTCATCTTAGGGTCTTCATGTTGAATTGTTGTTGTGTGCCTTCAAATCCTTTCCAATGTAGGGCTGCCTTAGGGTGGCACATAACAACAACACACAGGCACACTGCAACTACAGTTCAACATAAATATGGTAAAGGGCAAGTCTCCAGAACCGACTCGGTCCTGGAATTAAACTTAAAAACAGAGAATGAATGGTACTATGTATGGACCTCGGTTCCTTTCAAATCTAGGTTGGTCCTGATTAAGAAGAATACTCTTAAGTTTGTGCACAAATAGTATCTAACCCCCTATTAAACTAGCTAGATGGGCCAAAAATGTCACTCATAAACATTGGAGAGAGTGCAGTGCTAAGGGTTTTTAGAACATTGTTCTCCAATAATCTCTGAAATTACTGATCAAAGAGTTTAGTTTTGTCCTAGTCTACTACTTCTATCTCTTTACTTAGAAACAAATATCAACTTAAAACACATAAAATTAATCAGGTTTTAACTGTGGCTGCTTGTATGGAAATAGCAAAAAAAATTGGAAAACAGGAGATGCCCTTTTAGAAACATGGTGGAAAAGGGTATAGGATGACTGGTTAATGGAAAAATTATTGGATAGTGTTTGGGTATACACGGGTGAAATAAGGTGGGACAGTTTCATTGAACTTTGGTTTCTGTTGATTGAATACATCAAAACAAAAGCACATCTCTTGCAACCTCCTGAAAATCATCTAGACCTCTGGGCAGATCTTCTAAACCTAGACACAGATGACTCCAGTAATGAAAAATCTGACTGTTCCTCCAAGATAGAAATCCTCTAAACAAAGCAAATGAGACAATTTATCAAGAATTTTGGATGTTTTATCCTTTGGGGAAAACTATGTGTACCTGTTTGATTGTTTGTAAAGTTGTAAACATCACATAGAATAAAAATGAACTTAGAAAAATAAAACTTTTCACCAGTTCACTCAGAAAGACATTAAGCTAACTGGCTGGTATCAGTAGATCATGTTAGCAACATATATGGCAAGAATATTATATATTTGACAGTAAAGGGTTTACTTTGTTGGTTAATTGCTTAAATTACAAACAAACAAAAAAGGAAAAAAAGAAAACCCCACCACCCCAAACCAGGAGCCATAACAGATGAAGATGTGACTAGGATTTTTTATTATAGTGTAATCTTGGATATTTGCCTCTTACTTTGAACATATTTATAAAGCCTCTCTAGACAATGCAACAAACTTTAAGGAGTACCAGATGGAGGCCAAAGTAATCCTCCTTGCTGCTGAAGCTCAGAACCAGTCTGGGGGAAAAATCTCTCAGATGAATTCCAGAGGCAATAAAAAGACTTGGGGAAGTCCCCCAGTCTAGGTGGGTTCTCAAGGGAGTTGTATAAACATTTTAGAGATATATTGCTCCCAAGCTTACCAGGCTGTCTTTGATGACACTTTGAAGGGTTCTCAGTTTCTTGAATCTTAGACATACTCATTAAAAATGGACCCTTAATATTCAGTCTTTGAAGTTAACAAAAACTACAGATATAAAAGTTGAGAGTTAAAAAAAAAGTTGAGGGTGCAGCAATCAAAATAGATGCAAAATTGCTATTTCTTGAGTAAAGAAACAGCTAAATCCAAGAAACCAACAGAAAGGGAGACAGAGACAAATGCTTATGAAAAAAGGCCTCAGAATTAACAGAATCAACCTCTGAAAAGGAGCAAGCAACAGACTACCAAGGAGATGGGTTATGAACAAGTGCAAAAGAAACAATGTGATGATCAGACAAAAGAAATACAGGAACTGAAATGCAAGAAAGAGAACCATTCTTAACAAGATCAAGACAATTGCCAAGGGAGGATGTAGGTGAATCAGACCAAAGCTTGAGTCCAAAAGAAGACAATAAAGAAAGAAAATATAACACAGCAGGATCTTTGGAATCTCCCACATGAATATTAAAATCAACCATAATAAGACTTGGAATATCATCTTAGAGAAACAAAGTCAATCAAGAATCAAAATCAGAAATAAAAGTGAAAATGGTCCAAGAGGATGGCAAATGACTGCAATCCACAGATGTGGAGCCATGGGCCCCTGACAGGTCTCTTTGACATGACGCTTAAAGCTTAGCAGAAAAAGTTAGAGGCATTTATTTTTAGTAACCATAAGTTTTGAGGAACCAGAAACTCTTACATAGCTCAGTTTTGAGGGGTAGGTGGGGGATACTTCTTTTAAAACCCTATTATAAAGCTTATGGCTTGAGCCACTTCATTACTTTGATAGAGAAAAAGCAAAATCAGCATTGGATACTGTTACTTAATCCTAAAAACAACAAAACAATGTTTTTGAGAAGTAAGCCATTTGAATGTAGTCATTCATCTCTAAAAGTAGGTTTCCACATTTGGAAACATAGAAAAGAGGCACTGATGCAGTTCATAATTATTTCCATTAGACTATCATCCCGAGTTTCCTGTACAAGAGGAACAATTTAATGCAAAATATTTTGATGAAGTAGGATTGTGTACATGGCATGATTTTTATAGTAACACCCAACCACCTTATAAAAGAACCAGTTCAAGGATTTAAATAGAATTCGACTTGCATGGTATCAGGTCAGTAATTTCATCAGATCATGGTATATTAAAACTTACATTTTGCTTGAGCTTACCCCATTTGAAACGTCATTAAATACAATAGAAAACTGTTGGCTTCAATGCATTTTTCATATATAGACCCTGCTCTTCTCCTTCTTCATTGGCAAGGCTGTAAAGTTTTTAATACCTGCAGTGTTTCTGTGGTAAAACTATCTAGGTTCTGGCATAGAGTCTGTCTTGAAATAAAGATTAGCACCTTATTAAAACTTAATAGGATCATAGAATCTTAAGAATTGAAATGGGGCTGCAAGGGCCATCAGGTCCAACCCCTGCCAAATGGGAATATGCAACTAAAACTCTCCAAAAAGATGCCCCTACAACCTCTGATTAAAGACCTCTGAAGATGCAGAGTCTAACATCCTCCAAGGCAACCTATTTCACTCTAGACAGCTCTTACGATAAAAACATTCTGCCTAATGTTTAGGTGCAGTCTTTTTCTTTTAATTTGGACCCATTCATTCATGTTTTTGTTTCCGGAGCAGCAGAAAACAAACTTTTTCCATCTCTTCTAAATGACGTCTCTATATAAAGATAGATATCTAAAGATAGCTATCATGTCAACTCTAATTTTTCTCTTCTCCAAGCTAAACATACCCAGCTTCCTAAAGCGTTTCTTACAAGGCTTGATTTCCAGACCTTTGATAATTGTGGTTGCCTTCTCCAGATACCTTTCAGCTTGTCAGTATCATTCTTGAACTGTGGTGCCCAATATTGGACACAGTATTGCAAATGAGCAAACAGAATAGGGTAGTATTACTACTTCCCTCAATCTGGACACTATACTTCGGCTAACAAAGGTCAGAGCTGAATTGACTTTTTTGGCTGCTGCATAATACTGTGGACTCACATTTAGCCTGTGGTTTACCAAGACCCCTTTCACATTTACTACTTTCAAGCTAGGTGTCACTTTTATTTGAGTATTTCATTTTTCCTGCCTATATGTAGTACCTTACATTTGTTGAAATTAATTTGATTAATTTTGGCCCAATTCTCCAATCTGTCAAGATCATTTTGAATTCTGACCCTGTCTTGTGGAGTATTAACTATGCTCCCACCCCCATTTGGTGTCAGCTGGACATTTGATAGGTACACTTTCTATTCCCTCATCTAAGTAATTTATTAAGATGTTGAACAACAAGGGGCCCAGAACAGAACCGTGAGGCACCCCACTAGTCACTTCTTTCCAGGATGAAGATCAACTAATAAGTATTTGCTGGCTTTTACCTGTCAAACAATTATAGTCCACCTAACTGTAACACTGTGCAGCCCACATTTCACCAGCTAGCCTGGAAGAATATAATGGGAGACCTTGTCAAAAAGTCTTACTGAAATCAAGATGTACTACATCCACAACACTTACCTGATTTACCAAGTTTATAACTCGGTCAAAACAGACAAACAAACAAAAAAGAGGTAAGATTAGTTTGGCATGACTTGTTTTTGAGAAACCCATACTGATTCTTCGTATCATAGTACTCCCTTCTAAGTGCACACAGACTGGCTGTTTAATGATCTGTTCTACAATCCTTCCTGGTACTGATGTCAGGCTGACCGGTCAGTAATTGGTCTGGTCTTCTTTTAGCCCTTTCAGAAGATGAGGGGCAAGATGTGCCCTCCCCAATCTGCTGGGAGCTCTCTTGTCTTCTAAGAATTCTCAAAGATTATTGGCAAATTGTATTATGGAATCTTACGGAGTCTGAAATTTTTTTGAATGCTCTAGGAGATTTTCCCATTGACAAAGGTGGCAATTCTATTGAGGCTTTTATTCCACTATGGAATGGAGAAATTAAAAGGGGTATTGATACAATTGCTCCTCAGCATTCAGTCCAGCATTGTAGAGTCTTAGCTGACCTTGTTTTACAGAAGATCTTGAGCAATGATGCAGGCTGAACAACAGCTAGAGTGCAGGTGGTGTAGGTCTCAGAGTAAATGTGATCAGATATCAGCTAAGACTCTTGCTTCTGCCTACTGTGGAACAAGACAGGCCAAAAATTCACATTCATGTCCAGGATTACATCCTCAACTTCTCATGCTGTAGGATTATTCCAAGTGATGAAGAGTCCTTTGGGTACAGGCTCAGACAGCTCAGAGATACAGTCCATGGCTACCTCCTGTGAAAAATTTGCTAGGTACTTTGAGCAACTTAGAGGGAAAAGTCACTTGCGTTTGCTCAGAACTTAATACTACATTTGGTAAAGAGCCTAGGGCGGTGTCTAGTAAACTGTCTGGTCAGTTTTTACGGGAACAGTTTCCATTATTGAGGCCTAATGTTGTGGGCAAGACACTTTAAACATTTCAGGTTACTCACATGTAAGTTCAACCCTTCCCATTCTTGGTTGATAAAATCTATCAGGGGTGGATTGTCTGAGGATTAAGATCGGCTGGAGAAACTTTCCTCTGGTTTCCACCAGTGAAGTCAACTTGGGTGTTCATTTGCTGAAAAGAATTTACCTTTAACAACATATAAAACAGTATTACAGAAAGAAAAAATGGATTTCCCCCTATTTTTCTCTTTTTCCTCCTACCATTGAAGAAATGTAGGTTCAACACAAAAACTATGCCTACTAAAGAATAGTTAACATATTATTACCCGCACCTTGCTTTCCCAAACGGTGAGTTTTCAGGACAGTACTAGCAGGTTTGGTTTCCTTTAAATCAGAATGCCCCGGAGATGTACAATGTTCTTGTATTTTTTATTGTAAAATATACATTCAGTGTACAAATGGAAAAGTACAGTATTGCAACTGAATAGGAGACACCCAGAGATCAAACTGAGCTGTCCCTCCTGTCATACTCTCAGTTTCAGCTATGTCAATAGATTCTAAAAAAAAGAGAGGTTTTCTTTCTCTGCCTATTACAAATGCAAAAGTTCTTCTGCATTCCTCTCTAGGGCACAGGACTCTGCCCCATTCCTTCAGACAATTGCACATATTCAGGAAATCTCCACAGTCATTAAGAAGCATTAAGAATCCTTTTGTCAACGAACCTAGCTATTCATGCCTAGTGATCAAGACAGTCAGAAATATAGCACTATTTGCCTTCTCAGAAGAAATTTGCTATCAATCTGAAATAGCTGCTGTGGGAGTTTAAAATGACCAGTGGCTATGTGTCTCCTAAGGAAAAGATAACTGGACAAATTAACAAAACAGATTTAAAATAAAGAAAAGCATTTCTTGTTATTATGGGTCTTCAAGTTGACCCTGACTTACTGTGACCCTGTTGTAGGGTTTTCTTTGCAATATCTATTTAGGAGAGGTTTGCCATTGCCTGTCACTTTAGCTGAAAGAATTAGACTTGTCCAAGGTCACCCAGTGGATTTCCATGGCCAAGAAGAAATCCTAGTCCAACATGTAAACCACTGTCTCACACTGGCTCTCTAACAAAAAGCATACAAGATAGCTAATTGTTAGCCAACCACGTATTACAAATACATTTCCCTAACATTTTTTCCTTTGGCCTAAATCCAGTTGCTACCCCTTACTAGATTAGACCTATTCAATCAGTTGCTAAAAGGCAAGTTATCACTTGTAGAAATTCTATTGATTCAGTGGGCCCTGTCTAGCTGAGACTAGCAATTGAATTTAGGCCCTTGAATTGTAAAGCTTTCAATGTTACCAAGACAAAAAACTGTCTTTGCCCAAAGCTATTGTTCTGCTCCCAGATACTGGCTCATTTACATGAAAATTGTGTTCCTTTCAGACTCCTAGCTGCTTTTTTACTAACTAATAATGCCTTTAATTGACCATTTTCTGCTCCTCAGTCCTACATGTAAGCCATTTTTAAAAATTATTTCACCTATTTATTTAGTGACATGCTTAGAGTGAAGATGCAGATAATTCCACTTCATACCATGTGTTTCTTTTTCCAGAAATAACATTGTAGTTCACCCAAGTATACAGCAAATTCTAAAAAGCTTTTAGAAATAATTTATTTCTAGTTACCTGAAATATCCATGGTGTCCTTATTGTAGTCAGTAATCAAAATAACACCAGGTGGGCTGGGCTTCTCTTTCTCTTGAAGCTGAAATGAATCCAATGCCTATGTATATTTCTGTTGCTTAGTAAAGAATCTCTAGGCACATTTTTAAGAAGATGAAATGACATTTCCAATCAGAAGGAAAAAGTTCTTCCTTCTCATTATTGCTTGTGAGTTGCTTCTTGGGTCAATCTATTGAGTGTGTATGTCTTCAAATTGCCTGTCCACTTATGATGACCCCATGAATTTCATAGTGTTTTCTTAGGCATGGAATATTCAGACATGGTTTTGTTGGTTTCTTCCTTTGAAATATAACCTACCACATTTGCTGGTGGTTTCCCTTCCAAGGCTGACCCTGATTAGCTTCCAAGATCAGATAGGATGAGGTACTCCTCAATCCAAACTGCAGATCTAAATCCTGCCATATCTGTATCCTATTCCATTGGATTGGAAAAACAAACTTACAAAAGCCTGCCAGTCCCACTTCTATTATTCCAATTATTGAGGATGTACAAAGGTATATACACAGGACAATAGTAAAGCAATATACCAAGTTGCAGAGAATTGTGGGCTCCATGTACTAGGATATTTTCACTGTTGGCAAGTTCAGGAGTACAAAAGCATCTTCACAACTAACAGCAGTATAGTCCAAGCCTATAAAGGGTATCTGCTTGTTTGTTGATAGACCTCTGCCTATCTGCCAATATACTCTTGAACATCACCAACACTGCCTATAACTGCAAATTTGGGGAGATGATAGGACCCCTGATAAACTTCGAGTACACCCAAGAGTCACAAAAATACAATTCAAAAACCACTAATCTAGAACAGTCCAACCCACGGTTTCCTAACCTGGGTTCCCTAAAACCTCCATGGTTCCACAAGAAGTTGCTAGGAGTTCCATGAGAGATCATGATTGTATGTGTGCAATGTTTGTTCATTTGCTTTGAGCCACAGATATAGTAATTTTTATGCAGGCGTTCTCTGAAACCTGAAAATTATTTCAAGGATTCCTCCAAAGTTGGAAAGTAAATTCCAGGAAACAGGAAATGACATGAAAAACTGCTATGCCTAAACTCTTAAGACGTTCAAACTAACAACTACGGTGTACAGCCATGTTAAAATGGTTACCTCTAACAGTTGAAAGGTTGGGATTGAGGGAAGGATTTGATTCTGACATAGTGCTTGTGTACTTTTAATGGAACATAATTTCCAGGATTAATGTTGCAATTCTGAGCCCCCTTGAATGCTTGTGGATTATATTGATTCGAGCTGGACTATCACAAAGAAAGTGCATTTAGGCTGGTAATCCCTAGGTGTCTATTTCTGACTGTGCATCTCTTGCAGGCATGTGAGCTACATGACTTTTACCAGTATTTGATATTGTGTTGTTTTGGTGATGTAGTTCTTAAATGGTTCATATTACTGCATCAGCAAAGGAGAAGGAGAATAAATTTAACACACTTGTAGATGGAATAAATTGTATTCTTTAAAATTATTTAAATTGGGATGAACACACTGTGTAACACTCCACAAGTTGTTCCACATCAACTCCCATCAGCTCTAGTCACCTTTCCTGGTAGAGAAGAACACTGGGAGTTATAGCCCACAAACATTTAGAGTCCTCCACTTTGCCCACTCCTGGTTTAATGATATCTCTTGTGCTCTTCCATAAGTATAAATTAATCCAAGCCTATAGGATACCTGATAGATGGTGCTGCCCAAATATGGCATGACTACCCTACAACATGCATACTCAGCCACGTTACATGGGATCTGATGCAAGCAATAACGTATCAGTATGGCAATATACATACAGTGATTTGATTGCTCTGGGTCATTTTATCCTAGTATTCATTGTGAGCATACTAGTAATCTTGCCTTTTCACAGTGCACTGAGTTTAACTATGGAATTCACTTTCACATAGTGTGGCTATGGTTGTCCACTGGGATCACTTTAAAAGGGGATTAGACAAATACATAGAGGATAAAGCCATCAGTGCCTTTTTTAATGGCAGACTTACATTATCTCCAGGACCAGAGGCAAGTACTGCGGGAATAGATTGGATAGGCTTGGGCTGTTTCAGTGATCTAGCACATCAGCATGGTTTTTCTTGTGAAGTGCAAGTGAACATTGGATTGTTGCACAAATGTTATATGCAGACCAAATGAAGCCTAGTTTAACTAAGACATTTTGTGTGTGCGTATGTCTACCATGAGAAATAATGATTTCCTCTAAAAGAAATTGTTGCGTCACAACATCTGATTGTCCTGATGCATAACCTGTACTATGGATAAGAAGCCACTGTCAGGAGACAATATGGAGAAACAGAATGGTTCTCCATTGTCAGAAAGTTTATCACCCTGTTTAATGTGTATGTAGAACATGTCATTAAGAAAGCAGAATTAGACTCAGAGGAAGCAGGCATGAAAACTGGAGAAAGGAAAATCAACAATTTAAGACATGCAGATAACACCATATTACTTGCAGAAAATAGCAGAGACTTGGAGTCACTACTGATGAAAACTAAGGCAAAAAGTACAAAAGCAGCATTACAGTTGAATATTAAGAAGACAAAATAATGATCACAGATGATTTGCGTAACTTTAAAGTAGCTAACAAAGACATTGAAATAATTGAAGATTTCCTATTCCTTTGCTCAATCATTAATCAAAATGAAGACTGATGTCAAGAAATCCAAAGACAGACTTGGAAGGGCAGTCATGAAGGAACTAGACAAGATTCTCAAGTCTAAAGATATAGCATGAAATATCGAAGTCAGAATCATCCAGGCCATAGTATTTCCAATTTTATGTATGGTTCTGAAAGCTAGAAAGTGATAGGGAGAAAATCCACACATCTGAAATATGGTGCTGGAGAAGAGTTCTGAGAGCCAGCATGATGTAATAGTTTGAGTGTTAAACTAGAATTCCTGGGTTCAAATCCCCACTAGGCCATGGAAACCCACTGAGTGACTTTGGCAAGTCACGTTTTCTCAGTCTCAGAAGGTGATACCAAACACCCATGATAGGTTCCCTTTTGGGTCTCTGTAAGTCAGAAACAATTTGAAGGCACACAAGAAGCAGCAGAAAGATTATTTCTGTGGACACCATGGACAAATAAATAAACGAAGCCTGACATTTCCCTAGAAAATAAAATTACTAAACTGAGGCTATCATACTTTGCACATATAAGGAAGCAACAGTACTGATTAGAACAGATTATAATGCTTTCTAAAGTGGAAGGCAGTAGGGAAAAAGGGGAGACGATACTATAAGTGGATTGATTAAGACCATTTCCACACCACACTGTTATAGTGCATTATTCCACTTTCAACTTCCTGTGGAATTCTGGGGTTTGTAGTTTACTGAGGCCAAAGAGCTCTCTGGCTGGGAATTCTAAATACCCTTCCCCAAACTATAAACCCCAGGATTCCATAGGATGTTGAAAGTGGAATAATGCACTATAACAGTGTGGAAATGGGGAAAATCAACAGAATCCTAGCCCTGGGTCTGCAAGACTTGATGAGCGTGGCAGTTGAGGACTGAAACTCTTGATGGTTTCTTTCATAGGGTTGCCGTAAGTCAAAGTGGACTTAACAGCATGTAAGAACGCGTACGTGCAGCCAGTAAACCCTTTTGTAGACGCACGTTCTGGTGAATTCGGCAAGGATTTGGAAGTTTTAGATGCACAGAATTAGGCTGAGCACAACAGACGTGGGGAGCTGGAGTCCCACAATGCAATTTGGGAATAGTGAGGCAGAAGAGTTGGAGGTACATGGCCGTGTGAAGCATCCCAGGGCTATTTAATAACCTAGAGTCTTGTGGGCTAATAGATGGTGGGCTGACTTGTACTTTGGCATCTTAATCTCCCAACTCTTTTGAGCTGTAGGCCAAGGCGGAACGTGGGTGTAAAGGGAGAGGGTGATCTGCAGAGGAATCAAGAAGCCTTGTTTGCCATTAATACCCGAAACACCTATATACTGTTGGTCGCATAACGCGTGGTTGTTGCTGTTGTTGCTGTTGCGTGCCTTCGTTTCCGACTTACGGGGATCCTATCACGGGGGGTTTCTTGGCGAGCTTTTTTCAGAGGCGCTTTGCCTCTATACTTGAACGCATCACATTTCCGAGCGTGCACAGAGCCCTGTTATGGTGGAGCCTGACCGAGACTGCGCGGGCCAGACTGCACCGGGAGGAGGGGGCGACGGTGGAGGTGCGCTCTCCACCCACTGGCGATGTTTTTTCCCCTGCGCCAGCTGCTTACTTACGGTAATCCTGCGCCGGGGCCCACAGTTACGGTAGCGCCGGCGCGGGCAGGGGGAGGAAAGAGAGAGGGGGAAGAGGAGGACGGAGGAGGGGCGAGTCCACATAAGGCGCGGGGCGGGGGGGGGGGGTGAGCGCCGCGCTGCGTGCTCGAGCCCGCGAGGCGCGTTCACCGTTCCTGCCTCGCGAGCCTTGGTGAAAGGATTTGGCGCCAGGCGGGTCTCTCTCTGCAGCTGCCGCAGCCGCGCGAACCAGCCGCCCACGTCCGGACCGCATCGAGCCTTTGCCGTCGTCGCCGCCGCCGCCGCCATGAGCTGCTCGCCGGTGAACGTGCAGAAGCTGAAGGTGTCGGAGCTCAGGGAGGAGCTGAAGAAGCGGCGCCTCTCCGACAAGGGCCTCAAGGCCGCCCTGATGGAGCGGCTCCAGAACGCGCTCGACCAGGAGGCCGGCGGGGGAGGCCTGGCCGGCGGCGAGCCCGGGAACGGCAACGCGGAGACCGGGGAGGCCGCGCTGGGCAGCGGCAGCGGCCAGGAGCAGCTGATGGCGCCGGCGGGCGGAGGCGGCGGGGCCGACCAGGCCGCGGCCTGCGACGACGACGAGGAGGCCGAGTTCGGCGCCTGCCAAGGGGACGAGGAGGAGGAGGAGGAGGAGGGCATGGAGCTGGGCGAGGAGAACGGCGAGGGGGTGGCCGCCGGGGATGAGGAGGCGGCCGAAGACCTCGAAGACGACGAGAACGGCGACGACCAGGGCTTCCAGGAGGGGGAGGACGAGGAGGAGGAGGCCGCCGCCGCCGGCACCGCGGGCAGCGGCGGCGGAAACACTAACGGCCACGGCGCCCAGCCCCAGCAACAGGGCGCCGCGGCGAAGGAAGCGCCTGGGAAGGGGGCCGCCGGCGCTGCTTCCGAGGCCTCGCCTTCCACTCCGGCGCCCTCGGCCCAGCCCGGCGGTAAGCAGCCCTCGCCCGCCCAGCAGCAGCAGCAGCAGAAGGCCGGAGGGGCCGCTCGTCCCGGGGGTGAGTAGTACGTGGGACCCGGATGGGCGTCGGCGGTTGGTGGCTCAGGAGCGAGGTCAGGGCGCGCCGCCATCTTTTTTTCCCCTCCTGCTTTTCCCGTCGCTGTTGGCGGAGGAGGCCGTTCCCGGGTTGAGCGGGGGGGGGAATTTCCAACCTCGCGCGCCAAGTGCCCTGGAGGGGGAGGGGCTCTTGCGCCATTTCGCGAGCGTGGTGAGGAAGGGGCGCGTGGGGGAGGGGCGGCACGCAGGCGCCGCTGGGGCGCGCTGTGGAACGTTGCGGAGGAGCGATTTGCGCTGTGTGCGTCACATCCGCCCGTGAGGCTCTGCGGGCCCGAGTTCAAATAGTGAGTACAATGGAGGCGGTGGAGTCCCCTGTCGCCCTGCTCGGCGGATCGGAGTCGGGCGCGCGCGGGAGGCGGGCCTTTTCGGCGCTTCCCTTCCCGTGACATTGAGAGCGCACCAAAGGGGGAGACCTAGACGTCGAGCGTAGGCAGTGGCCATTTCCGCACTAGCCTGTTATAGCGCGATGATTCCACTTTCAACATCGTCTGGAATCCTGGGGTTTGCAGTTTCGGAGGGGCCGGCCGGCCCCTCCCGAAACTGCAACCCCCAGGATTCCAGAGGAGGTTGAAAGTGGAATCATCGCGCTATAACAGGTTAGTGCGGAAATGGCCAGTGAAGTCGAAAGCAGCAGAGGGCGCCTTGGGATCGGAGTGACCATTTTGCATAACGTAAAGGTGGTGAGAGCAGGACTTTAGTGGTAAATGGCCCTAATTGTATTATTTCCAACCTACGTTATTTTTTCTTCTACGAAAATATTAAGAAGCTAAAACTGAACAAAAACCTGGTGAGAAAAAAAGGGGAGTGAAAAGGCCACGCGAAGACCATGGACGAGGTTATTTTGAGTATATTGAAGAGAATAAATATAGCAGGTAAATATGTTAGTGTTCAAGTTTTAAGATTTTTTTTTCTAAAAAATCTGTTGATCAGTTGAATTCAAGTGGTTTTCTTTATTGGTCAGGGCCAAATCTCCACAACCACCTGTTGAAGAAGAGGATGAACATTTTGATGACACAGTGGTTTGTCTTGATACTTGTAAGTAAAAAAAAAAAGCGTTCTTGACCCTTCAGATATGCTTCTTCAGCAAGACTGAAGTTTATACCTGTTATATCAGAGGTACAGTTCTCGCTGTAGTTCATATAATTGGTCTTTGGCTGTGTTTGCCTGATCTTAATCACAGTAGATTAGAATTCACAGTTCTGTTGGTACTGGTGTATAGTGCAAAGCAGCTTTTTAGTTGTACTGTTTCTAAAGCGCTAAATCATAAGTTGAGCAGAATATTCTGTATTTTTTAAATTATGTGGACTAATGATACACTGTATTTCAGCTAATATGGGTTCAGTAAACATTTAAAATGTCACTCAGTTCTTACTTGCTTCATAAATATTTCAGTAGCCAATACTACTTGAATAAAAATACACAATTAAAGGGGACAGTTAAAAAAAGCATATTTAGGAAGTTATGTGTATGTCAATTCAGACAACTTGCATTGACTTAAGTAGATTTTGTTTACAGGTAATGGATTAGGACATAATGGCCAGGATCCTGTTGGTGTGTTATGCTAATCTAGGCCATGATGGCAAGGGGGGAAGAGCCACAGGGACAGCTTTAAAGGAATGAAGATGTTGGAGAAATAATTGCAATCAGCAGAATTTGTCTTGTCTTTTTCCTAACTACCTTTATGTAACTGCTGGGGTACTGCACTGGCAGGATTCCATCTGTAATGTAAACACTTTAAAGCCAGAGCTTTATGTGGAAATTTTTAGTAGAATTCAGCTAAGTCTGTTAAGAATCAGCTGATGTGATATAATACTTTGTGAGCTGGACTATGTTTCTGGAGCTCAGGGTTCTAATCTCTGTTCAGCTGCGGAAACCCACTGACTGACCTTGGGCAAGTCACATTCTCAGCTCCAGAAAAAGGCAAAGGCAAACCCTCTCTGAAGAAATCTTGCCAAGAAAACCCTGGTTTCACCTAAGTGTTGTCAAAAATCAGAAATAACTTGAAGGCACAAAACAACTAAGAAACAAAAGCTCTATCCCATACAGAAAAGCCTTAAATCCCAACTTTTACTAGTAGAGAAGTTGATTCAATGAATTTATATAAGACTTGAGTTTCTATTGATTCGAAAGATCTGCTCTTAGGCCAAAATAAATGAAAATGTACACCTTTAATATTGTTAATAGTTTTTTTTTCAGATGAGTATTTTTATAAAACTTTATCAAATGGACTGCTATGATACTATGAGCTTGTTTGTTTATTTTACTGGAAATATTTATATTCTGCACTCTGGTTTCCCAGTGTGGCATACAAATTTGGTAGTCTTTGCTCTAAGGCTTATGACCAAAATAAGAGGACACGTAGGGAAAGATGACGAGGAAACAATGTCCCCTGTTATTTAACAATGCTATTTGAAAAAAATGGGATGTTTCAGTGGACAAGTGGGAGTGAAAAGTGCCATTACTTTACATCATATTGTATGCAGGTCCAGTTTTCTTTGTTAAAACAATAGAAATAGTGGAAATTGGTTTTAGAAGAGGTATTGTAAAAGTTACTAAACCCATAGTTAGAATTGTAGACTGGAACTTTGGAGATCAGGTACAAGACCCCAGTGAAGCATGAAACTCAGTTGAACTGTTATGGAACAGATGTTTTCTCAATTTGTTCTTCCTCACAGGGTGCTTGTTGTGAGGTTAAAATGGGGAGGTGGGATAAATTAGTTACTGAACAGCAATCCACACACTCAGTTGATCTGTATTTTCAGTCTTAAGTTATGATTCAAACAGTGAAATCTTTATTGCTTTTAATGAGCTGAGTACAGATTCATAAGATGCAACCAGATGGAAAGATTCATTTGGTTTGCCAGAGCTTTTGCAACTCAGTCCCTTGATCCTTTGTATTTTGTTTGTAAATAAATAACATTGAGTCCTATTCAAGTTTACTTCCAAGTATGCATAGGTTGTTATTTTGAAACTACTGTTCCTGGCTAACTTGGAAACAAGCAGTATTAGATTCAGGATAGTTTACTTGTAACTGTGCTCAAGAGAACTTAAATGCTATTAGTAAGAAATGAAAAATCAACCCTTAAAGTTAGATGCTGGATCTGCTGGTTTTAAAACCATATACAGTGTCCACCTGCCTGCAGAAGGGATTTAACTCTTCCCCCCTGCATTCAAACTATTGTTGCAGGTTAAGGAAGCTTCTGGCACTGGAAGAGGAGGAAAGAAAGAGACCTTTTGCACAAATAGAAGCCAAATAACAATTGTATGATAGTGCTTTCAAAACCTTAATGAGATATTTACTGCTCCTAAAAACTAGAACACTTTCTTTTTTCTTTCTGCTGTTGTTGTGCTTTGAGTTGTTTCCGGTTTATGGCAACGCTCTTGGGTCCAAACCAGTACACCATGTTGACTGTCCATAGCATAATATTATTCAGTGGAGCATTTGTTCTGTGTATATCAATAACCTACCTGGGTTTGATGTTCTTTAACTCAAACTTTTCTATGAAGCAATCTCTCAAGACAGTGAGATGCTTGTAATGCATGACAGCAGTTTATGCTAAGATACATTGTGAAAACTTTAATGGGCTTTAGCAAGTTTGTATGAAACTTGTTCTACAGTACATTAGCATACTTGTTTGTTTGTTTTGAGAGCATCAGGTCACACAGCATGGAGGTAGCCAGACTAAATGATTATGGGCAGGTTTTTTTTTAGTTGAACCCCTAGGTCTGCCAGCTGGAGCAAGATGCAGGACCCTAATGGTGAAGCTAGGGAAGAGCTCTGTATGAAATGATGCGAAGGAAGTAAAGCCCATTTGATTCTCAGTGCATCTTGTGAACCATAGACCAGCAGCATCTGCATGTATAGCTGTTGATTTCTATAAGCAGCTAGCAAGGGTTGCACAGAGATCTGTCTTGTACCCAAATCTGTTTTCCGTCTGCAGTCTTAAAGCATTTGACCTTACAAACAACAATGATGCTAGGCTAGCAATGATTTCTTTTATAGAGGGGTGTGGGAATTGGGACATTTCATAGTCAAGATTAAGTGCCTCATGTATAGAGAGTATCATGACACAAAAAGTAGAATTAAACTAAATCAACAATATGCATATGTGGTTCTTACAGATGTTCCCTATTTTTATGTTGTGATGTTTTGGAGCAGGCTTCAGTGATTAGTTTTTCTTTTTTTACTCAACAGACAACTGTGATTTACACTTCAAAATTTCAAGAGACCGTTTCAGTGCTTCCTCACTGACCATGGAAAGTTTTGCCTTTCTTTGGGCTGGAGGGAGAGCATCCTATGGAGTTTCTAAAGGAAAAGTCTGTTTTGAGATGAAGGTAAGGCAGATTAAGATTGACTATTGTAGGTCTCCAGTGGTCCCTTTGAAAATTGATAATGAAAAACAGATCACAAAGGATTGATTGTAGACTAGAAAGTATCCTTCTTTTAATGTATCTCATTAATGTGTATAAGAAGACTAATTGGGAAGTTACTTCAATGCTTAAAATAATTAGTGATCCTATTTGACTCTTCTAGGTAGCCACAAAGTAATTGTTAATCTTGACTGATTAAGTAAAACTGTGATGTTCTATAAAATGTTCCATTTTGGATTCTTATGCTGTCAAAACAATACCTCTTATTATTATTTATTTGTATCCCGCCTCTCCATATGGATCGAGGTGGCAAACAACTTACAAATAGCATGTATTTCGAAACATTTCTATACATGCCCCCAACAAGCTGGGTACTCATTTTACCAACCTACGAAAGGATGGAAGGCTGAGTCAACCTTGGAGCCGGGCAGGATCGAACTCTCAACCTTGTGGCTTGCAGTACTGGCATTTAACCACTGTGCCACCAGGGTAATAAATAATTGGATAATAAAGGGAGGCAGCAAGCAATCCTGAGAAGCATTAAGGTTCTCAGAAGTATAAAATCTCATTTAGTAAGAATCACCTTGATTGGGCAAACACCAAATTTGGCACTGCAAGAACTGAGCATGCTCAGCAGATGCAGAAAGGCTGAGTAAATAAAGTTTCATATACTGAAATAGGACATAGCTATCTGTCTGAAATTGAAGCAATCCATATTTTCTTGCAGGTCTCATTTGGGACCTGGTTCTTCTGATTTAGGCAATCAGATCACCATCACCTGATCTTGCAGCCAAGGCTGAATTTTATGTATTTGAAATACTTGCATATTTTTATTGTTACAGCTGTGTTTACTGTTAAAAATGTTTTTTTGAAAAATAGGTAACTGAAAAGATCCCTGTCAAGCATCTCTATACAAAAGATATTGATATACATGAAGTGAGAGTTGGCTGGTCACTGAATACGAGTGGGATGTTGCTTGGTAAGGAGTGTTTTTTCTTCCTGTGGAGGTGGTAGATACAGCTCTGGATGCACAACAAACAAAAGATAAAGTGTATGATCTTCTGTGTTTACAAAAAGCTTACTTGTATGTCAGTATGATATCACACCTACGTTGAAATGAATTTAAAATTACACTGAACAAATTCAGAATTTTTAAAACTGCTGCTGGTTTCTTTATCACGGTTGTCATTATAAGACAAGCAGTCCATTGAGAGAGTTTTCTAAAAAGGAACTCATCAATTAGAAGTAGCCCTCTTCAAATATTTGTATCTATCTATCTATCTATCTATGTATGGATCAAAGGTCTGTATAAGTATGCAATTGTGTACAGAGGAAATGGTTTTTCAGGAACTGGTCAAAGACAGTATTACTTAAAAATTAATTTTTAGAAATATAGTGATCCTCATCTTTGTCATGCCTGATTCTAATCCCACATTTTAACTTCCTTGTGGAGCCCAGTTTAGGAGGAAATATGGCTGGTATAAGTACCACAAGCAATATTAGTTTTGTGTGGCTGACTGAAGAACAGTAGGTCAGAGGCTGGAGTAACATCCTGCAGAGCCAACCCACTTGAATCATGGAACCTACAATCACAGAACAGTTGTTTCCTGAAGTGTCCCTTATATGTGTTCTTTTCTTAAATCTTTCTGTGTCACTGTCCACATGCCCATGGCACCAGGGTTCTGAGAACAAAGTAAACTGAATAGTGTGTGTCACACAAATGTCTGTGCACTCTACAGTTTGAAAGCATCAATTGTTAATGTTTGTCAGGTGAGGAAGAATTTTCTTACGGATACTCCTTGAAAGGAATAAAAGCATGCAACTGTGAGATGGAAGATTTTGGTGAGAAATTTGATGAAAATGATGTGATCGGATGTTTTGCTGTAAGTCTTCATTTATTTCCTTACTTAGATTGTGAAGTTTTACTGTTAGCTTTTCATGCCTTCAGTATTCTTCAACAGTAGTTGAACAAGCAACTGTTCAACTGTCAGACTGTTAACATTGCTTTTGATTCTCAGTCCTTAAGTCTTTAAATATCCATAACAAATCTAGCCTTCAGCATTTGTTTCTAATATATGAGTCTGCCTGAGTGGTTCCATTATGTTAATACAGAACACATCTCTGTTTTGATAGAATTTTGATGGTGATGAAGTGGAACTTTCCTATTCAAAGAATGGACAAGAACTTGGAGTTGCTTTCAAGATCAATAAGGAAGTTCTTGCTGGAAGGCCTCTTTTCCCACATGTTCTCTGCCATAACTGTGCAGTTGAATTTAACTTTGGTCAGAAAGATGAGCCCTATTTCCCCATACCAGAGGGATACACTTTTATCCAGAATGTGCCCCTTGAAGATAGAGTTAGAGGACCCAAGGGGCCAGAACACAAGAAAGAGTGTGAAGTAAGTACTGATCAATTCAGAGCAAAGCATGCTAATTTGAGTATTAGAGATGTGAAGATGTGCACAATAGAAACAAATTCAGGATTTCAAAAAATATTTTTTTCTTTTAGAGTGTTTACGTGTTTAGAATGTTTAAAATATGTAAGATGTGTTCAAATACCCCCACCCAATCTTGGTGAACATTTAGATAAGATTCACATCACTGCAGTTCCTTTTTCTTGCTTTGCTTTTTATGGAATGAGTGCTTTATATTAATATGGAAAACTAGAAAAGAAAATAATTTTCCAATTTCTTTCTGTTTTTCTTCTCTGTCACTGTGGGATTTGTTTTGGGCCTGCTTCTTATAAAGTGGCAGAATGAAAGATCTTCCTTATAGTTCAGGTGTCCCTTAAAAGTCTTGTAACTCATGTATAATAAAAAAAAATGTAAACTGAATATACAGCATATTAAGCATGATACTTTTATGTCAGGCCAAGTTATATTGTAACAGATTTCATGCAGTTAGAATAAGAAGGTGATTTTCAGTCTTCAGTCTTCCTGATTTTTTTGAAATTTTCTTAAATTATTGATTGGGAAAACTTCCTTGACTTCAGAATTTCTACTAATGTTGGAAGTTACATCTCTTGTGACTTGCAGTTTAAGTCATCAGAGTAGCACAAACATAGCATCCTTTTCTCTACTGGACATTTTAAAAGTTTAAAAGCTTTTTAAATTCATCCCTTTTGTGCCTAAATTCTCATTAGGTAATAATGATGATTGGCTTGCCTGGAGCTGGAAAGACTACGTGGGTCACCAAACATGCAGGTGAAAACCCTGGGAAGTACAACATCCTTGGAACAAATACTATTATGGATAAAATGATGGTAGGTTCTGATTACTGCAACAAGTTAACCTTACATCCCCATTCTGTAGTGTTCACTGTTTGATATTGCAGGGTTATAGTAATTGTGAAATTTTCAACCTTCTTACATCAGTTATAATAAAGGTTAGTAGTATTTGGTTTATTGAAGGCTCTTGTTCATAGACTGGTAGAATTGCTAAGGAGAGATTATCTGGACTACTCTGTACAAAGTGCATTAAAGGGTTGATTCTCTTGGAACAAATACTCAAGACTATATTTCTCTTGGGGTTGTTCAGTTAAACTGTGGTTGTTGAACTCTAGCCTGATTATTAATTTGATCAGATGATTAGTTCTAGGCTGTTCAGGTAATATAATTTGGATGACATTGCAGCAGATAACTGTGTTTGATAAATGTTACAAGTGATAATTGTAGGTGTGTGAAGAAAAGCGTATCTTTTAATGATAGTGTGAATTCGGCTGGTATGTTTAATTTTTACTAGGTCTGTTTTGTGAGATCAAGGTTGGCTAAAATAGCTTCCCTTTAGGATTGTCAGTTCTTGAACTTAAAAAAAGTGTTATTGATGAAAATTGGGATGAATGATAAATAATTGTTGGGTAACTTTTTAAAAAAATAGGTTGCAGGTTTTAAGCGGCAGATGGCAGATACTGGAAAACTTAACACACTGCTGCAGAGAGCACCACAGTGTCTTGGCAAATTCATTGAAATTGCAGCTCGTAAGAAACGGAACTTCATTCTGGATCAGGTACGGGGACCAAAGTTCATTGTGTTACAAAATATAGTTAAGCTGCAGATTATGTAAGGGTTGGGTATTGTAAACTTTAGTGGGAAATAGATTGTGGATTTGAGGCATAATGTTGAAATGATAGCAATTATGCTGAAGTTCATAATATATTTGAAATTGGGGAGAATGGATACCTTAGAATTTAGGACCTAACATGTACATAACTTCCTTCAACTTGTAATCTTCATTGTATTATACGTGTGAAGGTGAAAATCTAAGCACACTAATTTAACTTAGCTCTAACAATGACAGCTACGTGTAGTAAGTTACTGCATTTTTTTCAGACAAATGTGTCTGCAGCTGCGCAGAGGAGAAAAATGTGCCTGTTTGCAGGCTTCCAGCGCAAAGCAGTTGTTGTTTGCCCAAAAGATGAAGACTACAAGCAAAGAACACAAAAGAAGGCAGAGGTGGAGGGAAAAGATCTTCCAGAGCATGCAGTGCTCAAAATGAAAGGCATGGAACATAATCTATACTGTGTTCTAGGATGTTGAGTATCTGTTTAAAGGAGTAATGTAAAAACCTAAAGATTCAAAATTTCTTGCCTTAAAACAGTTAATGCCTCTTTAAAAAAACTGGAAGACTTCTGTAACTTTGTAAGACAACACTATATTGTGTTCCCTCTGCTGCAGTCCTTAATACTACTCAGTCATGATATGCTTCATGCAGATGCACAAAGCTGTCTTGGCATAAAGTGCCCTAGAAAAGAAAGCTAAAACATGTTCAGCAAACATGTATTCCCAGTACAACCTAATAGGGAGAATATGTTAAATTTTCAAGAATGTTGCTCCTAGTATCCTGAGTGATTACTTGTCTTACATTCCTTTTATATAGGAGGGGAACTTTGGCTTATTCTAAAGGATTTAGAAATAAATACTGAATATGCAGGACTCTCTATCTTGTAGGAAATTTTACTCTGCCAGAGGTGTCAGAATGCTTTGATGAAATAATCTACGTAGAGTTGCAAAAGGAGGAAGCCCAAAAGCTTCTGGAGCAATACAAAGAAGAAAGCAAGAAAGCCCTTCCTCCAGAAAAAAAACAGAACACTGGCTCAAAGAAAAGTAATAAAAAGAGTGGTAAAAACCAGTTTAACAGAGGTGGACAGAGAGGACGTGGTGGATTTAACATGCGTGGCAACTTCAGAGGAGGAGGTAGAATGGATTGCTAAACTTTGCCCCTTCTGTATTTTCAGGTTTCTGGGGGGAAGGGACATAGCCTTGGAACCTTATTCCAAAGAAGGATCAGTAGTGAGAGTAGAATTGTTGGAAGTATTTAATCTCTGTGCCAGAAAAGCCAAGTCATTGGGGTGTTCAGTACATAATAACTGAAGCCATAATTTTGTAGAACATATACCGTTGCAAAAAAGGAGGGGGGAAGACATTGTAGCTGTGACAGTTGTTTCGTGTAATTGGATGCTGGCCCAAAGCTTGTGGGAAGGGGACCATTTGGCTGAATAAGTTTACAGTGTGATGGGACTTGTTTCTGACTTTAACTCACTATAAATTTACTCAGTTCTTCAGCTCCATTTTAGAAACCTTAATCAAAGTTTGTAGATGGCTTTTTAGTGCCTTTCTTAAAAGGTTTGAATTCTGCTTCTCATGTTTTATCTGTTTAGTTGGACACAAACTAAGAAGTTAAGGACACTCATTAGAGATTATGATCCTCCTCTCCCTTAGAAATGGAGACATGGCTAATTAATGGTTAATTAAAACAACCTGTTTTTTTGCAGTCCCTGGAAATCGTGGTGGTGGGTATAATAGAAGAGGTGGTAACATGCCCCAGCGTGGAGGTGGTGGCAGTGGTGGGGCAATAGGTTATCCATATCCTCGTGGACCCGTTTTTCCAGCCAGAGGTGGCGGCGGCGGCGGCGGTGGTTATACAAACAGAGGAAATTACAACAGAGGTGGAATGCCTAACAGAGGAAATTACAACCAGGTATATATTGTTGCCATTATAGTCACATTTCTGTCTGAATACTGACTCTTGTTCTGTGTTATAGCAAATAATCCTGGCGTTATGAAAATACTAAGCTGAATCAGATATGTTTGTTACAATATTTTGAATGATATCTTCTTTAGTCTTATAAGGTGGTCTGTTTCCTACCCTAAGAACTGAACTTGTTAACCTTCAGCAGTGGTATAAAATTTTTCAGACCCTTTGCTTGTCCCTAAAGTGTAAGCTGCACAGAGACCCCATTAGAGCCTTCCCCGATTATTTGCCAGTGCAGATTTGCACCCTGAGAGGGATGATCATTCTTTGCTTGTTGAGATTACAGGACTCCAAAACTTCCCTTCTTAAAAAAGGAACCAGAATTGGATGTCCTGTCATTTATATTTCAGTCTTGGAATGGGATTTTTGTGCGTATCGCAACCTGTAAAAGGTTGCAAGAGGCCGAAAACTGGCCCCAGACTGTCTGTTGTTACCGACCTCTGTGTAGTGAAGGAAACAGTGGAATTCTGGAATCTTCTTGTCATAAGATTTTGTATATTATTTGAGCACAGTTGCATTGTTTGAATATTTTGTGCGTCTTGTCAGTGGATCACTTCAACAGTGCATGTTGACTTCCCCTACCTACATGGATCATTAACTTGTCACACATGTTCAGGAACAGTATGTATGGATATGCCTTCAGATTGCCTGTCGACTTACAGTGGCCACATTCATTTCATGGGTGGTTTTGCCAGTTTCTTCCTCTGAAATGTATCCTTACTGCACCCGATACTTATTTGTTGGCAGTCTCCCATCTGAGTGCTAATCAGCTGACCTTGCTTAGTTTCCCAGATCAGACAGGAACGGGAACCGTACTTATGTGTAGCAAAAACATTTGAGGGAAAGCTTGCTTGTGTGAGTTTGGTACCAGCTGTTGACTTTTAATGGCTTGTAGATAAGATGGAATAGTGAATAGTAATTAATTAAATTTACTTGGAGTAATTTATCAATGTACCGTGGATATGTTTTTAGCCAGCAGTTTGTCATATAGGTAACAAGAAATCTTTTTGGTTTCTTTCGTTGTAGAACTTCAGAGGAAGGGGAAACAATCGTGGCTACAAAAACCAATCTCAGGGCTACAACCAATGGCAGCAGGGTGTAAGTAACCTTTTTCAATTTGTAGTAGAAAAAAGCCTCCAGCATGTCTATTAGATAGCAGTGTTCCTGCAATACATTCAGGTTAATCGACATAAAAGTTTATAAAGATTATAAGGTATAAATACTTTGATCCAGCATCAAGTTGATGGTGCAGGACCAGTGCAACAAGACTGTTTCCCTCTCTGCAAGCAGCCCTTGGCACGAGATCTTTTGAGGGATTTCCCATTCCTCTAGAGCAGGGATTTTGGAGTAGGTAGGAGTTGGCAATTGGCTTACCTTGATTCTGTTGACTAAATTACCCCATTGGATCCTAACCAGAGTTATCATACCTAGATGTAATATATGCACTGTATCATAAATAGTGGAACTTAACCAAAGCAACTCCCTTTCTTGCCTTGTTTGCATTCATCAGAGATTCTTTGTAATTCCTATCCTGTTGAGACTGTTGCATGGTTTTTGGCACTGTATTGGCACTACATTAACTACCTTTATTTTTGCTTTTTTATAGCAATTCTGGGGTCAGAAGCCATGGAGTCAGCATTATCACCAAGGATATTATTGAATTCCCAAATAAAATGAACTGATCCATATTTCTTCAAAACCTTCACAAGAAGTCGACTGTTTTCTTTAGTAGGCTAACTTTTTAAACATTCCACAAGAGGAAGTGCCTGCAGGTTCCTTTTTTAGAAGCTTTGTGGGTTTTGATTTTTTTTTTGTACATTTTTAATTGCAGTTTTAAAGTGAATCTTAAGAGAACCTCAGCATTGTGCACGATAAGAGAATGTGTCAGTATTTCAGGGTTCTACATTTTATCTGTAAAATGTGATTTTTTTTACCACAACAAAAGTAAAATGTTGCTTTGTATCTGGTGTCCTCTTATTAAAGATTTTCTTTTCTCTTTTTCTCCTCCCCTCCCAAATTTCTAAGAAACAGTCGTGAGTCATCAAAACAGAACACTTTGCAACCAGGCTTTTTGTAGCCCCCCATGAATATTAATACTGTGTAAATAATGCTCATTACACTCCATCTTCCACTCCATCCTCTCTATGCAGTTTCTAGGTATGGAAGAGGGAAAGAAATCAGAACAGTCTTTTGGCAATAAACTAGGGTGTATTTTTGTTTTTTTTTAATTTGGCAAATGGTTTTGGGGGGTGCAAAGCAAACCTAAAGCTAAATAGCGAAGGTGGAGTGTGCATAAAACCTGGTTGCATTTGTCTGTAGAGGCTCAACTTGTGAAGGTACACACCATCAACTTTTTCCATTTGTTCTGCATTTTGATTCTGAAAAAGCTGGCTCTGCCCATTTCTTATTAAACAAACTTGTTGTAAATCCAGTTGTCTAATGGGATCTATATGAAGTTAGCTGTGTGTCTGTAACCTTTTCCCCACAAATACTGTGTATTTAGTGTGCTTGTAGTAGTAAACTCCACCATTTTGTAAACAGATGAAATTGTGATTCACCCATTTTATATCTAATTTTTAATCATGTTAGTTCTCAGATGGGTGTGTCTCCTTAGCCTGCTGATTTACTTCTCTAAAGAAAGTAGGTGGAGAAATTAACTTTAGCCGTTTGTTTGCAATAAAATAAAATCATTTTACTCTTGTTCTGGGATTCTCACCACATCCCTTTAATGAGGCAAGATATATGACTAGACTGATGGGTGTATATACATCACATACATATTTTCACATAAGAGATATAGGTGGTTCGGTGTGTAAGTAATGGCCACATCTGGATCTGCTTGTCACCTTCCCAGGAAGTCAGCCCTACCCAAATAAAAGGAACTTTAAATTAATTATTGTAGAAAATGGATTCAAACATACTTGTTGAATAGTGTTTCAGCAACTTTGTAAGGATGGTTACAGACTAGAGCTAAGTAGTAGCCTGTCTGTTCCAGTCTAGGAGTCAGAATGGCTGCACCAGACCTTCAAAGGATGGTGGGATGGGAAATGGCCTATTGTTACGTGTAGGCCTGTTGCCTTTTTGTCCTACTGTTTTGTATAGACCTAGAAATGAATGTTGGTTGCTACTGGATTTAGGGAGAAGCCTCACCAGACTGAGGATACGACAGTTCTTCAAAAAAAGTGGGGAGGAGAGACTGGATACTACACCCCAGGGAAGTTTGCCCGTGCTGGCTCTACCAGAAATTCATTACTGTGACTTGGATGGTTAATGTTAAATTGCAATGTATTGTACCGTGGGGCATGCAGTCCCCTCCAAAGTCTCTTAACCCAAAAAGTTGGGGTAGTGTTTTGCCACAAAACTGCAGGCCTGCCTCACAGGAAAAAGTTCCACTCACAAAAAAATGCCAATACTGATTTTCTTCAGCAGTCCATCTCAAGATGGTGATAGCAAGTGATGTCACTTCTAGTTGTCTTTCTCAGGGACTGCAGGGCAGTATGAGGGGATAAGCCCTGCCCCACCATGCAGTTGACAAATGCTGATGTAGCAGGTTGGGTTCTTCACAGATCTAAGGTATAGGTGGCTGTAGATCTGGAGAAAACCTCATTCCCATTAGGTTAACAGGGAACTTGGAGGCACATATTCACAGATCTCTTCAGCTGTGAAGTAGGTGATGGGTGCAATTCTACTTAGAACTGTTTTTAGTACAATATGGGATAGAGAACCCTTTCCTGTGGATGTTTGGATAGAAACCCCCGTAATTATTCACATTGGCTGTGCTGGTTGAGGCTTTGGGGAACTGATACCTGCAACATCTGGAAAAAGTGGTTCTCTGGGTATTTTCATTATTTGAAAGCAAATGATGGGTAATTATGTATACATTAGGCCATTACAGGAATAATAGTAAAATGGTACTTTTTCCAGGTTCCCAAGGTAACATGGTGCCTGTGGATTTAAATTGGTTTCAACAGTTGTGAGTCCTGCTGGTGACTCAGGTTGGCCTAAAATTCTGCTGGGTTGGTGTCATTTTTTTTTCCAAGCTGGCCAGGGTGGCAGGGAGATGGGACATCCCAAAAGCTGTGAGAGTTTTGGGGCTGTCAGCCAGTTGCAAGTTATGAAAGACATGGTTTTTATGGCTGCCCACCCTGAACTGGCAGCGCTTTCATGCCTCATTGTTGCTGGTGCAACCTCTTGCTAGCTTATTTCAAGTAGTGCGATTTAGGCATACCTGCCGTCTTCTGTATTCCACCATAACTTTCCCATCGTGATCTGCTCCAAATGGGCAGGACTAATTCACATCCTACTGCTGGGTTTCAAGCACCTGGCCAAATAGGACTGGTTGGTCTGATGACAGCGTGGCTGTCATCCCTAATGAGCATGACTATTTGACAAAATTTGCAACTTCCACAATAACAATGGAGAAAAAATATTTGTGAGGTCAAATTTTCCATTAAAATTAATGACTATTTTTACCCTTCACATTTTTGTTTCTACCAGCACTTTCATGGTGCCAGTGGGAATCTTCCCACCATAAAATGAGATGGGCAACCCTAAAATTACTTCTACAGGTGATAAGGGAATTAGAAACTTGCATTTCACTAGATAGTTGGCCACATTACTTTGAACAAGGCATTCTGGTTGTCTTGTGTGCATTCAAGTTGTTTCTGATTTATGGCAACTCTTATCACGGGTTTTCTTGACAAGATTTGTTCAGAGGGGAGTTTACCTTTGCCTTCATTTGAGATTGTGATTTGCCCAAGGTGGATGTGGTCTACAGTCTACAATTTGGTGTAGCATCTGAGATACGAGACAAATGGGAAGTTGACACCTGGTTTAATATGCTAGAAAATACTCTTACATCTAATAAGACGGTATGGAGTAAACAGAAGGAATGCAGTTACCTTGATAGCAGGTGTTCCAGGCCCTTCTGAAATGCTGCAGGGCCTGAACTTTAAATACACTTTTGTCAGGATGCTAAAGGGATTTGGTCTCTTGCTGGGTTTTTCAAATGAGCCAGTAAATAGTGCTATTGCATCCTTTAATAAATGCAGAAATGCTGTAGTTCAGACAGAGTTGGTTGTCTTAAAAATGTTAACAGTATCCAGACAAACTAACATGTTTTACACTTGAAACCACTCGAGTCAACTGGATGGCCAAGATGATTGAGGCTTTCTCCATAAATGCTAGGACTGTTATGTTTTCATCCATGCTTGCAAAATAATATTAGAATTATGGCACTTCTGCTCAGTTGTAACGTTTTGTTTTGGATAGAATTCTCTTCTCCTATAGAGGCAATACCCAGCACACTGTCTAAATCAAATTGTTAGTCCCCACTAGAGTAGACCCACTGAAAGAAGAGGAAGCTGATAAAGTCATTTATATTCCAGAAGATTTAACTAAGTTCTCATTAATTTAATAGGTCTATATGTTACTCTAGCTGTGACTAACAATTTAGGCCCAATAATGTTGTGTTGCCTTAGCAACTACTGAATATCAGTAGTTCTAGTTTAGTTTGTTCCCCCCCCCCACAATTGTACACCTGTTCTCCTCAGAAATCTGGAGATGGCCCTAAGTCTCATATGTATTATGTACTTTTTAAAATGAAGAATTGGCTGTTGTTTGTTTGTTCTTAGCGATGCTTGGGAGAGTTCCAGATGCAATTGTGTTACTGTACCTGGTACAACATATTTTATTAACTGCATCCTCCCACTTACTATCTTAAAACTAGCTAAATGCAGATTCCTTAGCTTAACATTAATAATTTTTTCCTTGCGTACTGCATATGTTTGCTCTTTTGCTTGATGATGAGTTCTGAAGGACTCAAATGCTTGCACAGTATTTTGTGACCTTTGTTTGCTTAATAAAGATATTGCCCTATATGAATTTTGAATTTAAAATCTCTTTTGATAACCATTGCTCTTTAGTTTACTTGGCTACAAAGTTAGAGAATATTTAAACTTCTTGATATATTATAGATAGTGGCTCACGAGAAAGACAACCAAAAGACAAGCATCTGAGCTTTTTTCTTTTCATGAAATACTGTGGGGAATGTAGAAGTTTGAGGAAGCCCATTATTATTTTAGTTAATCTTATAGGCACTGTAATTTTCAGAAGGATAATCATATCAGTCCATTACATCAAAATAGCTGTCATATGGTATTAAAGACTAACACATTTATTGTGGCATAAGCTTTTGGGGACCTAGTCTGCTTCAAAATTACAACAGTCAAAAGGTGACTCGCTCCATGGTAGCTTACATCATCATAAACATTAGGCTGGTATCCTGTTCGACAGCTAATGAGATCACAACCCGGCCTTATGATCTCATAATTGTTGGCTATTCACATTTATGGTCATCAATGACTGAATGCAACCCCAAACTCTACCTTTTCTGCCTGACTGTGCCCTAACCAAAGGATTTTCAGGGAAAGAAAAAATGAAGTCTGCAGTATTCTGGTCACAGAACACACAAACAAGAAGCTGTAGCTGCATCCTGAGGGGTCCCTCCCTGTCTGTCTTTGACATATCACACAACTGGTAGAGCATGCAGATCTTCAGCACCTTGGAAATCTTCATTTGGGGTGCTGCCATGCTGAAAAGGTAGGGGTTTTTTTGGGGGGGGGATCATCAGATATAATTATGCCAGTGGAGTTCTGTTCCTGCAGTTATATCTGCTTATGCAAGATATCAGCCGTTAATCTTTAATATCTCCCGAGTCCTTGTTTAGGCATGGTAAGTTTCCTTTAACACTATTTATGCATACTTAGTTATCTAATAATATGAAGGCATTTTCCCTTACTTTGTGCACCTAGACTGTGTTTCCAGAGCATGCTTGCAGTCTCCCCCAAACCAAGATGTCCCCAAGACAAGAGGTACAGAAAGAATGATTAAGTAATAAACACCCATTAAGATTTCATACATAGTATTCAAGAAATCATCACAGATCAGGAGTAACAAAGTACAATTTAGGAAACCCAAATCCTCCATGCAAACACATGCATCTTCAGCGAAAGCTGAGTTGCACCCAGTCACTTCTGATACACATCTAAAGGTACCTAAACAGAATATCTACTGTGTGCTATCAAGTCTTTCATGACTTACAATAACTCTAAGGCAAACCTATCACGGGGTCATCTTGGCAAGAAGAGCTTTCCATGGTTAAAAAAATAAAGCTTTGAATAGACACCATGGTCTTGAGCATAAATATTTACTGGCATGCTTGAGTGCTGCAGAAATGCTTGTGTACATTGCTGTACAGTCCTCATGGTTTTTAAAGGAGGAGATTTAAGGAGAGACAGAAAATGGGACAAATTTCTGGAAGACAACGAGCAATACCTCCCAGTCAAAACTAATATATACTCCCTCCAGTATGAAAAATATTATGCCTCTCAGTTACTGTGGAGTACATGTCCTGCTTGTGGGCTTCACATCATCCGCTACTGGGCCACTGTATAAACAGAATATTGGACTAGATATGCTTTGGTCCAATTTACTTTGGCTCTTATGTAAAAGGCCAGGCACTTAACAGCCACTTTATGTTGTTACATCGTTAAAATGGAGAATATTTTTAAGCTATATTGAAAGCATGAAATACAATGTAGGGAACTATCTCCCCAGTAAAATACATGTGCTGATATACTACAGAAAAAAATTAAAGGTCAATCTACAGTGTATTATTACAAGCTGCTTAGACCCAAAGGGAACTTGTGCCAAAACATGGTCACACTTTCCTCTCCGCCTGCTTTTCTGGTTGTTAAAAGTGCTTGCAGGGGTGGCATCCAAACCAGAAGCAGATGTTAACAAACACATTGTCTCTTTGGTACTGAAAACAAGAACATATAGGAATGTTCCCCCTGCAGTTTCCTTAAACTGGGGTTATGGCATCATCCTAGTTCAGGATCCTGTTTCATACCATCTGTTCTACACAGTAATGTTCTTGATACTCTGCTGTGTCAAATTCTACTACAGATGGCAATGCCTCTTTAAATATGCTTATGTGGAAAGAGCATAGGCAATTGAAAGATGTATAAAATGGTATCAAAACTTAAAATAATGAAATAAAAGATTTCAGTATATAGTAGTCAACATTTTTACATTGTTGCAGAGTCTATATGCAGATTAGAAAATATTTCACACTTGGTCAAGCCTTTTTACATTATTTCAGTGCAGAAAATTCATACTTCTGTGATTCCTCTAGGGAGAGGATCAATGTAAGCTGGAGTATTTCACAGAGCCATGGAAAAAAACCAGTAGTGGTATCAGATCACCTGGCAAAGTGCAATCAAAATAAACACCTATGACATGATGCAGCTCTTCAGTTTAGCTAAAGGGAGAAAGAGTTTATGCTAATTTACCTTAGATTTATGATCACTGTAATTTGCAGTAACCCTTTATGTGTCTACTCAGAAGCAAGTCCCACTATATTTAATGGGACATGCATCCTGGTTAGGTCAGAGGGAGACAGCCTTTGATGTTTTATTTCTTTCCTTCTACTGTGCTGCAGTCAAAGTCTAATTTATAGTAGTTGCCATTCTTGTAACTGAATAACCCTCTCAAACTCAAAGTACTTGTAAGCTTAAGATTAGTTGAAGCTATTCTTATAGTACTAGTTTAAGCTATTCATTCGTTTTGAAGAAGCACTTCACCACTGAATTTTGCCAATCTGAAGCAGATCAGGTTTTCCCTGCATGCAAATCAAAGGTGAAACACCAATAAAAGTAAAATACAAACTGGGTCTTGGAGGCAGTTCACTATACTAGGAGGACCTGCTGTGTGACAGTTAGCAGCAAGCAGGCCCTATGGTTTCTCAGATTTGGTTTCATAGTATAGCTATAGATCATCATTGCAAATTCTTCAGCATTGTTATGAAAACTATGAACGGCTTTCTTCAGTGCTTTTCATTGTCTTCTTTTCAGGATCAAAATGAGTGCTTTCATACAAAATCTTGTTTTTTATTCCTTCTTGAATCATGCGTTGCTGAATTCTTAATTTTGCATTATTGTACCTACAATAGATCCTTAAGAAAGAAAAACAAACACAAAAACTTGCATGATCCCTTCTCCTACTTTATAGAATAAAAATTCTAATACTCATCTACTCATCAAATTTTATCATATCAAACCAGCTAGTACTTCAGAGATGACAAATGTTTTTACAGATTTTTCCCCTCAGCTAATGGAATTATCTGAATAGGTCTGTGTATGTGTGTCTCTGTACTATTTATTTCTGATTTTAAGTTTAGGCTGTGAGATCTGAAAAACAGTCCTTCCATCCCATATCTTCTGGTTTGCACAAATGTATGTTGTTGGGGCTATTTTCAACATCTGCACCCAGCAGCTGAAGGAGCAGAGGAATGCCTACTGTTTTCCTTCCTACATGTACCCATTTTAAAAAGTGATATTACAAGGAAAGCACTGCTATGTAAAACATAAAAGCTGCTTTCTATAATAGGGAAATCAAATATAAGGTCTATATGGGAAAACATGCAAGAAAATTTTATGTGTATAAATATCAAGGTATCTGACATAGAACTGAATAGATGAATATATCACCTATGTAAATATCTGAAAAAGCAAGAGACAACAAGGAATCCTGGAAATTTGCAGGGAAGTGCATATCTATCCCTAAGAATACTCTAGCATTTTTCAGCATGTGTGTGGCTGCAAGAGTATGGTAGTATTCAAATTTACAGGCAGCCTCATAATTACAGAAACATAATACACACCAACATCCCAGTGTTGTCAGGATAAAACCTCCCACTCCAAAGTCACAGGATCGTCTCACTCTGCCTGAGTGGAGAAAAGAATAACTTATTTATATTAAAGAATGTAGACAGACATAGCAATTAACAATATAGAAGAAACACAAAACGGATTTAAGAAATATTTAAAAGATAATTTCCTAAATTAAAGCCAGCTTTGGATATTCTGCAGGAGACTTATTAAGACTATACAGGGACCAAAGCAATTGTGTTTAACCACAAAATTAAATAGCAGATGATTGTGAATAACTTGACAAGCACACTTAGATCAGATAAAGCTGAGAGAATGGAATAAAGCGTAAACAGGACAGCCTGTTTTTTTACAAATATGTGAAAATACAGGCTTAGTAGCTGTTGGGGGCAAGAGATATAGCTTCCACTGAATAAAATTAATTTATCTTAGTTACTGAGTCAGTTGACAAGATATATTTATGAATAGTTCAACTGTTTGGAAGTTCAAAGAACTGTCAGTTTACAAAGTTTGTGTAATTCTTTGTGCACAAGAGAAAGAATGCAACATTTTGAAATGCTGATCAATTATTATGCTAAGCATATCACAGTAGGGAACCGTTCTTAAAAGAGCACAGAGCACAGGAAGGCAAAGTGGAAATACAGAAATATACAAAAGACTCCACAACCTTTACTTACTAGTTGCCAGAAAGTGTCCAAGGCCCACTGTGAGACCACCCAAAGATCCATAGAGCACTGATTCTCGAGCACAAGGGACATTTTTGACATCAAGTATTCCCAGCAGCTTAAAAGACTTGAAAGAAATTAAGTATATCACATCAAAATAGTCTCACAAATTAACACAGTTCTATTAACTAGTTTTCTAGCAAACATGTGGGACCAAGAACCGTTCAACAGAAGTGCCAGATTCATATCAAAACAAAGGATTCCTGTCCCTTTAGCAGTTCTGTAGAAGGGAGAACTGCAGCTTCTTCCTCTGAACTACAAGGACAGAAAAAGATGCACCTGAAAAAGTGGCTGACACACTTGTTATATGAGATTGGTCTACCTTGTTAATCATTGTTATAATATACTAGGTTTTTAAGAAAAGCATTTTTGCCATGCCATCCTGTTAGTCAAAATTTTCCTTGTTGTTGGGTGGCATTGCTTGGTCACTAGCATGGGATACATCTCAATAGACAAAATATGCATCAGATCACCTCAGTCATTTGAACAGTTAATTCTTACCTTGCAGGCTAGAAAGGGTTGGTAAAAAGAAGATCATCACTTTGGAGTATGGAAACAAGGACAACTGTATAAGAACTATGTCTGGACAGCAGAAGCATGCCCTTACTGATTCTGCTGGATGTCATTATGGCACATGATGTCATCAGCTCATCATGCTTCTGGGTCATTGTACTAGATTGGAAAGCACCACACTGTGGTGGTTCTCACACATTCTGCAGAGTCTTTATGTTCTGGCTTACAGTTACAGGAAACTGCTGGATGACTGAGGTATAACATTGCCAGCTGCTGCTGACATCTAGTTGTTTCTTCTTTTATAAAGTTTTGAGTCTTGTACTAGTGTCTGGACCTTGCAGTGTGTTGAATGAGAGTAAGTATACCAAAACAATATCAACATGAAAGAAGTGTTAATGGTTGAGGGGTTCATTAGATCAAGGAATGAGCGTACGGCTGGCTCTTAATGGGGATATACCCCTCTCCCTTAAGGCTCAGATTTGCAGCATGGGGTTTCTCCTAGAACTCGTGCTGCTCCTGGATAACAAAGTGGCAGTAACACCTGGAGTGTCTTTTGCCAAAGTAAGTTATCACCCTGAGCACCACCTTTGCCAGGACATAAATAATTTAGCTATGATTATTAATGTTGTGATAACAGCCACACCTTTGGAAAAATAGAGACCCCACATGCAGTAGTGATTTCAGCACTGGAAAACAACTCTAGAGACCAGGGATCGAATCCTTTCTTAGCCCTGTTAACCCACTGGGTGACTTTGGGCAATTCACACTCTCTCAGCCTCAGAGGAAGACAAAAGCAAAATCTCTCTGAACAAATCTTTTTAAGAAAACCCCTACAATAGGGTCACCATACGACAGAAGTCAGAAACAACTTGAAGGCACACATCAAGGAAACCACCAATCCCTCATTAAGCATGTATTTCATTATCTTAATTGGCTCTCAGTTGGTTTCCAGGCCTATTTCAAAGTTCTGGTTTTGATTTGACACTATCCTGGGACCATTATATCACAAGACCACCCTCTTCTCACATAAGACTATCTACTTCAGGACAAATTCTGGGATGCTATTCTGTAGAGTCATCTCAGTCTGTGAAGTACATTGGATGGCTGTGCAAAACAGGACCTGTCAGTGATACAATCAATTATGTAGAACTCTCTCTCAAATGTGACCTGTTTCATTCAGTTATTGAACCAACAATGGCAGATAGAATTATTGCAGAGAATATGCTGCCAGTAGCTTTGATGCATTTTTGTTTAATGTTGCACATAAGATTTTTTTCAAAAAAAAATGTGTGGGGGGGTTGTAAATTCATCTCAGAACACAACTGAAAGGTGGCATAAAAATGATTGTTTCAGATGTACTAAGAGGCACTTCAAGTCATCTTGTGGATTGGGGGAAGTGACAAGATACATGGCCTGAGCGTTGGACTACAACCCTGGAGACCAAGGTTCAGTTCTCCGCTCGGTCACGAAAACCCATGGGGTGGCCTTGGGTGTGTCATACACTCTCAGCCCCCAGAAACCCCAGTGGTAGGTTCGCCTTAGGGTCACCATAACTCAGAAATGACTGAAAGACACACAACAACAACCAGATATTACTGGAGAAAATATTTCTGGAAAAAACTGCTCCATGGTTTCCAAAGTTGCCATTATTAGTTTAGGTGTCGACCTAGCACTGCTGCATAACTATGCTTGTTTAATGCATGTGTGTGTGTGTCTTCACATTATTGGTCAATTTATGGCAACCCCATGAATTCCACAGGGTTTTCTTAGGCAAGGAATACTCAGATGTGGTTTTGTTAGTTCTCTTCTCTGAAACATAGCCTACAAAACCTGGTATTTGTTGGTGGTTTCCCATGCAAGTACTATCCAGGGCTGATCCTACTTAGCTTCCAAGATCAGATGGGATCTGGTGCCTTCAGGGTATTTAGGCATGCTTGTTTAATTGTCGGGTGCCTTCAAGTTGTTTCAACTTATGGTGATCCTAATGCGAACCTATCACAGGGTTTTCTGGAAGCTGAGAATCTGTGATGGGCCCAAGGTCACCCTGTGGGTTTCCACAGCCAAGAGTGCGAACTGAACCCTGGTCTCCAGGGTTGTAATTGAACACTCAAAGCACTATACCATCTGGGATCTCTGCCTCTTTAATACTTGCTGCTTAATACTTGTTCAGTACATACGAATACAAAGAATATTAAGAATTATTTTATGAGCAGCAAAAACAGGTCTGTTAAAAGCCTAACTTTCAATGTATTTCCTACTATTTAAAAAGCAAGAGCATAAAAGAAAAAGAACATTTTGGGTTTCGGAGATGCTGTTATTTTGCCATAGAGAAATGAGCCCAGCACCAATTTTGATGACCATCTATCAGTAAAGCTATAGTTTTCTAAGATTCTTTTCAAAGCTATATGTAAACATGTAGTATACATAAATATGTAAATTGTATTTTGCAAAACATTATTCTAAACTTTTTAAACAGAAGAAGAAACAGGACAGCAATTTCACATAATCTAAAATTGGGGAAACTAAAGATGACTTTTCAATCTTTTAGTGAGAGTTTTTCTGACATCTTCCTCTCCAGTGTTGTTTGGTGGCAGGGAGAAAGTCTGTTAGCAACTTTGGACAAAATGCTATTTTATGGACAATTCTAGGAGCACTTCCACCCTCTGGTTACAAAACTGGAATATGTAGGTGGAATCAAAAATGAAACCCAATTGCTAGTCCCAGATAGAGCACACCAGTTAAATTCAACTTGCCTTGTGGTGACCTCCATGAATTTCATAGGGTTTTCTTAGGAAAGGAATAATCAAGAAATGATTTAGCCAATTCCCTCCTCTGAAACACAGCCTATAGCAATTCCCTGGCGGGGAGAGGCGGTGGGTCTCTCATTCTAGTCAAGGCTGAACTTGCTCAGCTTCTAAGATCAGACAAGATCTGGGGCTGTTATTCAGGCCAGCCTGTCCGCCTTCCTCTGAGGCTGAGAGAGCGAGACCTGCCCAAGGTCACCCAGCGGGTTTCCAGGGCCGAGCGAGGATTCGAACCCAGGTCTCCAGAGGGGCTCAAATCACTACGCTACAGTAATACAACGGGGGGGGCTCAAATAAAAGGATTCGAGAGCGTACTGTAACTGGACTAGGTTGAGCCTAAGAACTGGTTGCTGCGCCTGCTGCTATCACAGCATCAGATTTTAGCGAAGCTGTACGTGAAACTTTGGGGCTGAGAGACGACGCCCAGCTCAAATGATCCTAAACTCATAAAAGCACGATTACACTCCCGCGCCTGCAAAAACCAGCTATTTCCTTCGGATAAACCACAGCCCCTCGTAGACGCAAACATAAAAGGAACCCAGCTCCCTCTGCGCGAAAAGACGCCGGAGCGGCAGAACCAGGCGACCGCTCACCGCTCCTCCCGTCACATTCACACCCACTTGCCTTCTCCGGTGTCTCGTCTTCTCCCTCGCCCGCCATGACAGAGAAGACTTCTTCTCCCTCCCCGTCCGCAGAGCTTTACCAGCGAGCTGAAAACCTGAGAGGCGCAGAGCGGCCTCAAGGCACGAGCGGCCGCTCTACCCCTCCACGTCTCCTATCTGTCTTTTTTCCTAAAATGGCTCCTCCTTTATCTCTATGGTGTGCGGGGAGAGGACCGACGCCATTTTAGGTCCGCAGAGGAGATTTGAAGCAAAAATCCTTTGTTCAGCGAGATGGGTCACGGAGCAGCGCGCGCTCCCGCTCTCGCACGCGCCTTCTCTCTTTCGACGTGCGTGTCTGGGCGGGCGCGCGCGCTGGTTCTTTCGGCTCTGGCCCGCCCTCCCTCTCTCCCTCGTGCGCGCCGCCAAACGTCTCGTCAGGGACGTTGCGCGCTCTGTGGAGGAGGAAAGGCGGAGACTGTTGTGGGGAGGGAGGTGTGAAGGAATTAGGCCGCTGATGTTGGTGAAGCCCGTTTGGGGCGGGAAGGCGGCCCCAAATGTTATCTTATGGAAGTGGTCGCGTTGCTTGCTGAAGCGTTGCGTTTTCTTTTGCATTATGGTGAGAATATTTATTGTAAGCTGGCTTTTGAGAAAGCCAAGGAAGAGCCAGCGTGGCATAATGGCTTCAGCGTTGGACTATGACTCCCTTTCGGCCATGGAAACGTAGAACATTTCCGCACTAGACTGTTATAGCGCTATTATTCCACTTTCAACATCCTATGGAATCCTGGGGTTTGCAGTTTAGGGAGGGGCCTTTGAGGATTCCGTAGGATGTTGAAAGTGGAATAATAGCCCTATAACAAGTCTAGTGTGGAAATGGCCTCACTGGGTGACCCTGAATAAGTCGGGAGTATCAGATGAAGTCAAAGGCAAAACTAAATCTGAACAAAATCTTGCCAAGAAAACCCCATGATAGGTTCTCGGTGTCGGCATTAAGTCGAAAAGGAGTTGAAGCTGCCTGTGGTCCCATTTGGGAGGAAAGTGGGATATAAATAAAATAAATTATTAATAAATATACAATACAACATAAGAAAGAATAGCCCATCTTTTCTTGGGACAGAAAATTTTTGGTGGTTTTCATCAGGGAGCTTAGACTCTATAAATAACTTCTTAAACCAGAGAAACACACTTAAAACCCCCTAGAAAGTTGGGTTAGGGGGCAAATTCTTTCACTGTATCTCTCAGCCTAACAGTGTTACCTCGGTAGCACGCTTGGTCTAAGATAAAAGGAAGGCAGAAAAAAATGTGTCAAGGATGAACAGCAGGTAGAAGGTGTGTCATACTTGTGGAAAGATGGGATGTTAGTGCCTTTTTAAAACATTATAGATCTCTATAACCCTTTCAGATTTTTCCTTTACTGGATGTTGGATGCTGGATGCTAATTTCTCAGTATTGATCAACATAGTTAAAACACATATAGTAGATTAAGGCCTTTATTTTGATTCACCATAATATCATTTGTTTTCTCTAAAACTCTCCATCCAGGTGAGATTTTAAACAAAATTGGTAGTGGGAAGATAAATGGTTGGCATTCAGCACATATAAATCTTAGTAGCAAACTCCAGTGGGCTTATTCTCAAACGAATTTAACCTGAAACTACAAAAAAATGAGCATAAAATGTAGTTGTTTATATGCCTACTGAAAAGTGAGCTCTGTTGAGTTTATGGAATTTACTCTGAGCGAAGTTGTATAGATTTGCAGCCTTAGGGCATAATTCTCATGCCAAGGTGGCCAAGGGCAAGTTATACCAAGACCAGCTCACTTGAAGCTGTGCTGCATCCAAACTCAGGCTGGGGTTTTGGAAATTAGTTGAAATAGCCCTTAGCCTAACTTTATGCTGGAATTATGGCTCTGCCCAGACCTGAAGAAGTTTGCAACTTATGTACGGTAACTCAGCTCTTTTCTGATCCCACCCTCATTGGCCTTTTTGTTTGTTTGTTTGTTTGTTCTGCCAGCTGATCTTAACCATTGTTTTAAAATGAAATTTAGGAAGAAATTAAAAACTTGGGCTTTACAGGTCTCATTTTGCACCAAAGGCTGATAGGACAGAGAAGAATTTGTCTTGCGGTTCTGATGATGTAAAATCTGGTAGTAATCTGGATCTTTCTTTAGCTGTGAGCAAAACACGCATGTTCTGTCCTGATTCCTATGTACAAAGTGAGCACATGCATTTGGGATCTCAATAGCCATGTCACATCAAGGGCAGGTTACACTTAAGGCAACTGGAGTTGATACTGATACAGTAGACTAGAGTTTAGGATCAAGAATGTATTATACACAATCACAATATTTGAATTATTACAAAAATGAGATTGATTACACCAGTAGCATTCTCCTTTTACTCACAGTTCTTCAGTTAACAAGACAACCAAGGGAGTAAGGGATGAGGAGAGCAAGAGGTGCCAGACAGGTGCAAAGCCAGCTTGACTTAGAAAGGAAGAGTTCACAATACAAACAGGAGAGGGGATGAGTTCTTGGAAATGCTGTGATAACATGATGATCCTTAGGGAAAAGTTTTTTTGGGAAGGTAACTGTATTGTACTGTACATACAACAAAATTCAAAATAAACACTGCAGTGATATCATTTATTGGATCAACTGAAATAGGGTCTATCCAAAATATATTTCACATCTTTTGGTTGCCCTAATAAAATATGTCCCTGTGGTATATATTTTGGATTTTGTTTTCATATGACCCAATACAACTGCTCCCAAATCTTTTTTTGGATTTGAAGAGACCACATTTAGCTGCTGAAAAAGAAGAATCCTGACCTAACTGGGCCTCATTGTTTGTGCTTTAAAAAAACCCCCTCCAAGTTCACTTTAATTGGGATGATTTATTAACTACAACATCTAAATTAATTTCCAGATGTGCAGAAGCAGAAGCTCCTTGAGAGATTCACTGTACTCTGCATACTTCACACTGGAAATTACTTTTGGCCTTGGGAGGACAGATACAACCCCATGGCTCAAAGGGCGTTAATCTGGTACTACCAATGGAGAGGGAAATTTTATTGTGTTTCCTTTACTGCCTTTATTTCTAATCTGCTCAAGGCCAATAAAGAATTTGGCCTCTATCCACACTGACTCTCCTGGAGACCATCTTAACTCTTAAGGAAACATCTCAAGCAAGATGCAGATCTTTGACATTATTATTTTTTCTCTGCTAAATCATATTAACTATCTGTGCCTGTTGAGGAGGCCAATGTGTTTCGAAAGCAAGCATGATGTATTTTGTTAATTAAGGCTAGCAGATTTGCTGTAGCACAAGCTTTGGTCATGTATAGCTCAAATAGTTAAAAGAATGTTAATTAACTGGTTATGGAAGAATTCCATATTTGGATGCAACAGAATTTTTTTCTCCTATTTTTGGCAAGAAAAAAGATGCCCTGTGGCAGGTAACAGAATTTAAATTAAAACATTACAATTCAGTTGAAGAATAATTTCAGTAATTTCCCTATATGGCTGGACATATTGCAAGATATTGTTGATATATCATCAGATGACATGGCTCATTACTGAACACAAGAAAGACCATGTTACAGATGGGTAGACTCTATCAAGAAAGCCACAAGTTAGAGTCAACAAGGCCTTAACAGGGCTGAGATATCTTGGAGGTTGCTCATTTGTAGGGTCACTAGAAGTTGAAGCCAGTTTGATGGAAATCAACAACAAAATATGCCAGAGGCAGTAATTTAGTTGGCTCAGTAGTTAACTATTGTCATAGCTTTGTAGCATAATGTATCTGAAGGATCAGCTTGTCCCATATGCATGCACCTTGGCTGAGGTCTGAGTTCCTCCTCAATCTTAGTTATGGAAACTAGCCATGGTGAAGTGCTCCCTTTTGCTCACATCTCACTTGTAGAATTCTCTTTCCAGAGTGGCTCATTATGCTCACTTTGTTGCCTATTCTGCTGAAAATGAAGGGGCTTGTTTTTCCAGGCTTCTTAAATTTTTTAAAAACTGATGCGCCGGGCAATCTATCCGTTTAGAGAGAAGTTCAACATTTCCAAAGTGCTTGTTTTGGCCATTTCCAAAGCTCATAGTAGCATTTCTGCTTTTTCTCTGTTCCCTTAGCTTTAAACTAATTTCTTCCCATTGCATGTATAAGACTGTATGTTTAAAATTTTAAAAGCTTGATCTTTACATTTATAATTGTATTATGTCTTTAGTTCAGTGATGATGATTCTGTGGCTCTTGTTCACTTTGTTTTTGTGATTGTGGCTAAGTTTAACATCTTATTTGTTATTTGTTGCTATAATTTGACATTTATTTATGTGACTTTATTTTTTTAAGTTGTCATGCAGAAAGCCTTTGTAGTGGGACAACTAATACATGCAATAAATGAATAAAGAAATAATTTTTGCTCTTATGAGATAATGCATGCATTTTGACATTGAAAGGTGATGTCAAATGGACTAATAATATACTGCCAATTATAACTGATGCTTATTATTATAGTATTTTTCTTGCATTAATGGTTCTTCTCTTGTAGTTCTGTGGTATAATGTGAAACAGAAATAAGGTATGTGGAAAAGAACAGGATGGTAACATGATAATATAGAGTATATACTTGCGAGTTTGAAAGCATTCATTTTTCTGCATCAATACAGAGTCCAGTATGTTCCCATAATAAGATAGGCTGCTCATCTGTAAAGAATGAATACAGATTGAACATTGTTTGGGCATGAGCTTAACTTCTAGTGTATGGAGAAGTGTACTGTTGTCAGCCACACAGAATTATGAACAAGAGAAATAAAGTAAAGGAAATAAACTTGATTTGGGCTTAGGGCCTTGAGGTCAAATAATCTCTGTTGGGTTAGGAATGTAAATCGGGCAACTCCTAGGCCAGAATTACTAGTATTGAATGCCAAAGTGTACTTTGATGTCCGATACTGGTAGAGACCTAACTAAAGCCATTTCCGCAATACACTGTTATAGTGCTATTATTCCACTTTTGATATTCTGTGGAATTCTGGAGTTTGTAGTTTACTGAGGCCAAAGAGCCCTCTGGCTGAGAATTCTAAATGCCCCTCCCTTAACTGCAAACCCCAGGATTCCATAGGATGTTGAAAGTGGAATAACAGCACTATAACAGTGTGGAAATGGCCTAAGTATATCCATTATGGGTGGAATTATGGCTTTCTTTCAAAAAGTTGCTCAAGAAGATTTCCCAGCCTTTTGCAGTAGGTTTTAGCAGAAATGGGTGTCACTGATTCTGGCAGAAGCAGCAAGATCCAGTGGAAATACAGCACTGGATGCTGGGCGTATTCTTAGTCACATTATTGCATTTGTACATGGAAGTATGTAGTATTTATTTTACCAAAATTTGTCAAGAACACATTGGTGGCATAGCTGTAAAAAGGTGAAGACAATTTCAGTGTTGTTTAAAATATCAAATTCTACAGACTAGCATTAGGCTTCTTGGAAAATATTTTAAAGATACTAAGGGACATGCAAAAATGGACTAAATTAAACTTACTGTTTTTAGGAAAAATTAATGCTTTTAAAATGTCTCTACTATCTAAACTTATGTTTCTTTTCCAAAATCTACTAATAATTGGAAATGGGAGAGTGTTTAAAGAATGGGAAAATGAGCTTCGAAAATTTATTTGGTTAGGCAAAAAACCAAGAATAAGATTTAAAGTATTACAGGATGCAAAAGACAGAGGAGGGATGGAAGTACTGTCCTTGAAGAGGTATTATTATGCAAGTTGTTTAAATTGGATGAAAGATTGGATTATATTAGAGAAATCTACTTTAAAAGATCTGGAAGAAACAGATAATAGATTTGGATGGCACGGTTAGTTCTGCTATAATAAAATACCTGTGAATGAAGATTTTAATAATCATTGCATCTGGAAAACTTTATTAAACGATCTGGCTCCAAATAAAACAGAAATATTACACAAAACTCCCAATTTGGACATCCCCTAAAGAAGCTTATAAGAGTGCACCGACGAAGCAAGGAAAGCCTTTGACTTATCAAGATATAATAAAATGGGAAAGAAACAATCCAAAAATGAAGTGGATAGAAGAGTTAAAAGCTGAAGGTCATGAGCTAAACTGGTTCCCTTGGTGCCAGTTGAAAGGTACAAGATGGACCAAAAACTATATGATTTTGAAAGACAAGAAAATTAGCTAAATCAACTTTTGAAAGAACATCAACAGAATCTCAAAGCTTTACAAATTACTATTAAAAAGGTACTTTGAATCTGAGTCAATAAAAGAGTCAATGATTAAGTGGGCCCAAAATATAGGTTGTCCAATGGAGTTAGAGGCATAGGAACAAGTATGGAGAACGGACATAAAATTCAAATTTAAATTTAAGAGAAAATTATGTAGGTAGTATATGACTCCTGAAAGACTTCAAAAAATAACCAAAAATGGGGATGCGAAGTGCTGGAAATGTGGGGAAAAGGTGGGGACTTTTTTTCATATGTGGTGGACTTGTTCTAAGGCTAAGAAATTTTGGAAGTGAATTCATGATGAAATTCAAAAAATCTCCAAAGGCAGTTTTGAAATGGTACTAGAATTCTTCTTCGTGGTCTCTGTGCCTTCATACACTAGGAGCTTTAGCGCCTGCGCGGTAGCGTTCGGAAACTTCTAGAGCTTGTTCGCTTGGCGGGAACCCCTCCCCCACGCCGGTACTGCGCATGCTCCTCCCGCCGAGCAACGGTCTCTCCTCAGTTCTTTCTCGTCCGCCGCCGCGTACGGAAGGTTCTTCAGTTTGTTCCTCTCACGTTGTGCTTGGCTTGCTGTTTTTCACGGTTTTACGGACTTTCGGACTGTCTTTGACCTCTCTTTCGGACTCCCCCTTCGGTTTTTCGTCTTTTTGGATTTCGGAGTTTGGCGTTCTTCGTCTTATGTCTGCGCTCTTTAAGAAGTGCGTGTCCTGCGGCCGCAAGGTTGCCCTCAACGACGGCCATAAGGAGTGTCTCTTCTGTTTGGGTGAGTCCCACAACATCCGGACTTGCCCAATTTGCCGGGATTTTACTCCCCAAACTCTCCGCAACCGCTCCGCGAGACTCAAATCTTATTGTTGGGAACAGTCTCTGCGGGCGATAGACGAGACCTCCACTTCCAAGATGGCCGACAAGAAGACGACCACGCCATCGACGGTATCGGCGGCTGCCGTTCCGTCCACCTCGTCGGTATCGGGCTCGGTACCGGCGAAAACGCCGATCTCGGCGCTACCGAGGATCCCGAAGCTGTCGGCGGCTGCCAAGTCAGCAAAAGGATCCTCGACGGCGAGGAAGGCTGAGGCTCCCCTTACGGAGACGCCTGCTAAAAAGCGCCCTGCTCCGGACGGAGGCAAGGGCAAGGGCAAGGAGAAGAAGAAGAAGAAGAAGGAGAAGAAGCGCTCCCCGGCTGGGGACGTTCGACCCCCTACTCCTCCTCCTACTCAGCAGCCTTCCAAAGGGCGAGGCGAGTCCGTCGATCTCTCGGACGATGAGATTGAGGACGTTCCCCAACAGCGCCCGGACTCGCCTGTGGCAGACCCTCCAACCCTGGTGGAGGAGCGCCACCGCCCTCTTAGCCGTCGCAGGTCGGCCGACCTGCAGCAGAGAGAGCCCTCTGCTTCTCCGGAGCGGCGTTCGACCTCCAGGTCCCGGTCCCGCTCTTCCGAGCGTCCGGTGGCCTCGCCGCCTCCGAGGGAGACAAGAGAGGAACAACCTCGCTCGTCTGCCTCCAGATACACCTCGGCGCCCACGTGGCCAGGTACGCGAGGGAATCTGAAGGGAAAGAGAGCGCCCGGCCTCCTATCGGTCGCATTCGCCATCGTACCGGGATCGGTACCATCGTGGCCCGAGTCGCTGGGAGACCTTCCGGAGGTCCCGGTCACCTCGTCGACAGCGCGAATCGCGCTCGCCTAGAGGGGACGAGGCTCGGTACCGTCGACGCCGAAGCCGATTCCGTCCGGACCGCCGCTCCTTCAGCCGCTCTCCCTCTCCTCGATATCATAGGGCGAGGGAGCCTTCACCACGGTATCGGGCGATATCGCCACCTCCTAGGGTCACGGCAACGGCGACGCGCCCTACGGAGTCGGTGGTGACTGAGCGGGCTACGACGACGTCAGCCTGCCAGACTACCCCGGTCACCACCAAGAGGGTGAAATCAGTGGTCAGCCATCCCAAGCGGGACGCTGCTGCTACCACCGCCCCGGCTGCGGAGAAGCCTAGGAAGGCAACACCTGCGGCGACGAAGGAGCCGGAAAGCGAGCGGCGAGAGGACTCACCGAGCTCGGAGTCGTACGACTCGAGCGCGGAGTCAGAGGTGTCTGAGGCGGCCTCACAGGAGTCTCCTCCGCTGGGATTCGGGGACCCGATCCCAGATTCTGCTCCAGAGGACGTCCACCAGTTCTCTGCGATGCTGCTCCGCATGGCCACTACCCTCGGCCTTAAGATCGCCGATGCGGAGCCGGAGGACGACGATCCAGCCTTCTCCGTCTTCGAGGAGAAGCGACCTTCCACGGCCCCGCTGCCTCTCCTGCCCGGGTATCCAGACTGGTGAAGGCCGCCTGGGATAGACCGGCCTCGGCTCAGCCGATACCGCAGCGGTTAGAACACCTCTACAGGGTGCAGAAGGAAAACGCCGGTTATCCCCAATCACCCTGTACCGAACTCTGTGGTCGTCGAGTCGGCACAGACGAAGGGCTCCGGCAGGCAACACACCACCCCCCCGGACAAGGAGGGCAGGAAGTTGGACGCCTACGCAAGGAGGTTCTATTCAGCTGCCTCCTTGCAGATCAGGCTGTCCAACACTAGGCTTGCCTCGGGGCATCCCCTAAAAAAAGTGCTCGATCGCCTGCAACCGGCGATGGAGGCGGTACCGGAGGACATCCGCCAAGCCTCCTCCGTGATCTTCAATGAGGCTATCTCCATCGCTCGGCACCAGATGGCCTCCTCCCGGCACGCAGTGGAGATCGCCTCCCGGGTCAGGCGGTTTTCCGTCGGCCTCCGCCGCCATGCTTGGCTGCGACCGGCCGACATCCAGGAGGACACCAGAAGGAGGATTGAAGATCTCCCCTTCAACGGTAAAGGGCCCCTTTTCCTTTCCGTCCACAGACGAAGCTTTGGAAAAATCTTGTCAAGGCGAGACTGACCGAAAAAAAGATCGGGCTGCAGCCGGCCACGCAGGCCCGCAGGGCCTCCACCTTCCGCCCATCCTGGCGACGATCCTCCACCCGCCCTTCCAGCGTTCGGCCCAGTCCCGGAAGTCGAGACCCGTCCTCCGGGGCCCTCGGCCAGACGCACGATTAGGCGGCGCCCGGCTTCGTCGAAGAAGTCCCTTTCCCCCGGGAAAAATCTCGGTTTTGACGTGCCTGGCAGGACCCACCAATACCCACTCTTCAGCCTACCATCAGCGCTCGGAGACCGACCGACTCCCCGCTCGACACCTAGCGGAGTGGCAGTATGTCACTACGGACTCTTGGGGGGCTTTCCATCGTCCGCTTGGGGACGCCATCGAGTTTTCCGAATTCCCCCTCGCGGCGTTTACTACTCCACGCCGTCGAGGGCCCCCCTCCTGGAAGAATAAAACCCCCCTCCAGAAAGGGGCGATCGAGCGGCTCCCCCAAAGGGGGCCAAGACCACCGGCTTCTTCTCCAGGTACTTCACGGTACCGAAAAACCCCACGGGACCCTCCCGGGCCCATCCTAGACCTCAGAGGGGTGAATACCACATCCGCCCCAAAAGGTTCAAAAATGGTCACGAACCCTCCATCCTACCCTTCTTACATCGAGGGGACTGGTTCCCCCTCCCTCGATCTCCGAGACGCAACCTTTCCCTATCGCCATTCGCCCGCAGCACAGACGGTACCTCCGCTTCGCAGTCGACGACCCCCTTTTAAACCAGTACAAGGTGCTGCCGTTCGGACTCTCGACTGCCCCAAGGGTCTTCACCAAGTGCATGGCCCCGGGGTATCCTACCTGCGGACGAAGGGCGCTTCCGCTTCCCCTACCTCGACGATTGGCTTTTGGGGGCGCCCTGCAAACAGAGACTTTACCACGACGTCCACATGACGTTGCCTCCTGACCCGCCTTGGTCTACAAAGTGAATCCGAAAAACCCCCACCTCGAGCCGGCGAGGATCTTGGACTTCATCGGGGCGACGCTCGACTCGACCTCCCCCAGGGCGACCTACCAGAGTCTCGAGCACAAACCTTCACCCGGGGCCGCCGCTCACGCTCGAGGCCCCCGACGTTATCTGCGAGAAGCGTCCAGCAGCTCTTGGGCTACATGGCTGCAACCCCCTGTGCATATCTCGCCAGGCTGAAGAAAGACCTCTTAAACACTGGTTCCCCCGATTTCCCCCCCTGCGAGACGAACAGACACTCCGACTGCAGCTGCCGGGAGACGTCCGTATCCCCCCGATGGTGGCAGTCGCGATGCAAACTCATGTAGGGATGCCTTTCCAAAAGCCGACACCGAAAGGGGACGGTAACGACCGACGCCTCCCTGATGGATGGGGTGCCCACTGCGGGGACTCAGAGTCCGCGACAGATGGACCGACGACGAACCGCTCTCCATATAACGCGCTGGAGCTGCTCGCCGTCTGAAAGCCCTACGGGCGTTCCGCCATGCCGTGGCGGGGCGCACGGTCCTGATTCTGACGGACAACACCACCGCCGTCTGCTACATCAACAGACAAGGTGGGACTCATTCCACGACCCTGCTCGACATCGCGCTCGACCTGTGGGAATGGTGCATTCGCCTGCACACGCATCCCGTGGCGGTTCACCTGGCCGGGCAGGAGAACACCACGGCAGACGCCCTCAGCAGGGACACCTCATCCCATCACGAATGGTCTCTCTCCGGAGAGGCGTTCAGACTGATTCGGGACCGCTGGGGCGAACCATCGATCGACCTCTTCGCGACCAGGGAAAACGCGAAGTGTCGCCGATTCTGTTCCAAGCGGGCCACGATCGTGCCTCCATCGGGGACGCTTTCCAGTTTCCGTGGACCGGGGAACCCCTTTACGCGTTCCCGCCGTTCCCGCTGCTCGGCCGGACGATATCAAAGATCCTCGCCGACCGAGCCGACGCGATCCTGGTAGCCCCGTACTGGCCGAGGCAACATTGGTTCGCACCCCTGCTACAAGCCGCACGAGACGACCTGCTCCGGTTGCCACCGACACCGGACCTGCTCTCCCACTCCGGCGGCCGAGTCCTCCATCCGGACCTGCCACGCCTGGCCCTCCATGCCTGGAGGATATCGCATTAACGATCCCGTGCTCGGTACCGTCCTCGTCGCGGCCAGGAAGGAATCCACCCGTCGCAACTATCAGTACAAGTGGCGACGCTTCCTGACCTTCGCTAACGAGAGGAGTGAGCCGGTATCGCCCGCGGGGCTCTCGACCGTCCTGCACTTCCTCCTGCACCTCCGGCAACAGGGCCTGGCGTTTCCATCCCTGAAGGTGTATCTCTCCGCGATCGTGGCATACCAACCGCCACGATCTGCTGCCTCGACCTTCTTCAGGAACGATACCGTTAAGCGGTTCCTGAAAGGACTTCATCATCTCTACCCGCCGGTATCGCCGCCGCTACCGCCGTGTTCCCTCTCGCTGGTGCTCTCGCAGCTGACGAAGCCGCCCTTCGAGCCAATGGCGACCTCGGATGACAGGCTCCTGACAATGAAAACTGCCTTCCTGGTAGCGGTGACCTCAGCGAGGCGAGCGGGTGAGATCACAGCTCTTCGTTCCGATGAGCCCTTCACGGTCTTCCACAGGGACAAGGTGGTCCTGAGACCTGACATCTCGTTCCTGCCAAAGGTGGTGTCCAGTTTCTATCTCAACCAGGACATCATCCTGCCTGCCTTCTTCCCGAACCCGACGACACCGTTGGAGCGGTCCCTCCACTCCCTGGACGTGCGTCGGGCATTGGCTTTCTACAAGGACAGGACTGCTTCCTTCCGACAGACGCCGCATCTCTTTGTTTGCTATGGGCGACGTCGGAAGGGCCTAAAAGTGTCCACCCAGCGCTTCTCCAAGTGGGTGGTGAGGACTATTGAACTGGCGTATGAGCTCGCGAGGAAGCCTCCGCCAGTCCTGCTTCGAGCCCACTCCACCAGAGCTGTGGCTACTTCTGCGGCCCTCCTGCGAGGAGTTGACCTGCATGAACTCTGCCGTGTGGCGACCTGGTCCCAACCATCGACCTTCGTGCGCCACTACAGGCTCGACTGCCGGTCGCGCAGAGATGCCCGGTTTGGACGTGAGGTGTTGGCTTCCGTGCTGTAGGACCTGACCCGCCGTCCGACCGGTAAGCTACACAGTCTCCTAGTGTATGAAGGCACAGAGACCACGAAGAAGAAGAACAGGTTGCTTACCTGTAACTGTGGTTCTTCGAGTGGTCATCTGTGCCATCATACACACCCGCCCTTCCTCCCCTCTTTCTCAGGTCCCTGTAGGTTCTACGGCGGACGACAGAACTGAGGAGAGACCGTTGCTCGGCGGGAGGAGCATGCGCAGTACCGGCGTGGGGGAGGGGTTCCCGCCAAGCGAACAAGCTCTAGAAGTTTCCGAACGCTACCGCGCAGGCGCTAAAGCTCCTAGTGTATGATGGCACAGATGACCACTCGAAGAACCACAGTTACAGGTAAGCAACCTGTTCTTTTATTTATTGAATACATTCGGTCAGAACTGGGAGATTAGAAAACAACAGAAGATATTATTGTATTTGATCTCAGCAGCACGGCTGACATATACACAGCACTGGAAAGATAGGCATTCTGTTAGATGAATGGAAAATAAAAATAAAATGTTAGATATGGTGGGGACTGAAAAATTGGCTAACTCCCTTAAGAATAAAACAGTTCAAAATTTTGAAAGAGAATGGGAAAAGGTTATGCTTTGGCTAAATCTGTAAATGTCTGTGGATTGACTGTATTGGTATTTGATAAGATATGTATAAAGGGAAGATAGATTCAACTGGAAATATTTGATATACAGAAGTAGGAGGGGAATAGAAGAATCATAACAATGATATACATATTAGTGTTAATATATGCTTTGAAAATAATAAAAATTATAAAAAAATATTTTAAAAACACTGTTTTTCTAACTTAGCTTTTGCTGTTTTTATAACTTGGTGGAAAAGCAGGGTAGATGAGCGTACATTATTAAAATGTGTATGTAATAAAATGTTACAGGCATAGTCTTTTTTTATAGATAACTTGGACAATCTTACTGGAGATTAATCAAGATTTTTGATGATTTTCAGTTTCTGTGTGTCTGCTGTTAATGAGTAGATACAGCTCCGTACGCCATCTGGTGGTTGCATATGAAGTTGCTTTAGATTTCAAGAAATTTAGTTTATGCCATTGCGTTATTTTATGTGTCCTGACATTAATGTGCTTAGAAGTGAGCCTGTTATAGAAGCACTTTTATTGTGCTTTGAGCAAATATACATTATTCTTTCTAGAGATGAGAACTAGTAAGTCAGAATCACAGAGCTGGAAGAGACCACAAGGGCCACTGAGACCAACCATGCCGTGCAGAAATACACAAATCAATTAACTTACAAATTTTCTAACATAAAGGGGAAATCAAATAATTTTTTTAAACTAAAGTGATTGGCTTAAGTTGGAATTTTAGAATTAATTAATTCCAGAATTAAGTTACTCATTGAGTTATTAACTAATTGTAAGAGAAACGTTACTGAGAAACTAATTTTACATTTCCCAGCTGATTGTTTACACAAAGCCCGATTATGCTAGATTTTTGTAAAATGCCTTTTTTTTAGTCCTTCAGCATGAGGGAATTAGAATGTTTAGCTCACAAAATCAACCACTTATTTTACTTCATGACTTGAATGTGATATTTACCGTATATAATTCCAAGGTTAAAAGATTTTAAAGCAACAATCAATAAGGGCAGCTTGGAGGCATGCAGTTTTTCTTGCATCCAGATTATCCTTCTGTATTCTACACCAGATATGGGTTCCTCATCTGTCCCAGGAAATTGAATTTGAAAGTTCCAGATTTTTTCTGGGATCCATGAAGGCAATCTATGTTACACAAGGGAAGGAGATTAAGGAGATGACATTATAAGGGAGGAAGAAAGGCAAAGCAAGAGAAGGTTGCAAAAGAAAGTTTGGGCGGGATGCATAAATGTTACGGAGTGTAGAGGGAGTGGTATCTTGAGTGGTAGAAAAGCCACCTAGCAACTGGGTGTCAGCCAACTAGAATGGCCACTCCAGAGGAAAACCCAGGCCCTTTTACTGTGAAGAAGGGATGAAGGCCTGAGTGACAATGTATTTATAGCAGGCACACTCGTTTTGAATGAGAGAGAGAGAGAGAGAGAGATTTCCAGAAGAGTCATATTTTCAGGGTTCAAGGCAAAGGGTGAATCCTTCAGCTAGAGGAGTTCAAAGGAGGGGAGTTTAATGAGATGGCTGTTTTCTTAGAGAAAGACTAGAAAAGGGAGAGAAGAGAAATCAACCCACTGTTAAAGCTAGCCAGAAGAGGCCTAGATTTGGGAACATAGCCTTTGGCAAAGAGGGAAGCCGGAGGGCTCTGTGTGTGTGTGTGTGTGTGTGTGTGAGAGAGAGAGAGAGAGAGAGAGAGTGAGAGCACTGTGCCATTAACATTTCTAAAGAATTAAGAAACTGTTTAAGCACACTCTAAAGATCTGTTTGAACTTGGACATACATACAAAACCAAATTGTTATTCTGTTTGCTGTTTTAATAAATATTATACTATATTTTTTCATAAAGCTGGTCTCAACTGAATGATTCTCAGTGGTTATAAACATCCAGAACCATGCTATCATAAATCTTTAAAGATGATTTAATCATTAACTGAGTAATAAGGGTTAATACAGGAGTCCTAAACACACATTTACTAGGGATGAAGTTACACTGAATACAATAGAACTTCTTTTAGAGATAAATTGCCCTGAGTCACAAATCTGTAGATATGGAGATAGCTGAATATCTGTTGTATTCACAGAACTGTAATCGGTATGTTTATAGTGCTTATCACTTGTTGGACAGGTGGGAATTTGTGAATAGAGCCCTCATCTCTCTCTTGCAAAAACACATAGGTGATTTATGGTGTCAGCAGTGCTGATCATCTCTAAGACATGTTTAGAATCATGGAGCTGGAAGATTGCACAAGGAACCTCTGCCATGCAGGAATATACAATCAAAGCATTCCTGACAAATGGCTGTCCAGCCTCTGTTTATAAACCACCAAAGAGAGAGACCCAACATGCTCCAAGGAAGGATATTCCATTGTTGAATAGCTCCTACTGTGAAGAAGTTCTTCCTAATGTTTAAATGGAATCTCTTTCCTGTAGTTTGAAGCCATTGCTCCATGTCTGGGAGTTGCAGCAGGAGAAAACTTGCTCCATCTTCCATAAGACATCCTTTAAAATATTTAAACATGGCTCTCATGTTACTTCTTTATCTTCTCTTATCCAGGCTAAACATACTCAGCTTCCTAAGCCACTCCTCACAGAATACAGTTTCCAGGCCTTTACCATTTTGTTTGCCTTCCTCCAGACATGTTCCAGCTTGTCAATATCCTTCTTAAATTGTGCTGCCCAGATCTGAACACAGTGTTCCAGGTGAGGTCTGAACAAAGCAGAATAGAGTGGTTCTGTTTCCTCAACCTAGATGCTGTACTCCTATTAATGCAGCCTAGTGTCACATTGGCTTTTTTAGCTGCTGCGTCATACTGTTAACACATGTTCAGCTTGTGGTCTGCTAAGACCCCTAAATCCCTTTCACATATACTATGGTCAAGCCAGGTGTCACCTATCCTCTATCTGTGCATTTTAGTTTTTCTTCCAAAATGTTGCAATTTACATTTCTCACTATTTAAATTGATTTGGTTAGTTTTTGCTCAGTTCTCCAAATCTATTAAGGGCATTTTGAAGTCTGATCCTGTCTTCTGGGGTATTAGCTCCTCCTCCTAATTTGGTCTCATCTGCCAGAACCCTGAGGCACCCCACTACATCATTTCTCTCCAGGTTGGATGAAAGGCATTAGTGAGCACGCTTTGGGTTCAGTCAGTCAACCAATTACAAATCCACCTACCAGTAGCATTGTCTAGTCCCCATTTTTATAGCTTGTATGCAAGAATATCATGGGGGACCATATCAAAGGCCTTACTGAAATCAGGATTTGTTATATGCATAGTATTCCCTTCATCTACCAAGGTTGTAATTCTATCAAAGAAAAAGATCAGGCCTGTATGACTTGTTTTTGAGAAACCTATGCTGACCTTTAATGATCATGGCCTTGCTTTCCTAGTGCTTCCAGACCATCTGTTTAGAGATCTACTCTAGAATCTTTGCTGATAATGATGTCAGGCTGACTGGGCAGTAATTGTTTGGATCCTCTTTTTTATTTCTTTTTGAAGATGGGGACAACATTTGCCCTCCTCCAGTCCACTAGGACCTCTCCTGCTCTTCAGGAGTCCTCAGAAATTATTGCTAGTAGTTCCAAGATTACTTCTGCCAGTTCTTTTAATACCTTTGGATGTAATTCATCTGGTCCTGGAGACTTGAATTCATTTAGAATAATCAGGTATTCCTATATGAAATCTTTACCTATTCTGTGCTCCATTTTCCCTACTGCATTGTTTTCCTTTTGGAAGAAGACTGAAGTAAAGAAGGTGCTGGGTAGTTCTGCCTTTCTCTGTTCCAGGTTCACATTTTGCTTTCTTCTCTGCATAGTGACCCTATAATTCCTTGTTCTTTTGCTATAGACCACAACCAAAAAAGCCTTTTTTTATTATTATTATCTAGCAAGCCTGAACTCATTCTGCACTTTAACTTTTCTGACTTTCTCCCGATATATGCTGGCTATTTGTTTGAATTCCTTCTTGATAATTTGCCCCTTTTTCCACTTCTTGTACATGTCTGTTTTAAGTTCTTTAAAGTTCTCTATACATCCATCCTCATTTCTTTAGACACCTTCCGTTTTTCCTCCTCATTTGAACTGTTTGAAATTGTGCTTTCAATATCCCTTTTAAGAAACTCTCATCCATCAAACTCCCCTCTCTTTTAGTATTCCTGACTGCAGGATCACATCCAGTGTTTCCCTAAGTTTACTGAAATCAGCTTTTAATGTCTGACTACACTTAGCTCCCTCTTTCTGCTTTATAACAAAATCTAGGAGAATATAGTTGCTCCCACTGTACTTCTACCCCATTGATCAGGTCATCATTGTTGATTAGAATCAGATCTAAAATAGCTGATCTCCTTGTTTCCTCTTCCACCTTCTGGACAATTAAATTGTCTGCCAGGCAAGTGATGAATTTGTTGGATCTTATGTTCTTAACAGAATTTGTCTTCCAATAGATATTTGTCTTCCAATAGATATCAGGACAGCTGAAGTCTCCCATTCATACTACTTCTTGCCTTTCTGAATGTTTGATCATAAGTTCCAGGAGGGCATCATCCAAATCCTCAGTCTGTCTTGAGGAATATGTATTAGCTCCCTTCAATTACATTGCTATTGTTTCTCTCCCTCTTAATTTTTACTTACCGTAGATCCTCTCAACCTGGCTTCCAGGATTTAAGTCATGTATCTCTTCACAGGTGTAAACATCCATAGCACAGTGCTACTCCCCCTCCTTTCCTCCCCTTACTATACTGCAGTTGTGTGAATCATCCCATGAGGTTTCAGTGATGTTATATTACATTTGCTTTGCTGTGTTGAGTTCAAGTTCATTGTTATTTTGCATGTTCTGTGCATTGAAATAGAGACATCTAAGACTGTGGGTCACTCTCCCTAGCTGCTTATTAAAAAATTTTTCCCTCCCACTGTTGGGTTCTTATGCCCAGTTCTCCCTATAACAACTGGGTATTATCTTTAACACTTCATGAACTCTTGCATCCTCCTGTTGGATGCAGGACTTTTCTTCTGCAAACAACCTTTTTCCTGGGTTTAAAGCTGTTTTTATTGCTCAGAACATGTGCATTTCAAATAACAGACAGATTATTCTGGTCAGGATGGTAGCAATGAATAATAAAAATCAATATTGATAAAATTTACTTATTTTCCACAACTTAACTGTAGCTAAAAAGACTTTCAAACAATCATATAACAGAAAGGCAATTGTTTCTGATGTGTCTCTAAAACTGCTTTGTAGGCACTTGTATTGCCATCATAATCTCCTCTTCTGCTGTCAGTTGCCACTTACCTACCCTTTGTTTAAGTTTTAAAGCAGAGGTGTTAGGAGCCATGTTCCCTGGAGTAACATGTTGAAGGTTACCAAAGCTGGAACTGAGCAGGACAACTTATTTCTTTATTTATATTCCACCTTCCTCTCAGTATTGAGGCCAAAATGGCTCACAACATGATTTTTAAAAAGACCATGGTTATTATGTTAGAAGATGATTAAATAGCTTACCATATAACACAGACACACAGACACACACACACATATATAATCCATTTTCTTTTATGTTTCCTGCCCAAGAGGAAGAGACAGATATCTTAAATAATCCTTTCCAAAGGATTTTTGAAATTAATTTTGACATTATTCATTTTTAAACATTCTGAATGCTACCTAGATTACAAATTTGGTTGCTTTATGAAGAGAGAGTCCAAATCTAAGGTTCCTTGGTTGAATCATACCAGGCGCCAAATAGTGAGTCATGTTTTCAGTGCCAGCTATTTCTGGGAAGCCAAGAAATAGGATACAAAACTACCTTGTTAAATCTCAGTGCCTTGCATTCAGAAGTGTACTGCCCCTGAATGAAAAGTTGATATTGTGATTAATATAGAGTAGTAGTAGTTTGTGGCACACTAAATGACGTAAAGATAAGCTTAACCAAAGCAATGCATGCTGTGTATACCCAGATTTAATTCATTTATTAAAAGGCAAGGAAATGTAGACCATCTACCAGAGTATAGGGGAACAAATAAAGCACCCAATAACTTGCAGTGTATCACAAGAAATATCTAGCAGCATTAATCTAGCATAATATGTGCCTAATCCTCATTGATTTCTTCTTTTATGTTTGGTTCTCTGGATGCTCAGCCTCTGAAAGAGTCCCAGAAGAGCAGCGGTTTTTCCCTTTGTTCCTCTTTTTCATTATTTTCAAGCCTGTTTTTCACTAACAATGGGCTAAATACAGTAATTGTCCATATGTGGATACCTTTTAGTGCTTTGCTTTTTGCATTTTTATGGTGTGCTTTATGAAAGATATGCCGTTGTTTTTTTTTTGACATTTTCTCTTAGGTGAGACAGTTCTTCAGACAGTTCTAGTATACTCGTACAAATAAGCCCCATCTTTGAAATGTCCTTTCTACTTGAAGCTGTTTAATGCTTTCAAATTCTGAAGATGGGAAAATTATTCATGCCAGTCAGTTAAAATCTTAATAATAGGGCTTCTGTTAAAGTTTTTGCTAACCTCATAACCCTGTTTTGTCTTATAAACAAATTTCTGTGGATGAAGTATGTATCCATTTGTGAATATACAACTGTTCATCAAAGAATGATTAGTATTTCATTTGTGTGAAAGAGGAGATCACTAGCAAATTTATTCACTTCTTTAAATGGTTGTGAGCCATTCTTGAATATCATGCTGAGAGAATGCTGTGATATAAAATAAAATAGCACAACACAACACTTTGGTGACTTCATAAACAAAAGGGATGCTAAGAAATTTTGCACATAGAACTTTAATTTTAGAAAACAAACAGGATAGGATGTTCACATATGAGAGAGGATTCATTCTGCAATAAGTAGTAGCCCTGTAAAAAAAAAATCTCTTTGCATATGCAAGACCTTGTGCTTTTGGAGGAAGGAACCACACATCCAATTGAGGTACTCTGGTTTCATAAGCATTCAGCATTAACTAAGCTATATATGTGGAAAGCAGGTCAGTAGCTATATCAACCCTTACGTGAATAGTAGAAGGAGATGACTGCATTGCAATAGCTAGCGTGTTCTAATAGTTCTGATTTTGTGTATTTTTTAAAATTCCTGTAGATGGTACTGATAAAACTGCACAGTAATTTTTCTACAAACATGAACTTTATAGTAAAATTCTGGTGAAGAAAGAGGAAAGATAATAAACTGTGTAAAGGCACATTAATAGTGAAATGAGATAAACACTTGAGTAACCAAGACACAGAGGAAAAGACTATTGAGCATCTAGGGCACCAAATAGAAAGGATAGGGGAGTGAGGAAAGGATCTAGAATTTGAAAGGCAGGAGAAGGGAAAGCGGAGGTAGGGAAGGCTGGATGGCCAGTTTTGCCTGCCTCTACCCCTCAGTAGACAGCTGTGATTTGTGTATTCATTTTTTTACTGAATGCTTATTTTAATTCTTTTTTTTTTTAGAATAAGCCCGCTCAATGCTTCCCTGCCCTCTTTTATCAACAGTACCTCCCGACCAATTAAAGCCTGTTTAATTAGACTGTTTTCTGCAAAAAAATGCTGCTGTTCTTTCTCTGGACAGGAAGACTGAGAGGGGCAAAAACAACTCTATGGAAAGAAGTCCCATTGTAATCTGAGAAGCTACTTATGCTCTGTAAGTCAACTTACATTTTATATCATACTCATTTAACTGTTTACATTGTTCATTTAAATCTGCTTAGCTGCTACTTCTTGTGGATTCCAGTATTGGCATATTTGGGGCAAATGGGCCATTCCTAACAAGGGACTGCTACCTTTCTCCATCTTTTTCTGAAACATATCAAGTATTTGAAGAAAAAAAGGAGCAGAAACATGAGGCGAACGTGAGATCCTGCAGACTGATCACAGTCTATATAGAATCATAGAAATGTAGAGTTGGAAGAGACCTCAGGGACCATCCAGTCCAACCCCCTGCCATACAGGAACACCCTCAAAGCACTCCCGACAAATGGCCATCAAGCATCTGCTTAAAAACCTCCAAGGAAGGAGACTCCACTACACCCCGAGGCAGCATATTCCACTGTCGGACAGCCCTGTCAGGAAGTTCTTCCTGAGGTTCAGGTGGAATCTCCTTTCCTGCAGCTTGAATCCATTGCTCCTTGTCCGGGTTTCCGGAGCAGCAGAAAACAAGCCCTCTCCCTCCTCCACATGGCATCCCTTCAAATATTTAAACATGGCTATCATGTCCCCTCTTAACCTTCTCTTCTGCAGACTAAACATACCCAGCTCTCTAAGTCTGTCCTCATAGGGCATGGCTTCCAGGTCTCTCACTATTTTGGTCGCCCTCCTCTGGACTTGCTCCAGCTTGACCATGTCCTTCTTGAATTGGGGTGCCCAGAACTGGACACAGTATTCAAGATGAGGTCTAACCAAAGCAGAGTAGAGTGGTACCAGTACCTCCCTCGATCTAGACACCATACCCCTATTGATACGGCCAAGAATTGCATTGGCTTTCTTGGCTGCCGCATCACCCTGCTGACTCATGTACAGCTTGTGGTCTATTAAGACTCCTAGATCCCTTTCACACGTACTGCTATCCAGCCACATGTCCCCCATCCAATATTTCTGTATTCCACTTTTTCTACCTAAGTGTAGGACCTTACACTTCTCTCTGTTGAATTTCATTTTGTTTGCCTTGGCCCAGCTCTCCAATCTATCCAGGTCATTTTGAATTTTGATCCTGTCCTCTGGCGTATTAGCAACCCCTCCCAATTTGGTGTCATCTGCAGATTTGATGAGCATGCTCTATTCCTTCATCCAAGTCATTGATAAAAATATTGAACAGCACTGGGCCCAGGACAGAACCCTGTGGCACCCCGCTATGCATTCAGTTCAAAGTCAGAGCAGAGTTCAGGCTTTTATGTCTCTGTCCACACAGTCAAGAAATCTGACAAAGCCAGATTCTGATAGTATGATCTGTGTACACAGGAACTGCTCTGACACAGAGCCTGGGGGGTCAGTTTTAAAAAGTAGTTGTATAGTAGTTTGAGTGTTGAACTAAAACCCTGGAGGCGGGGGTTCGATTCCCTGTTCAGCCACGGAAACCCACTGGGCGACCTTGGGCACGTCACACTCTTGGCCACAGAAAACCCTGTAATAAGTTCGCCTTACAGTTGCCAGAAGTCAGAAACAATTTGAAGGCACACAAGAAGTTGCTTTAGCCATGACCTTGATCATTCAACAGGCTGTTCATTACTTGTTACTGCAGTCCAGAGAGGAAATTCATGGAGCTGATTACTGCTGAGTGAACGTTACTAAAACTGTTGTGCCACTGGAAAAAATACAGTTAACATGCTCTGTTTCCCCCAAAGTGTTATTGAACCTTAGAAATTTGGACAAAATATAAAACATACTGCCAAATAGTCTTTCCCTACTGCTTCCTTCCCATATTTTGCACTACAACCCCACAATATAACCCAGATGGAGATAGAATTGCCACGTTAACTGGCTCAGGGTGCAGAAGATTCCTTGGACTCATATTTGGGTGCCTGTGCTGAAGTAGTCACTCACTCAATCCTGCTTCTATTGCTAGTTTCCTCTCCCTCAGCCACTTACTGTAAATCCTGTGCCTGAGACACATAAAGAAACACCCTCTTCTCCTCTTTAAACTTATTTTCATGACACCAACCGAGCCAGTAGGTGAGTGTGCTCTGTGATGCTTTTCTGAATAGCTAGCCTGACAAGATAGCCCTCTCACCACTACCTGCACACTTACTCTCTCTTTGGCAGTGGCAGCAGTCTTTCTTATTTGGCCAGAGTGCAGGAAGGTGTAAAGGTAGAATAGTTTTCAAATGTTTTTCCTCCAGCTGACTTAAGAGTTTAGTGTACCTCACGTTTTCAATGCACGTCCCTCTTTCCATTCCTCCCAATTTCTGGCTGTCTTCCTCCTCTGCTCCAAACTCTGACTCTTGATGTAAAATCGAAGGCTTTCATAGCCGGAATCCATAGATTGTTGTGGGTCTTCCGGGCTTTGAGGCCATAGTCTATTAGCACTTTCCCCTGACATTTTGCGTTCATCTGTGGCTGGCATCTTCAGAGGATCTTCTATTATCTTTTCCTCTGAAGATGCCAGCCACAGATGCAGGCAAAATGTCAGGAGAAAATGCTAATAGAACACGGCCTCAAAGGCCGGAAGACCCACAACAACCTATCTGATTCTTGAATTTACTTTTGCCCATCTTTCTCTTTCTTGTGCTTTTGTTGTGGCCAGGGATTATATATCACTCCCCCCCCGTCTTAACTCCATGAGCTGGTCCTGTAGAAATAGTAGAGGGGAGGCAACTCCCTTCAGTCCACAAGTCAGTTATGCAGTGAAATGTTTCTTTATTTCAAGCATGCCAATATTTTGACTCAAATTATAAAAACAGATTTAGTATGGGAATAGTAAAAAGCTGGAAATTGACAAGAACAGAACACATGCCATTTTTTCTATAAAAATTATCTTTAATAAATGGATGGATTCAAGTTTATAATAGTTTGACATGTCAAAGTAACAAAAGTCAGAGTCCTCTGGCTATTTCATACAAATACTATGCATTACAGTAAACATATCTTTAGTTTACAAAAAAAGGTGTCAGTGAAAGTTCAGTATCTGGTAACCACTTGAAAGTGAAAATTCTCTTCTCTGTTGTGATTAGAATTGTATTGCATGTTTTTAAAGGAAACCCACTGTATTCTTAACATGAAACCATTATTCAGTCTACTGATACACACTGACAATTTGTAGCATTTGTTTTTGGCTTCCTGAATAAGAGTGACAACTTGATAAAAATGGCTTTAATACAACATACAAAATGACTACAGTAATATATCTTAAAAGAAAAATAATAAAAGATTAGAAATTGGCAAAATTGGAGAACCCTGAATGTACTTTTACCCGTTTGTTGTTAAATTCCAGATATTCAATATTCTACCTTAGAACATTGTTCAAGTTTTCTAATGCACGTTGTGGCCACTGGCAGGCAACATACCCTCTACTGAGTACTAATGCTGGTGAAAAGTAACTTGAACTATTGCTGTGAGAGTAGACTTTGGCAGGGTTGTTTGTTTTAAGGAAGTAAGTGGACAGTGAGTGTAGCACATATGGCAATATACAAAAATACCATTACACTACTTCACAATGTTATATAGCAGCTTCAGGGTTCAGATGCCAAGTTCATTCAGTGAAATACAATTACAAATATTGATGAAAATGAAATAATGGGAAATTCTGATCAAACTGGAACAACTAATTTATTTAAATTGTTTTTTCTTTTTGTGCTATGAATGGTATTGCATTACATGCTGTGCATGAAAAGGATGGACGTATTGTGCAGTGCTGTGAATATTAACTGAAAGCCAATTGTTTTATAATAATCAGATGGAAATCAAGCTAGTTCCTACAGTATGTCCAAAGAATTTAGGACAAGCTACAGAATCCCCCCATTCAAGCATCTTTTAAGGAGGCAGTAACTTCATGGACTACCCACAAAGGCTCACCATTCACTTCAAAAGAGATGATACTTTCATATGTGTCAAGAAAATCATGTGCCAAGCTGCCCTTTCTATAGAAACAAATGGGGAGTTTTTTACATGGAAGAATGTTGTGTGCACAGCAGCACACAAGAGGCTTAGGATCAGAACCAGTATTCATTAACAGCTTCAGATCCAAGCTGAAAAATCCATTTTAACTGTAGTGCAGAGAAACCACCTCTACTGTCCATTGTTCCACTCAGAAACACCTAATTTGTATGATTTAGCAGTCAAATAGAGAAGAGTACAATTCTTAGCATATTAATAGTCAGTTGAAGAACAAGCCATGTAAGGCTGGACACTTTGTAGCTTTTGGAACTAACAAGACAAGTTATGCTAATGACAAAATAAAAATGGTTCTGGCACTGTTAATACAACATAGTTTGTAAGAAGATTAAAGGCTAAGGAAGGTTAAAATACAGAACAATCTCAGTACTTCACATTTTCAAGAATTACTATTTGACTTTTAACAGAATGTTACATACCTGAGTATACTTTGCAACAAGAGATGTCTCCCACAAAGAGGAGCATAAAACAAATGTATTAAGTAGGAACTGAAGTGGTTAGAAAAATGACCAATGCCATTCTTACTGAAAAATAATAGCATTTTTGCTACCTGTGGGGAAATTATTTGTATAACAGCATGCCAAGTCATATTGCCAGTTTATGAAAAATAAAGTGTCCTGATTTGTCTAAAATAACCTCCAATTCTGCTGATTCAATGTGTATATTCTAACTGGACAGTTTATTCAGCAAATCCAGCAATATAAATAACACATGGAAGTGCTATTTATATCTTCACTTATGTAGATTTCTGCAACACTTCACTTTTACATAATTTCCAGCTGGCCTCTTTCCACTGAATTAAAAGGTCCTTAAGGCAGCATATGTAATAAAAATCTGAACCAAATTCCAATTTGCCATAACTACCTCTGTACTCACCCCTGATGAGACATGCTAGCAATAGGGGAAGACATTAAACATATGGAATTCCTCTGGTTTCTTGCTAATTCCTGTAGATCTTTTATCACTCATGCAGTACATATTGCTGTTGTAGACTAACATAATTAAAGAAACATTGGCAAGAAAAAAACAAAACAAAAACCCTCAAGGCAACTTAGCCACCTATAGCACTCAGTGGTTTTGCTAGAAACCCAATGAGTTGGAGAGAACCTTTGTATTTCTTCTAGTTTTACAATTTGGTTGCTGAGAAAAGTCATCATAGCATACTAGCCATTCCTCTTCACTCAAGAAATTTATCTCCTAACCAGCTGATTGAACTGGCTGCAGAAACGGCCAAAGCTAACTTTAACCAAGAGCCTATTGCTAGTGTGTCTATATTGTCTAATGCTGCAGGAAACTGATTACGTATACCATCTGCATTCATCCTACAGTTCTATATCTTAAGTGACATGAAGCGGATGCTGTTCTCTGATCATAGTTTAAAAGAAAAACTGCTGATGTTCCAAGTAATCTTTCTTATCTGCAAGTCAGACCAAAAAAGAAGAGGAAAAGGCTGTGATCTGAAGCCAACAAGAATATGCTTGGATTTGTAATAAAATTCTAATTTGTTCTTCACAAGCAGATATAATCTGTTTCCTAGGACAGGTTTCTTTGCATTATGTATCACTATGGCCTGAATCCTGTTGTTAAGGCCTAACTAGATTAGACTCCATGAGATTTGCCTACTTACTGATACCAGTCAAATTGATTTAGTGGGTCTACTCTAGTTAGGACTAATAAATAGGATTCAGGACTATGTACCCTGTTTACATATAGTATTCATCAATTCCGTATTACACTATTAGCAACAGTTGGAAATGAACTATTTTAACCTACCAAGTTTCAAGGCAGTATCAACAAAAGCAGATCATTAGTTCACTTCCCTTGGTACTGATAAAGGCCTGACTGAGCTGATTAATACTTAATATTTCAATGGCAGATAGCCCTGTGGGACTTGTAAACAGCAGCACACAATACTGTAAACAGTTTTTCTTCTGCTCAGTTAGTCCAGGTTTGTTGATTAGATGAAAATGAAGACAACCACTCCACCTTACGTTCTTCCCATTTCTCCTAGAAACTTCTTTCATTACTTATAAAATCCTGAGCAAAAAAACATGGTTTTGAGCTGGAGAACCATTTGCATACCAAAGACATATTAAAATGTCCACACTGTGAAGTTCAGCAATAAAGTCAGTTACTGACAAACCTTTCAAGAAACTGTAATATAACAGTACTTTGGTCCCAACCTATATTTTAGCATGATGTCCAGTTCGTGCCCCTGATGCTGAACTTGGCAGGGAAGCTGATGCTGCAGCATCTTCTGCTTCTTCCAGTTCTTCCTGAAGCTCTTGGCTTACACTAGACTGAAGGGCTGCAGGTGTAAGCCACTCCTTCGGTAGGCAACTTTGGAGAAAGGGAATACAGGAACTAAAATAGGCAAGACGATTCACCCAACGAGGAATCTCTTTTCCACAGAGAATCTAAATGAAATTCCACAGAATAATCAAGTTTTTATTTCATGTTAAGTTTTTGGCAGAAATATGCATCACTGAATTGAAGCACTCAATATTCCTGTACAGAACAACAATACAGAGAAACCTTTGCTCATGTCTGCCAGAAAGGCAGAGCCAACACTAATTTAAGTAATTGCTGGAAGTTAGCAAAAGTAAGTATCCTAAGCTGAACTTTTTTTTTTACTCCCAACTAAAACTGTAAATCAATAAGGGATAAAGAACAGTAGAATACCCATTGTGTAGTAAGTCTTTAATGTAGCTTTTGAAGTTTAAGCCAACAAATAAAAAAAAGTTCCTTACCTATAACTGATGCTCTTTGAGGGGTTATCTGTGCACTCACATATATGGGTTTGCACTTGCAAACCTTCATTGCCAGATGTGCCCTGCCTATCTAGTGTGCACACTGTAGTACCCCTACGTTAGTCCTACTCAGCCAGCACAGTGGCAGGAAGCAAAAATCCAACAGATGTGCTGACTAGGTGAAGAAGGGCAGGTTGTGTGAATGTATAAGTGGTCACACAAAAAAGTATTAGTTACAGGTAAGCAACCTGTCTTTCTTCTTTGTGGTTTCTGTGTATCACACATATTGGTATCAATTAGCAAGTAACTCACCTGTGGCAGTAGGAGGCATATCATTAAATTACTACAGAAAGGACCTGTTATGAAATTCTGGATGTTTGGCTATTTTGAGTGCCAGTGCAGCCTGACAGCAAGTTGCTAGGCAACCAGAACAGCACTTCAAGAGAAAAACCCACTGGGGGGGTATTTATGGCTGAGATAAAAATTTATATAAGGCCAAGTACCTGTGGGTATTTTTAGCCCTTCAATGACAGCCCAGCAAGGAGCTAGGGAGTAGAGTCCCTTAATCAGCCAGATAATGTGACTGTTCTGGGAGGTCTTTTCAGTGGAAGCCTAGTGAGAGGCAGAAGAGTAACTGAACCCTAGTAGGATCTGGTCAGAGTGTGTGACCTAGATTGGGGGTTAAACCTTTGGTGGGAGTTTAACCAAAGTGCTTTTGTATGACAATTATGCTTTTCATGAAAATGTAAATACTTGATTGAACTAATTCTGAGCAAGGAGTTAACTGTTAATACTATCTGAAGAGTACATTGGAGAAATGTATCAACAATGAACTGCATATGAACTGTAATATTCTACCTTATTCTTACTGTTATAGTAATAGATGTTATAGTTTATCTTTGTAAACACTGACTTGGCCTGAGTCGTATGTAGCGTATACAATAAGAGAAAACACACTACCATAAAATTATTGTGTGGTTCTAAATAAACACTAAATAAACACCTCTTTTACACAAAAGTGGTGTTATGAGGGAGGAGACAGAGCTGTGTGGTAAAGACAGGGTGCCTTATCAGATGGGGGACCATCACACCAATCTGGGAGAAGTAAGGGCCTCTCACAGGACTTAGTCTGTAATGCTGAATGAATGTGGAGGGCTATGCCCAAGTGGTAGCCCTGAAGGGCTCCTGAGATACCCCACAGAAACACTGACAATATTGCAACAGTTCTAGTGGAATGGTTCCTTGTCATTCCCTTAAGAGGAAGATTAGCCAATTGATAGGTCCAGGTGATAACTCAAACCATCCACAGCAAATGTCTAAAGGGTCACCCTTTGTCCCTTCTTAGCACCCAAGAAACACACCAAAAAGGTGAGGTGTCTTTCAAAAGGGCTTTGTAAGGGTGATGTAAAAAGGCAGAGCCCTTTGCATTTCCGAACAACACCATTCAGAGGAGGGATTAGGGAACATCAGATTTTTAGATCAGACGGAGTAGGGAAGAATGTCGGCAAAAATGGTATTTTGGTTGATGAAAGCCAGAAATTGACCACAGAGTCGCACTTGAGGAAGACCTAGACATTTCTAGAGAAGTGTTCTCATGTTAAAAAAATATATATGGGTTTTGTGTGTGTGTTTTTTCCTACTTTTGCAGGGGTCTTGTGCCCTTAATTGCTACATGCTGAGTGTACAAGGATGTGAAAGTTATGATAAGTAAACTGAGATAACACTTAGGGTAATTGCATCAGATATCTTTGTGACATATTCCAGATAAACCACTAGTTCTTTTTCTATTCTAAGAAATATCCAAGGATGATAGTCTCTAGTTCTTTTTGCTTAATATCCATTTCTCTGGAAAATGCATATACAGCTCCAGAAACTTCTGTGTAACATGGAGCCCCTGAGGAAGGCCAACTCTGATAGAGATTGAAATGTGTTGGGCTTTTTAAACCAAATAAACAAGAGACCTTCTACCAGCACGTGGAGCTTTTTCTCATGTTTTGCTTTTATTTTTTATGCCTGCTTATCAGTTCTCTTCTTTGGACTGCCAGGAAAGATGCCTGTTTTTCTGGAAGAACAGCCTTTCTCCTTCAGGAGGATAGTAAAGCCATTATAACAATATCTTGGCTCACGTCAAGGGTGATCTCTCTGGATTGATGCAAAGGCTTAGACGGAATAGTAGATGTAGTGCTGAGTGGATGGCAACATGAAATTTTTTTTCTGGAGTCAGGTGACTAACAGTAGTTCATCCATGTAGTGAAAAACAAGAATTTGTTGCTGCCACAGCTCTATGACCACTGCCATCACTTTTGTAAAGATTCTCAGTGCTCTCAAGAGACTAAAAGAAAGGATGATGAATTGATAATGGAGATGTTTAACAGTAAATCTAAGAAATCTCCAGTGGTCTGGGTGAACATTGACTTGAAAATATTCATCTCACAGATTGAAATTTGCAAACCAATCTTCCAGTAGGGCAGGGGGAAGATATGGGGGAGCACAAAAATTTAAAAGCAGTGAGTGGTAATGAAGGAGTTGACATCCCTCAAATCCAAGATTTGTCTTTGGCACAAAAACACTCTTCAAGTTGTTTTCTCAGAATCCTCCCCTTAGGCTACTTGCCCCTCACAAGATCCTTATTTGGATCCCAATCAAGGCCTTAAGATAGCTCCAGACCATAAATTTGGAAGATAGGGTGGTGTCTGTATGGTTTTCATGGTAGCAGGTGACTGTGATCTGGCTGCAGAGATCCCAAACCACACATTCAGTCCAAGCAAGAAATACCAAAACAGAAAGTGGCTTTATTTACACAAGGATAACATTGTACCTTGAGACTAGCTTTAAGCATCATCAGGAAGTTTACCCAAGTAGCATTTTTTTTTATAATTCAAATTGCTGCATAACCTAAACCTCCATTTCTCTAGCTCTCTTCATTCCCTATCTACCTCTCTTTTTCCACTTCATTCATTCCCCATCTCTCTCACCATCTCCTACTCTTCAGTTGGATCTGCAGCCTTTCTGAACATTCTAAAAATTCTGATTGGCTGCTTGCTCCCCAACTTCCCTCAGCAAATTAACCCCTTCATCACAGTTTTAGTCTCCAAGGCTGTGAAATACCTCATGAAGAACACTGCACTCTTTTCAGATTCAGAGATCTCCACAATTGCTTCTTTGGCAAAAAGGATACTGATCTCAAGGAGATTTGCATCTGATGTAGACATGGCCCAGACGTTCTTCTTCGTGGTCTCTGTGCCCTCACATACTAGGAGTTTTGGCGCATGCGCAGTAGTGTTCGGAAGATTCTAGAGCTTAGTAGCTTGGCGGGAACCCCTCTCCCATGCCTGGACTGAGCATGCTCAGCCCGCCGAGCAACGGTCTCTCCTCAGTTCTTTCTCGTCCGCCCTTGCGAACGGAAGGTTCTTTGTTTAGTGGCGTCTTGGCTTTTTTCTTCAATTGTATTTCTTGGCTTGACTAATGGATTTCGGACTTTGACTACGTTTTTGGATAATCGGACTTGATTTCTGGTAGTTCGGACCCCCTTTTCTCCCCCCTTCGCTTCTCTTCAAGACCCTTCGCCTTCTTCTCCGCTTTCCGCCTCCTTCAGAGTTTTCCCTCCTTCTTCGACTTCTTGTCTATGTCGACCTTGTTTAAGAACTGCGCAACCTGTGGTCGTAAGGTTGCCCTGTCCAACGGATACCGTGACTGCCTCTTCTGTTTGGGTGAAACCCATAACGTAAAGGTTTGTTCAATTTGTCATGAGTTTACAGCCCAAACTCTGCGAAACTGCTCATCCTGTTTAAAATCTTACTGCTGGAAGGAGTCCCTACGAGTGAAGGAACAGCCTGAGGTTTGCTCCGTCATGTCCGAGCCATCAGCATCGGGATGACCTACGACCACTCCATCGATGGTGTCGGTGGCTGTCGCACCGTCTTCGACTACGGTATTGGGCTCAGTACCGCCCTCGAGGCCACCGATATCGTTGCTGCCAAGGATTCCAAAATTGCCCTTGGCCGCGGCAAAGCCACCCAGGCCTCTTACTGCCGCACAGCGGAAACGCCCTGCTTTTCAGGACGTGTCCAAAGACAAGGAGGAGAAGAAGAGGAAGGAGAAGCGGCGTTCCCCTTCCAAGGTGGCCTGCCTTCCAACACCTCCACTGACTCAGCTCACTGGGGATCCAGGCGAGCAGTCAGACCAACAAGAAGTCCTTGAGGTGTCCGACAAGGAGCAGGCCGTGGAGGTCTTGCCCTCGGAACTGCCCATTCTGACAGCTGCGGTACCCCCGCCGAGTCGCCGTAAGATGGTGGACCGCCGGGAGGAGATAATGGCCCAACATCGGCCTACGCCCAGTCACTGAGCGGCATCTGATAGGAGCGAGTCCCGCTCTCCAGAACACAGAGTCAGGCCTTGGTCACCACGCTATCAAGAAGCGTACCCCGAGACGGCCCACTCTCGCCCCTCCACCGACTGACCATTCACGTCCCACGAGTCGCCACCCTTGGTCTTCGGAGAACCAGGACCTGAGTCAGCACCAGAGGACGTGAAGCAGTTCTCCGCCATCCTCCTTCGGATGGCTACAGCGCTTGGGCTGAAGGTCGTGGACCCGGCTCCAACAGTAGAGAGCCCAGTTATTTCAATATGTAGATACCCATCCGCCTTCCACCGCACCACTGCCATTTCTACTGGCCCTCATGGAGGCCCTGAAACATCCTTGGGCTAAGCCGGCATCCGCCCAGCCAATTCCACATTGGCTCGAGCACTTGTACCGCACATGGAAGGAAGACGCTGAGTTCCTCTTCAACCATCCGGTGCCAAACTCCATAGTCATCGAATCTGCCCAGACCAAGGGTGGCAACAGGGCACACACCACTCCGCCAGATCGTGAGGGCCGCAAGCTAGACACCTTCGGAAGGAGGTTTTACACTCCCTCCTCCCTAATCGCCAGGGTGTCAAACACGCAGGCTTGCCTCGTGGCCTATCTAAGGAACTTGCTCGACAGGTTCTGTCCACTTCTGGCCAACCTTCCGGAAGAGAGCCGCACAAGTGCCATGCAGTTCTTTAACGAGGCGGTGGCACTTGCGAATCAGCAAATTATTTCTTCGAGGCATTCGGTGGAGGTCGCAGCGAGAGTTATGCTAGGCTCCGTTGCCCTACGACGATACACGTGGCTCAGATTGTCGGGATTGCAAGAGGATAGCCGGAGGAGGATTGAGGACCTCCCCTTTGACAGCCAGGGACTGTTTAATGCCACAACAGATGAGGCAATGGACCATCTAGTCAAGGCACGCCTAACTGCCAAGAAGATGGGCATACACCAGCCACCTCAGCCTCGCCGTGGCTTCAGTTCACGACCATTGTGGCGCAGGTCCTCGTCCACCACCTACCAACCACAGTCTCCTCGCTCGGCTCCATCCCGACCATCCACTGCGTCCTCAGCACGAAGACCTCTTCAGAGACGCCTGTCTTCTTCCTCGAAGAAGTCTTCCTCTGGGACGAAGTCCCGGTTTTGACCACCTTCGCAGGTCGCCACCACAGCCAACCTTCAGCCTGCCAGCAGACTTCGAAGATCAACCGAGTCTGGCCAGACACCTCACTGAATGGCGCCAAGTCACCACGGACTCTTGGGTTCTTTCCATTGTCCGTCTTGGCTACGCCATAGAATTTCAAGATATCCCACCGCGAGGCGTCTACTATTCCACCCTGGCCAGCTCGGTTCTGCTGGAAGAGATCCAGTCCCTACTTCAAAAAGGAGCGATCGAGAAGCTTCCGTCTTCAGCCAGAACCACCAGCTTCTTCTCCCGGTACTTCACAGTACAGAAGTTGGACGGAACTCTGCAGCCTATCCTGGACCTCAGAGGGGTGAACGACCACATCCACCCCAAAAGGTTCAAGATGGTCACTCTAGCCTCGATCCTACTGTTCCTTCGACGAGGGGACTGGTTCGCCTCTATCGATCTTCGGGGTGCTTAGTTCCACATCGCCATTCACCCGCAGCACAGATGATACCTTCAGTTCGCCATCTACGGCACCTGTTACCAATGCAGGGTGCTATCGTTTGGACTCTCTACCGCGCCCAGGGTCTTCACCAAATGCATGGCCCCGGTGGTGTCATACCTACGGACGAAGGGCATCTCAATCTACCCCTACCTAGACGACTGGCTGTTGGTGGCATCCTGTAGACAAAAACTCTATAGAGACATCCACCAGACACTCATCCTTCTGACCCTTCTTGGTCTCTGGGTCAACCCGAAAAAGTCCCATCTCGAGCCGGCAAGGGTTCTCGATTTCATCAGGGCAACCCTGGATTCGGTATCGGCCAAGGCTTACTTACCAATGGACCGAGCACGGACCCTTCGTCGGGCCGCGTCTACAGTCTTCAACGCCCCAACGGGATCAGCGAGGAGAATCCAGCAACTCCTCAGGTAGATGGCCTCGACTACTGCCGTTACCTACCTGTCCAGACTCCGTGCTTGACCTCTTCAGCACTGGTTCATCCAAGTTTTCAACCTGCTTCAGGACGACCAGAGATGTCTGCTTCGGATACCTCCGCAGGTTCGTCACTCCCTGCTATGGTGGCAGTCTTACAGCCACCTCCTCTCATGGATGCCTTTTCGGGAACCGTCTCCACGACTCACGGTGACAACGGATGCTTCCCTTTTCAGATGGGGAGCCCATTGTGGCAGCTTCAGAGTCCAGGGCCGGTGGATCGATGACGAGACCATCCTCCACATCAACGCCCTCGAGCTATTCGCCATCTGGAAAGCTCTGAGGGCATTTTGACACCTGGTCGTGGGCCGGATTGTGTTGATCTTAACGGACAACACGACGGCGGTTTGTTATGTCAACAGGCAAAGAGGGACTAATTCCACCACCCTCCTCAATATAGCCCTCGACCTCTGGAACTGATGTGTCTCGCTTCAGATCCACCCAGTAGCGGTGCACCTGGCCGGGCAGGAAAACACCGCAGCGGACACCCTCAGCAGGGACACCTCTTGCCACCACGAGTGGTCCCTCTCGAGCAAAGCGTTCCGGATGATACAAGACTGGTGGGGCGAGCCGATGATCAACCTCTTCGCCTCACACCAGAATGCGAAGTGCCGCCAGTATTGCTCAAGGGCCGGCTGCGATCGCGACTCCATTGGCGACGCTTTCCAGTTCAGGTGGAATGAGGGGTTCCTATATGCGTTCCCGCCGTTTCCCCTCCTGGGCCGAGTGGTCTCCAAGATCCTCACGGACCGAGCCAACGTCGTCCACATAGCCCTGTACTGGCCGAGGCAGCACTGGTTCGGCCCCCTTTTCGAGGCCACTCGTGGTCAACTCCTCAGGCTGCCAACAACGCCGGATCTCCTGCCCCACTCCAACGGTCTCGTTCTCCATCCAGACCTCCCGCTCCTGGCCCTCCATGGCCCTAGACAATCCCGTCATCGGTAACGTCTTGATCGTGGCCAGGAAGGAGTCGACACGCTGCAACTATCACTACAAATGGCAACGATTTGTTGCCTTTGCCAAGACACAACGGGAGCTGGTATCGCCTGTCAACCTGCCTACCGTGCTCCATTTTCTTCTACACCTTCAGCAGCAGGGCCTAGCCTTCCCTTCCCTGAAGGTCTACCTTGCTGCCATCGTGGCTTACCAACCCCCACGGTCTCCATCGGCAGCTCTCTTCCGCGATGCTACCGTGAAGCAGTTTCTGAAGCGCCTGCAGCACCTTTATCCACCAGTATGGCCACCGCTACCGCCGTGGTTGCTTTCCTTGGTGCTATCGCAGTTGACGAGACCACCCTTCGAGCCCATGGCCACTGGTGATGACAGGCTTCTCACCATGAAAACTGCCTTCCTGCTGGCTGTCACCTCAGCCAGGAGGGCGAGTGAGCTGATGGCCTTACGCTCGGACGAGCCCTACCTCGTGTTCCATAGGGACAAGGTGGTCCTTTGGCCTGACATCTCTTTCTTGCCAAAGGTGGTGTCCAACTTCCATCTCAGTCAAGACATCATCTTGCCAACTTTTTATCCGGACCTGACTACACCTTTGGAGCGATCCCTTCACTCCTTGAATGTTCGTTGGGCCTTGGCCTTCTACATTGACAGGACTGCCCCTTTTCGACAGACTCCGCACCTTTTTGGGTGCTATGGTAGGCATTGAAGAGGCCACAAGGTGTCCACCCAACGTTTTTCGAAATGGGTGGCCCAGACTATCCTGCTGGCGTACGAGATGGCTAGGAAGCCTCCGCCAGCCTTGCTTTGGGCTCATTCCACCAGAGCCGTGGCGACATCAGCAGCTCTCCTGCGAGGAGTCGACCTGCAGGAACTGTGCTGTGTGGTGACCTGGTCCCAGCCATCGACCTTTGTGCACCACTACAGACTTGACTGCCGGTCCCACAGAGATGCCCGTTTCGGATATGTGGTGCTGGCTTCCGTTCTCAGGACCTGACCCACCATCCAACCAGTAAGTTACAAAGTCTCCTAGTGTGTCAGGCACAGAGACCACAAAGAAGAACAGGTTGCTTACCTGTAACTGTGGTTCTTTGAGTGGTCATCTGTGCCCTCACACACACCCGCCCAGCCATCCCCTCTTTCTTAGGTCCCTTTTTGGCGGACTACAGAACTGAGGAGAGACCATTGCTTGGCAGGCTGAGCATGCTCAGTATGGGCATGGGGGAGGGGTTCCCACCAAGCTACTAAGCTCTAGAATCTTCCGAATGCTACCGCACATGCGCGAAAGCTCCTAGTGTGTGAGGGCACAGATGACCACTCGAAGAACCACAGTTACAGGCAAGCAACCTGTTCTTATATGGTATGTAAAATGGAATTCTGGCCTGTACGCCTTCCTTTATAATTCCAAGAATCCACTGACTGGATCTGAACTGCTGCTATTCTGAGAGAGGAACAAAAGAAAATAGTGAAAACTTGGGATGATATGTACCAATACTGGTGGGCATCTAATATTGAACTGCGTGTGGCGTAGTCAGAGTTGACACTTTCTCTCAGAGCCTTGGTACCAACAGTATTTGCTTTGAGGGTGAAGTCTTCTTGGTTGTTGCTGATGGGGCATATCAAGAGTCTGAGGTAGAAAGCTATCTTGACCTTTGATGGAACGGTTTTGCCCAGTGACTATATGGTCTTCATGGTTGTATTGGCTAACTTGTACTCTGACTCCCAATTTTTCATAGGTTTTGTTAAACCTGACTGTTAAACAGTCAGAGCCTGTCAAAGGGCATATCCTCTACTTTTGACTGTTCCTCCTTACCTAGAGCTGTTGACTACAGCAGTGTGTCTGCTGAGAGCTGTGCCAGTCACTAGATCCCTGGAAGCATATTCTGCAGCATGTTTGGCTCAGGTAATTTAGTCTCAAGCCATGTTGCCAACTTGTGCAAAAAAATACTCTGCCTACCTCTTTTTTTGCCATGGGGCAAATGGTTCATTAGAATGGCTGCTTTGTCCCATATCTGATACCAGCCCATACACGCTTGATAATTTGCCATCTTCAGGGAAGGGCTGCCAAGGCGTAAGCCTTGAGCTCCAAGCCACCCAGTTTCCTACCTTCTTCTTCAAGTAGAGCCGATGAGGCCCCTTTTCCTGATGAGGCTACAATTACTGAGTTGACTTCAGGGTGTCAAAGCAGGAAGTTGCAGTCACCATCATGGATCCTATAAAGGCTTACCAGTCATCAAGATACTACTTGTAGGGATGGTGGTTTCTCCCAAAAGGATTTCACTAAGCTCATAAGAGAGGGAAAAGCAACTGAAGCATGGCCCATAGTCTTTTACACTCAGAAGACCAGGTCACCTTCAGGAGGAAGGTCTTGCTTATAGGTGATCTGGAGACACTTGGCTATCTGACTGAGAAAGTCAGAGTATGCCCTATACTCCTCCATCAATGAGGGTGGAGTTTGGTCTTCAATCATGGCATCTGGATATGAAGTGCAGATTTGTAGAGGTAACTAAAGAGCAGTCAGACATGTAACCGAAGATCTTCTGATAGAAGGTGTTGATGTTCAGATGAGTACTGAGTAGGTGTAGAAACCATGGCACAGCATTTGGTATCATGAGCAAATGGATTGATATAGTGGAAAGAATCAGTGCCAGGCAATCATGGTTGATGTTGCAGGTATGTCAGATGCACAAGATGGTGGGATCGAAATTGTAGGTGTCAGTTAATTTTCAACTGGTCGATTAGATTTTGAAAATCCAGGGAAGACAAAGCTAGGTGAGTTGGAGTGTGATCTAGAGGAAGCCACAAAGGTAGATTTGAGCAGTATCGTCTCCTAGATGAATCCGCTTCTGGAGCAATCCCACCAGTGATGAGGGAAAGAAGAGGGCTCCTGCTCCAGGAATGGTATGTTATAGTATTGATCATAACAATGAAGAGACACAGATTTCCTCAAGCGTAAACTGTGGTCTTGATGGAGTTTGTAATAGGTATAGAGCATCTCAGGAGATCTAAAAAAAGATCTCTAAGAGTACTAATTATGATGACTGTCTGATTTACACTGAACATACTCTCTGGTATGATGTCGATAATATGACTGGTGCTTATATTCCCACCTGGTATTGGAATGACACAGTGGTAATGGCTGATGAACAGGATGGGGGAACACCATCATGGTGAACACAACAACTTTACAGAGGAAGAAAACTGAGAGTAGCTGCATTCAACATCGAAATCTTATTGCATGGGAGGGTCTGCTAGGGGGACTGACTGAATCTCTTTGGTAGCAGCTCTTTAACTTGCCCTGCTGAGATAAGATCTGGCAGCTTGTGATCCTGGTGGGAGCCTGGCATCAAGCCGCTCAGAGGAATGGCTGGGGTCAGTGGCAGAGCAAGAGACTACATGTCAGAGACAGTCGGTGCAACATATACCTTCTGATTCTTATGTGGATCATCCTTGCACAGTCTCTTAGATTTTTGCGTTTTTTCTGTTGTCATATTGAGAGAACTGGACTTCTTCCTACTCAAAGTATCACTTCGTACTATGGTGGTGGGACCTTGGACTACCAAAGTCACAGTAAAGGTGTCAGTATCATGAGCTCTGGAAGTAGGCCCAGTACCATGACTACGTGAAGTTGTGGCTGTGAGGCCCAGTGCTATTCAACATTTTTATAAATGACTTTGATATAGTAGAGGGTATTCTTATCAAGTTTGCAGATGACACCAAATTAGAAATGAGAGCTAAAACCCCAGAGATAGGAAAAGGGATTCCACGTAAACTTTAGGAAGAAGTTCTTGATGGTAAGAGCAGTTTAACAGCAGAATATGCTGCCTCAGCATGTAGCAGAGTCTCCTTGACCCTACTGACCTGACAGTTTTCCCCAAAGGTGTACACATAATTGGGCAGCTCTATTATGCCTAGCCTGCACTATAAAATCCAGACAAATCTTTGATGTGCAAAAGTCACAAGCACGTTAAGGAGTTAGGGTGCCTGTCTGAAAAAGACACTTCTCTGTTGCACTTCAAACATTTCCTTAAGAGGCCACAGGCCTTGGCACCTGCTAGGCAAAAGAAAATGCCTGGAGTGTTTCACCAAGAATGAGTTCCTTGAGAAAAAATTGAAAAGATATAGAACTATCAAGAGAAACAGAAATGGAGACAAAAAGGAATCAGAATAATGTACTGGAGAAAGTCTCAGCTACAAAGAAGTCCCAGGAAGGTGCATCCAATATGATCAACAAAACAGAACTCAGAGAAGAGATGCCAGAGTATGCATGTCAGAGAGGAGGGGTGGAACTTCCACTAAAAGTTTCAGCTTTCCAGAAGGTTCCAAATGGTGGCTCTGCATAAGGACAAACCCATGTGTGTGATGTGCAGAGACCACAAAGAACAATTATGGTTATTAGTTTTCTCTCACGTTTAAAGCATAGCTTTGTAAAACATAACTTTGTATACTGTTGTCCAATTATATGGATAGCAATTACTGGACAGAAAGTTAAGGTGTTATACTTGAAAAAGGGTGACTGACTGAACTCACAGAAAAATTCTACTTCATAATTTGTCTAGGTTAAAAACTCAGTGATTTTGTCCCTAATGATTCAAATGAAATTTGTTGTCATTACCATACTAAATATCTGAGTTTATATATGAATGTAACATATGGAACCTACCCTAGCTTATACAGGTCCTGAAGTGTATGTTTTTTGAAGTAATGGCCAATATCAACTCGTGCTGTACCAATCATACTTGCCTCCGATAAAGCTGAAGAAAAGTGATTGCAGTTTTTGTGCATTAAGTGATAGGCATTTCCCTTAAATTCTTTTCCAAGTTCTTCTATAATTTTTTCTATATCCTCCTCCATGAAGTCAGTACTGCCAAGAACTACAGCCTCTCTAAAATAAAAAAGCAAAAATAAAAGTCATACTGAACACATTCTTACTTTGCCTTCGCTCTCATTTCACCCTTACTCTTGAAACAACACACACAATTTTTAAAATACAGGCATACCTACGTTAACAAATACTTTGATAAAGAGGTCTTTTTATACCCACTCAGCTGCCTCTTTAAACTCCTCATCCTCCAGCTAGAAGTCTTTTTGGCTGCACTGGCATTGGGAGGATAGAAACACAGGCTTTGGGTGTCTGCTTGCAGCGAAAATTGATCTGAGAAAGAATGGGATTCTATTCTAACCAAGCCTATTATAGCTGTGTGCATGTCTGCTACAACAGGTAAACAGTAGCCAATTCAATCTCTTACTGAGCATGTGTGAATAGCAAAACAGAAAGAAAAAGGGAGATCGGATAAATTTGCCTGGCCATCTATCCCCAGGATATTTAAAAAAGCTGTAAGTTTGGCCATCAGAACAGAAATCCTAAGAAGGCTACGGGGGCGGGGGGGGGAATCATCCCTGGATGCATCTTGGAAGAAGTTTTATATGATCTCTAGAAGATTCAAAATGTTTTTGTTTATTTATGCTAAGCTAATTTTACTTCACAGGTGCCTATTGTTAGTTTTGAATAAAATGTTTGCTGAAACACACTGGAGTACTCCTTTTTTGTAGTGTAGGAACTTGTCCATATTCTTTCTATTTTATTTCTGTATCTGGTACCAAATTTTATTTTAAGGAATAATGCCCATGAACACATTTACTTCAGTAACTAAGTTATGGCTAGATCACTGTTGTCTTTGATTCTTTTTGAACTTCAATCACATTATCCCCTTTTTTTCCACTATGACTTCCCTGCCCTTGTTCAAGAATGTTCTCTGAACACCCACATGATTTATACAATTCTTCTCTCTAGCATAACTCACCCCATACAGCAGTGCCCAGTTTCTATGGCATTTTCAGGACACTAGAAAGGTTACTGTGGGATGAAGACATCAGAGACATCCTCCTCCATCAACCCAAGTTCCAGAGTGAAATCTTGAACCACCCTGGATCACTTACATGACTGATCATCCTACAGAGATTAAGAGTGGCTCATTTTTTAAAAGGAGGCTGGTAGATCAAAATATACTATTTTAAATTAAAAGGGGCAGGTGACAGACAGGAGGTACAATAATACAATCAATCACTTTAATAACTAAAAATTGCTTACTTAAATTTAAATGTTTCTCCTAATTCAGATGCATTTCCTGGAGAAATTTCGAATATTCCTGAAAAGGGGTATGGATGGCCACCATAAGCAAATTCTGAAAAACAAATTAATGGTATTATGTGCAATGCATAAGATTAGCTGGTTGTCAATGACTCTCCTATTAAATATGTTTAAAAGCAATCCTTGCAGAACTACTACAGATTACTTTTCTGTTCATAATTTCTGTCACATGTCAACATGCTGCAAATTTATATGCAATGCTTATTTTATAATTAGATACTAATAACTTTATCTGCAATTTAAGGTTGGAAGCCTGCTGGAGCACTAAGGCTGGGGATAGTGATCTCAGCATAGGCAGCAGTGGTAGTTGGGAAAAGGCTATAGACACAGCAGCCATAAAGGAATCAAAGCATCAGAGAAATGGGCTGCTCGACGCCAGCTGATTTTGTCTGCCTTCCATTGCTACTCCTGTGCAACCCTGGAAAAAAATACAGCTGCTAGCACAGCGCACCAACAGGATTCCACCCTAAAATGCACAAAAGCCTGTAAGCATAAGGGCATCTACTGAAACCATGGCTGGAATGCAGTTAGTGACATATGTGCACATAAAGTGTGCATATATCTCTTTTTGAATATGGTGCAAGAATCTATTCTCTAGTCTCTTGCACTCCATCCAAAACCTTCCCTTCTCACAAATACTCTGGGGGAGGTGAATGGATGGCCTCACTCTCCCTTTGCAGACTGTATGTAAGAGAGGCAGGGGGACAACATCATTGGTCCTGATTCTCTCTATAGAAAACTGCAGGGGTACAGAAAGAGAATCCCCGCTGCCAGTTGCCTATGACAGTAGCAGCAGTGATTCCTATGGGAGGTGGCTACTTTGGAGGCAGTGGGAGGCATAGGGTGGTTACATTCCATACATCCCATGCAGGATTATTGGCCCACATGGGAATAAAATAACTTCCAATTTGATTTTGTTGTCAAACTAGAGGCAATGAGATATGGTTCTTCCTGCCAGCTCCCCAAAATTATATGTCTTAATGATTATGTAAGTTTGAAATGTGTTACACACCTCTGCCATATATCTCTATTCCTGAATGAAATACTCCAATCCCAAGAGAAGAAGTGTATTCATTCATCCAGTACTAAAAGAGAGAAAACAGGAAGTTTAACTAATTAATTATGAAGATATTTCATACATCAAGGCAACCTTCTGGCTTATATAACAATATCTGTGTGTAGGGAAATGTTATTTTTGACAATTTCTCCAGCAACCCTTCACATTTCTTCCAAAGCTGCTACCGGGTGTCCTGGAGAGCAGCACAGGAGACTATGAGGGAAGGGTGAATTTATAAAAAAAACCCCTCCTGCATGTGGGAGATCCTTTCTGGACCCAAGCCTATGTATTTTTGAAGTTAAAGCATGCTTTGCATAGTCAGCAGTGGATTTTTCATTACATAGTTCGGTACAATCAACCAGATTTGCATTTAACATACTCAAAGAGCTACAAGTCACCTGAATAATAAGTAAACAGCAGAGAAACAGAGCTATTAAAATGAGCCCATTTCCATTTCAGATCCACTTTTTATCTATGAAGGTTACATTTGATTTGCACAATAACAATGATCCAGTAACCAATGTGGCATCTGAGAATCAATTCACATCAATTTCATAAAACGTGTCTTTATGCAACTTATTAGCATAAGACAAAACTAGGTCCGCCTTAACTCTTGCCAGATGTATTTGAGCACTGAACAGACAGAGTAGGAACAGATTTTACTTTGGCAATGGAAATGGTACTGTAAATTATTATATTCTTTAGGTGGGTGAATGAACACTGGAGGGCATTGGCAAGAGCAAAGAAATATCCAATATGATATTACATCACAGGTCATGTATCTACATAGTTCAGCTGGGAGAGTTCAGTTACAGATGTTATTTAGAAACAAATGTGACAACAGAACAAACTTTTTAATTATGACTCCCAGGACAAAACAGGAATACAAATTTCTCCCTCATGCAACAAGTATGACTGGTAACAGGTTCAATTTTTGCCCAATAAATTCTTCATACAATGCACAGGCTAACATACGGATCTACAAAACCTCACAATGGAGACAGAGGTGTGGGGCAGATCAAACAAAACCTCTTATAGACCTGTCATAAATATTAGCCCCATGAGAACCATGGAAACTCCAAGTCCAGGCAGGTGAACTCTGGAAGATTAGATACTGAGAATGATCATCATTTTCCTGCTTTACTTGTGAGCTGATTATGTTTGACTGTCACTCTAAGCCGGGAGTGGGAATTATCTACCTCTTCAGATGCTGTTGGGACTGCAACTCCTAGCACTCCTCACCACTGGTGGTGCTGGCTAGGGATGCCATATATTGCAATCTAACAACATGCCCACACATGTACTATCCTTATCTAAAGAGAATGCTCAACTTTTAGACATCACACAGCAAGTAACTTACTTATTAGTTTCACTTTCACCGAGGTAACATTTGCCACTTAAAAAAAACCATCAACACAGTATATTTGTGGCCCCTGCTTAGAAAAAATGTTATGCTTGTTGTTGAAGTAGCTCAAGTTCACAGTCAAACATTTTCGATAGAGAAGTCAGTCAAACTCAGTTTATCAACTTGCACATGCCATCTTTCTTGGAGAAACTAGAAACTTTCTTGCTACATTAATGCCTTGTTATTGCAACATTTATTTGGAACCAGACACATTTTTTTTGTGATTATAGTGCAGGTTGAAAAGGACATCAGGTATTTTAGGTTTGGGGTTTGACTGGAGCCAAGGGACTCCATTATGTACCAGCTGGAGTGGCGTATCTGAAGAAATGAAAATCCTGATTATCATCACTTTGCAGCTTGTAGCCAAGCTACTATGAAAATCCTCTCCAGACATGACTCTGGCTATTCATTAGGAGCAGCTGTGTTACTGCCTTCTGAAGTGTAGCTGGTGGTAATGCACAAAATGACTTTTTCAGCCAGCCATTTACAGTTGACATCATGCATCTTAACTTGTGATGCCGACAGACTTCCATTCTATCCCACATGCTGCTTGTGGTGAGAAATGCTGTTTGGAGATTTGGTGTGAAATGTCATCATACTCAACTGTATTGCTTCATGGGTCATGATAAAAAAATTAGAGGACATGATGTGTCTTTTTTCTGTTTTAACAGTTATAGGGATTTTTTGTATATTATTATTATTAGTAGTAGCAGTAGTTTTAGTAGTACTACTACTAGACATAGAACTGGTGGGAAAGATATACATTTTGTAAATATACATACACACTCTCTACCTAGCAGGAAGTGTATATTTGTTTTTCTTAAAAACGAAAAGGAAGCAATATTACATGCATATCATTTTTAATGTTGTGGGAATGAGAGAGAGTATAATTTTAGGAGTAATAGCTTTAATATAAATAATATCACAGGAGCAGGCTTAGGAAGAAGAAAAATTACTTCTTTGGTACTTTGTACCTGCCTATTCATTTTCCCTCATAGATTTTCCCTTGTCAGTGTTTCTATACAGGTTTATAGTTGCAGCATGAGTCAAGCTGGGGTGATATCATTTTTCAAATATACAGTTAAACTAAAAAGCTGTTTAGATTGCATTTATCATGAAAATCAAGGAGCCTTTTCTAATGGCAAGGAAGGAGATTCTGTAAGAGTCACAACTAATGTTTGTCTGTAAAAATACTGTTGTTTTCAACATTATAAGAACATTATGAGAATTACAGAGTTATAATGAGAATGAACACAACCAAATTTACTGAAGTTCTTATCATTCTTCTAGTAAGAAATGATTAGTCCCATTCCCCTCTCTTCTCATGCCAGAGGCATACTGATTGCAAATAATTGGCTTCCTTATCTGGAATTACGATAAAATTCTACTTTGCAACGCCATGAAACAAAACATGTTAAACCCCTTAAATTGTATAAAGACGACATGTTATGAAGAAAAGATTGCAAAACATGTTCCAATGCATCATATACTGAAAAGAGCTGTCTAATTGTTTAGAGCAAGGTGGAAATCTTGTGGCCCTCCAGATGTTGAACTCCAACTCCCAGCAGCCTTAGCTAGCATAGCCAACGGTGAGGAACTCTACAACTGCACTTGCAAGCAACATCTGAGGGCAGCATACTTCCCATCTCAGTTTTTAAAGCCTTTGTGATTATGGAATGATATATAGGGCCTTTGTTTGTGATTGTTTTATCTGAAAAGCATTGTAACCAATTGAGCTGCCAAGTAAAAAAGATTAAAACATTAAAAAGAGAGATGCTAAACTAAGCATATCCAACATCAGCTGTATTCATCTAACCATGAGATTCTTTCAAGAGCACATTCTTAGCACACATCCCCACTAAAACATCATTATAAAATATGTTCAATAGGTACAGGCCTTATAGGGCCTGTGTTCTACAGCATGGATTCCTAATGTGCTACTGAAGAGTTAAAAAACCCTAATTTTTTTTGCAGCTCTTCATCCTGGGCAACCTTGTATAGAAAGGCAGGATTCAAGTTGTCCAAACAAATGAAAACAAGATATTTGGCACTTTATTTTAGCCATCAGAATACTTTAGTATTTAACAGCTGTTTATTCTACTGTCAAGAATCATAGCATTTCCTTTCCAAAAGATTTCTGAGGGGGTACAATAGAACAAGGGATTTTGAACATTATGTACTGATTGTAGAAGGCATTCTATATTAATGTTTAAAACTTCCAGTAAGTGTGTATATAAAACTAATGCTTAGTCTCATTCAAGCAATTAAAAAACTTGTGCTGAGTGACTTAATGTGGAATATTTTCTGACCCCATGGAAATTACAATGTATTGCAGGGTAGGAAAAGAACAATGTCTAAAGAAATATTTGTAGGTATGGGAACAGGGGTATCCCACAATATCAAAGTACCAAGAGCCAGAAAACACATGCTCATGAGATGGAACCAATTGTTAGTCTCACTTTTTGCACAACTGTAACCAACACAATTCCTCCCTCTTAAAAACAGTAGTTTTTGGCTGCTGAAAACCAAAACTGTATAGCTTTTGATCTTGGTTTGTGAACAATCAAGAATCTAAATCTTCTTTTGAATGCCAGTGCACTTTTTAAAAATTTACCATGATGACTGTAAGGCTTCCCCACTTCCCTATGCAACAGTGAGACCCAATCCTAGATCCTCTTTCCAGCACTTCTCATGATATCCATTAATGCTTCCAATTGTACAATAGCAGGTTGGGAAAGAAGATGCCAACTGCGATAGACACATTCAGTATAAGGAACCAAACAGGAGACAGAAAGTGAGTAGTGATTGTTCCTGTGTGGACAATGAAGATAGTAATTTGGGGCTGTGGGTAAAGAAAAGCACTGGGACTTGGGAGGATCTGAAGAAGTGGAAAGAAATGGAAAAAAGCTGGGCTTATGAAGGGAAAAGAGAGAAAGCACCCACACCACAGTAAGAAGCCATTTTGCTTTTCTATAGGATGTGGGTTAAATGTTGACTCCAACAGAAGAAAACAGACCCCATGAGTCTTCTTGGACATTTTTCACGTATCAACCCCAAATCATTGTGCAAATTCAAGAAGGCTGGGGGGAATGATGAACATTCACAAAAGTCTGTTTTTTATTTTCTACACCACATAGGGTTTCTAGAGGCCAATGATCCATGTTTTGACATGTGAAACTCTCTACGCCCAGAAGTAATATGTGGAAGTGGAAGAAGATGGTTCTGATTCCCCACCATACAGCAGTGCATAGTGCCTAAGGCTCACTGCTGCTTATGCACATCATGCTGAACCACAGTATAAAGTTATATCTGAAAAAGACCCAAGTAAGCAGTCAAACAAAACTCTCAGTAGTTTCGCTGGTGGGACCTTTTTGTACTCTGAGAATTCCTCCAAATGAGGTCAGTTAGCTTGAGTTCTAGTCTTGAGAGGTTATTTTCCACTGCAAATATAACAGAATGCACAAGCTTAAAGATCTGGGTATACCCTATTGAATAATAACTCTGGAAGCGCTCTCTGCTTCCTCACTACAAAATATAAGATGCTTTCATTAGCTATATAAAGTACATGTTTTGAATCCACCTTAAAATGAATAATAGCTGAAGGACAAATAGAAAAAAGGTGATGTATGTTTTGGACATTTTAGGCACGTATGCATTAAGTGATCCCTCAAAATCCTTGCAAACCTGTCATACTACAAGTTGTCAACAAGCAGGTTACCTATGCTGGAAAATTATTTTGCCAGGAAGCAACACACCCACACTCACTGCAAGCAGTAGGTACGCCTGTGTTGTATCCTCATGCAAATTACTAGGGAGGTACTGTTTATCCCAGATATGCTACCCAAAATTAAGAGAAACATCAGGGTGTTGAGTCTAAAGTACCATCCTGGTCAATTTTGATAAGAGGCTTGTTTTTGGCTCAGAAGATACCAGGACAGTGGTGTTGAAATTGCTTTTTAAAGCCAACTGTGTTTTCCAGTGGTTTCGAGGCTGTGTATTCTGCTGTTTTGGAGACAATTTTTTTCAGTGTTGTATTGATGGGGTCAAAAATCCAGAATCCAACAAAAATGGCCTGTGGACCATTAGAAGCTACCCACTCCAGTTCAGACTTTGGAAATTTTGACATACCATTTGCCTGTATGCATAGACTTTACATGAAAGACCTGGGATTGGCAGCTCCTAGACACACACACACACCCATTTACAGGCTATTATTAACCAACAGCTGGTTTTGTTGTCTACATAATACGAAGAACTTCAGTTTTTGTTCCCAAAAATCCACCATGCTGATCCATGCTGCAGCTATACCTTAAATAATCAGCTTCTTGAAACACATCGGTTTAGACATTTGTGCCCCTTTGGGTAAGTCACGAATTCAAGCACAGGAATCAGCAGCCCTCCAGATGTTGCAGTTTCCAGCAGCCCTAACCAGCAAAGCCAATGATAAGAAATGCTGGGAAGTGTAGCACAGCAGTATCTGGAGGGCTGCAGATGAATCTTTCTATAGAAAAAGCTAGATGGTTGGTAAGCAGGTGACCATTTACTACAGCTGGGTAAACACAAGTTAGTTTGTGCACAAGTATCTGATCCTGTTTCCAGCTTAACCCAAAAGCACATTAAAGTATGTTTATATGAAGCAATTCTTTCTGTTTGTCCCATGATTGCCAGAAGGTTTTGTGAAAATGCAATTCAATCTTTTAATCACCCCATATCAGCATAAGCCAGGAAAACCCTGAGCTGCAAAACTCAGAAAAAGAAACTAAGAAAGCAAACAGAAAAAAAAAAGGGGGGAGGAAAATAAAACATAAATCTAGAGCACACACATCCAAATCCTATTCATGTCTGCTCAAAAACAGAATTCCACTATGTTCAGTGATGCTTATTCCCCTAAATAAGCATGTTTAGCAGTACAGCCTCAGTCTCATTTGTTGGGTTTTAATGACCAGCAAATATAAAAAGCGAACCCTTATTTTTCCACGTTTTTCTCCTTGATGAAATCAATGTCAAAACACACACACACACACACACACTTTCTGTTATACTACTTCATGCTATTATCAGAGTGTATGGTACACGTGCAAGTGCAGTACTATGCAATTCATGTTGTGTCACAATAACAATTTGAGTAATACACCAGATAATGTAAAGCTCATAAGGCTCTTCCTCTCCCAGGAAGATCTTTTATCATCCATTCCTTTCCCCTCCAAGCCTGCCACAATAAAAAGATAACCAGATGTTGCCATGATGAAGAACCAGAAGGAAGGCTCCAAAAGGTGGTAGAAGCTGAGCATACCTTATTTCCCAAAGCAGCAACAATTTAAAATCTCATGGTAGCAACCTAACCATCCTAAGATACTGGGAAGGGATAAAGAGCCAAAGGCAAGGAAGTTTATTTGCTTATTTATTACATTTTACCTTCCAACCATGGGTCCTTTCTTTCCTTTTGTTCTTGAAACAGCCCTGTGAGATAGGCTAGCTGAGGAGACAGCAAACACCCACAAATTTACTCAGTGAACTTCGTGATCAAGTGAGCCTTCTAACCCAGATGGCATGTGAAACTTGGGACCCTTTCCACTATGTAATTGTAACACTACATTCAATTGTAACTATCATGGAAACATCCTGTGGAATCCTAGGGCTTGTAGTGTGCTAAGGCATTAGAGTTCTCTGGTTGAGAATTCTAAACACACCTCCCTAAACTGAAAATCCCGTAATTCCATAGGATGTTGCCATGGTGGTTAAAGTGGAATAATTCTGTAGTGCAAAAGAGCCCCTGGTCTTCCTGATCCTTGTTGACAATCTTATCTTCAACACCAGAGGTGATCTTCAGATCACCGGTAATCTACAAACTCCATTCATGGTCTGTGTAATGGTTGACAACCATTGTAATTCTGCAACGTGAATTCTGAATCTGACTTAAGGCTCAAACAGACAACCATTAAACCTAGCCACAAAAACAGGCACTTCCTTCACATTAACAAGCCATGAGTAATTATGGTGTGTCCTTTGGTATGTAGAACAAAGAAATTTACCAAATGGTCTTGTGACACCCCAAGCAATTATATAGTGATCTGTGGGCAAAGCGGGTAAGAGCTGCTTCTCTATGTTACACTGAGCCTCGCTATTAAAAATACTAAGCTCCCCTGACAATTGTTATTGTGTTTCTGACTTATGGAGACCCTAAGGTGAACCAATCATGGGGTTTGTTTGGCAAGAGGAGTTTTGCCTTTGCTTTCCTCTGAGGCTGAGAGAATGTGACTTGTCCAAAGTCACCCATTGGGTTTCTATGCCCGAGCAGGGTTTGAACCCTGGTCTCCCAGTGTCCTAGCCCAATGCTCAAACCAATACACCATGTAGCCTCTCTTACCTGACAGTATTATTTTATAGTATTTATAAAATATTTGTAAAATATTATTTACAAATTTATATTTATAAACAATATGACTTGACAATATAAGCATATAAAATAATTATTTTGAAACCAATTATTGCACAATTAAGTGTCAACATTTTTCTTCAGAGACAAGCAACAGATAGCTTAAGTCTGGTTTTAGCTGAGACTGTCAGCAGACTCCAAATCACTAATCAGTATTTGCTTCTTACTTGTGTGTTACATCTCAAGGCTGGAATTACAGCTCCCCATTAACTTAAGTAGCAAGTTAACAAAAGAATTAAAGGTACAGACACTGTCTCAAGGGTCAGGATGAAGCAACCTTCCAATCTCATTTTAATCAATTTCAGGCCACGTTTGGAGCCGAAAGGGATGATTTCTCTTGACCCTCTTCCCTTGAATTCTGATACCCTCTATATAGTTTTGCTGGATCTGCTCTGGGGGTTAGGTGCTAGACGAATGATAACATTGAATTCTGTTCCCATCTGCAGGACTGAATTCAGAAAAAGATAATGGGGGTTACTGCTTAACCTCTATGATATCTGACGTGTGGCTACTGCAGAAAAGGAAATCTTCAGAAGTAGTTGGTTTTTTGGCCATACAGCGAAATAAAACAAAATCCACAATCCACAAAATCTTTATCGACTAGCCAAAATACGCAAAACACACCATGCAAGCTTTTGAAGCTCCACTGGCTTCTTCATTACACAATAAATGTTTTTAAAAAATCATATAGAAGAAAGAAAAAAAGTTGATGTGTTGGAGTCACAGGCCTACATTTTATATCAGATGTTGTCTCCATTGTAGTTCAGTTGGTTTGGAGGGATCTGAATTCTGGCAGAGGCCACACCTTTCTTGACCATGTGGGGAAGAAACAAAAGGGCAGTAAAATTTAAACTCCATTAGCAGCAGAAAAATTAATTCCTCTTGGTATCCAGGGAGTCTCTATATTTTGTGAAGCCACAGGCCCCCTTCTTAGGCAGAGAACATTGAATTTCTCAAGAAGTCTCTGTACTGCTATATCTGGAAAAACTATTAGATGCTGTATAGGTAAAACTCAGCCAATGATAGTCCAAAAGAAAAAGTTTTACCTTTGTTAGAAGTAGAAACGTCAAAGAATTAAGTCTCAGTCCTTATATACCTCGTTTAGGATTCCCCTTTTGCAGCTAAATCCAGCATTTTCAAATCCAGAAAAAATATTCAGGGGTACTTAGTTAAGAGCGATACCTTTATTGGCCCACCAAAATGCACAAACAACATCATCATATAAGCTTTTGACTCTCCTCTAGCTTTTTCATCAGGCAAAAAGATGTACAAGTGGGCCCTCAGTATCCGCTAGGGTTGGTTACAGGACTCTCCATGGATACCAAAATTCATGGACACTCAAGTCCCATTACGGTATGTACATGGTGTAGTAAAATGGTGTCCCTTACATAAAATGGCAAAATCAAAGTTTGCTTTTTGGAATGGGGGGGGGTATTTTCAAGCTGTGGTTGGTTTAATCCTTGAACACAGAATCCACAGATAGGGAGGGATGACCTATTCAACTCTATTCTCAAAACAAAAAAAAGGGGGAGAGCAGATAAGCCTGCCTCAGCAGCTACCTTCAGCATCTTATTAAAAAAAAGAAAGAAAAAAGATAGATCTATGTTTGGCCACCAAAATAGAACTTCACAAGAAATCTGAAAATTACTGGAAGAAAAAAAAATGGATGCGGTTTGGAAGAAGCTGTCACATGATCTCTAGAAGATTCAAAATGTTTTTTGTTTATGCAAGGCTCACTTCATCTAGTTGTTTTATATATGCACAGTCAGCTTTCAATAAATAGTTTCTGGAAAAATGTTGAACTACTCCTTTTTTGTGGCAGAGGAACCTATACCTATCTTTCCTACATTATGTGGCCCAAATTTTCTGTTAGAGAACTAATGCCCAGGAACACATCTATCTACTTCATTAAATGAGGTATGTTATGCTACTTCTGAAGACAATCTACAAACTACAACTAGTGTGGAACATGGCAATTAGGACTGTAATTCATAAGAGTCACATGTACTGACTGCAAAAGAACAGAAATGACTGCCTATTCATATCTGTGCCCAGTTCAAGGGACTGGTGCTCCCTTGGACCTAAATGCTTGAAACTCTATTTCCAGTATCAACTTGTCCATTTAGGAGCTTCAAGGGAAGGCTCTTCTTGAAGTGTTCATGATACAGAAAGTGACAGCAAGGGTGAGAGCCTTCTTTGTTGTGGCACCCTGACTGTGGGAAGTGATCCCTATGAAGGCATCCCTGAAACAAACATTACATTCTGTCTGGAAGCAGGTCAACACCTATTTGTTTTTCCAGGCACTTCCATATGATTTAGGACACACTTAATAGGTTGCTACTGATTTTAGGTATCTTCTGTCCTTTTTTTGGGTTCACTGTGCTTTCAGTAGGTTTTAACATTTATTACATTTTTGGAAATTACTCTGTTACCATAAGATAGATGACCATATAAAAATATTTTCAATAAATTCAGCCCACTTGAATTTCTGCAAATGTGTTATCTAAAAATATAGAAAAACAGATTCTGATATATCTTCTAGCTAAAATACCCAGCTACTGTCTACCAATAAACGTAATATATTACATCCATGTTTTTGCAATTCATAGTTAAAAACTGGTTATTTAGTTAATTTTTACCCCATGTTTTCTTTTCAAAGAGATTATGATGGAGCAAAATTGCTCCTTCTTCTGAGCTTTGTTTTGCAGAGAGATCAACTGGCCCTGTGTTATCCAGTGAACTAGATGGCTGACTGGGGTTTTATACCAGGCCTCCCCACTCCTAGTTTGACAGTCTTAATCACAACATCACACTGGCACTCCCCAAGTGTTACAGAACAGTTGTGCAACTGACAAGAAAAAGTACATAAGATTTAGTGAAGCAGCCTACGTGCAATTTATGGGCTGCCAGATTAAAAGGTTGCAAAACTTTAGGCTAAACTAGCAAGACTTAAAATGTCTCAAGAACTTTTCCCACATAAGAAACATTATGGTTTAGGTTTTAAGACCACATGTCTAGAGAAGTTGCTGTTGCTGTGTGCCTTCAAGTAGTTTTCTGACTTAAGGTGACCCTAAAATGGGGTTTTCTCGGCAAGATTTGTTCAAAGGGAGTCTGAATTTTCTTCCTCCAAGACTTGAATGTGACCTGCCCAAAACTCCCAACCCCCCCCCCAAACTTCCATGGCTGAACAGGAACTCAAACCCTGGAGTCTTAGTCCAACACTCAAATCACCACAACATTTTTGACCTGAAAACCTATTTCCACTGGGATCAAGGCTTCCCTTTACCTGTTTTGTCTTCAAAGGCAAAAAAAAAAAAAAAAGAGTGAAGGGTTGGTCTATCAAGGTTGTTCACAGCAGTTTAAGTTTCAGGACTCCTAACCATCTTACTTAGACACCTATATTGGTTTAACATAAAATTAATCTTGTAAAGCAGTGGAGAACTTCAGTAAGTCCGGGGGCCAATTTTCTGCTCCCAAAATTCCGCAAGAGCCACACAGATTCCCAAAAACTGGAATAAATTCAAACAAAATTTGAACCTGTTCTTTCCAAAGTGTACACGAGTCCACTTATGGATTTGAAACACACGGTTTTTTTTAAATGTTAAGCAGCACTGGAGATTGCGCGACCTATTCAAAAGGCGAAGTGTCGCTCCTGCCGGCTTCCAGGAGAAACCATTTACCCCACTTGGGGGCTAGAAAAAAGGTGGCCGAGGGGAAAACTGAGGGGTTCTCTGACGCTCCAAGGCCTGGCTTTGCCCATCCCTGAGGACTTCAGTGTCCAAGAGGACACTAAAACGTTACACACCTGTTGGGAGGACTTCTGAGCTTGCTCTCGAAAGTGGTTTTTTTTTACGGGGGCCATTTCCGCACGAGGCTGTTAGAGCGCGATGATTCCACTTTCAGCCTCCTCTGGAATCCTGGGGTTTGCAGTTTCGGGAGGGGCCGGCCGGCCCCTCCCGAAACTGCAAACCCCAGGATTCCAGAGGAGGCTGAAAGTGGAATCGTCGCGCTCTAACAGCCCCGTGCGGAAATGGCCCAGGAGGAGCGGGAAGAGGGGAACCTCGGAGGACGGGACGGGGCAAAATGAGCATCCTCCTGTCGTCGCAGCGATGCAGAGAGCGAGCCGCTCAGAGTCCCGTTTGGCAGAAAGGCGGAGAACAAATCAAATAAATAAAGAGACGAGGCACGGGAGGTCCTCTTGCGCCTTTTTTGGAAAGAAGCCGAAATGAGGGCCAGCGGGAAGTCTTCCTTCCTTTTCTTTTTTAACCCTCCCCCGCCCCAAAGACGGCCGGGAGCCCCCGTGAGACGTGGCCCGGCTGAGACCCGCCGAAGGGAAGGAAGCAAAATGGAAGGAAGGGGCTGGCGGGAAGCTCGCTCGGGGGGAGCCGGCCAGAGGGAGGCCCCGCCCGGGAAGGCCCCTCGCCCGCCCGCCCACCCGCCCGCCCGCGCCTTCACTCACCATGTCGTAGACGTTGAGAACCACCAGTTGGTTCGCCATCCTCCCCCCGCCTCGGCTCCCTCAGCGTCGGGGGCTCCCTCAGGCCGCGGGCGGCGTCAGGGCACTGGCGGGCGGGACCCGGGGGGACGCCGCCTCTTCGTCCGGCCTCTGGCTGAGGGGCGGGAAGGGGCTGCCGCCGGCATGGAGCCGCCTCCGCTGGGGGGCTGGAGCGGGAGTCCGGGCTGCGCCCCCGAGAAACGCGCTCGCCCCGCGCACCGGCCGCAGGGGAAGACGAGCCAGGCGCGACCGGCTCCGGGGTGGGGCCCGGGCGGCTCCGCCTCCCCGCTCGGTCCTGGGCTGCGCGTAGGCCGGTTCCTCAGGAGGGGCCGGCGAAGAAGCCTCTTCTGAGGAGGAGCCGCCGCCGCCGCCGCCGCCGCCGCCGCCGGTCCTTCCCCGTGAAAGGATTCGAAAAAGAACCACCCCGGCCCACTCGCATCTTCAGCGGGGAGGTGAGGAGAGGGACTACAGCCCCCAGCATGCAACACGGGAAGAAGCCATTTCCCGGCAGGCCGCGCTCTGCCAGGCGAAGTGGAAAGCCGTCGCCGGAGGCGGGAAAGGGGGGTGTTTGGGGGCTCGCGGAAGCCTCCCCTGTTGTAGAGTGTTGGTGAGTGAAGAATAATCTTGCAAATGAAAATCTAGGGGTAAAACCAGGTGTTCAGGGGACAGCTGATGTCTGAAATCCCTGACACGCGGCTTCGGCGTGTGGAAAATGTATAGGGGGTCATTTATTCAGAGGCAGCGCGGTGTAGTGGTTTGAGCGCAGGACTACCACTCTGGAGGCCGAGGTTCGAATCTCCGCACGGCCATGGAAACCCGCTGCCTGGCCTTGGGCAAACCACCCTTTGGCCGTGTCCGCACTCCACTCTTATAGCGCGATTATTCCACTTTCAACATCTATAGAATCCGGGGCTTTGCAGTTTAGGGAGGGGCCGGCAAACCCCAGGATTCCATCGGATGTTGAAAGTGGAGTAATCGCGCTATAAGAGCGTAGTGCGGAAAGGGCCTTTGTCAGCCCAAGAGGAAGGCAAAGGCACCCCCTCCCCCCATCTTGCCAGGAAAACTACGACCTTGGGGGTCGTCGTAAGTCGGAAACGAGCTGAAGGCACGCAGAAACGATGCAAGTCCTCGCCTTTCGTTTACGGTTGCCAGTTCTTGCAAAACAAACAAGAACTATTATCGGCAGAATTTGAGATTGGAAGCAGGAAACAGCCCGCAGAGTACATTGTTTCCTCCCAAGGTGTACAAGCAATACATACCTATCAGAACAATAGATATGTAGACCTAACAGGAGTACATACAAAACAAGGCATTGGAAATAACTCAAGCTCATAGATACCCAGGCCATTTCCGCACTCGCCTGTTATACCGTGATGATTCCACTTTCAACCTCCTCTGGAATCCTGGGGTTTGCAGTTTCGGGAGGGGCCAGCCAGGATTCCAGAGGATGTTGAAAGTGGAATCATCGCGCTCTAACAGGCTCGTGCGGAAATGGCCCAAGTCTCCAGGTCAAGCGAGATGTGTAGGCATACAGCATATGATTTAAAAGGTCTGAATATTTGAAGTGATGTGGATTCTAAACACCATATTCTGATTTAATTGAAGCCCTCTCCTGTTTTGTTACTAATAAGTTTAACCGAATGAGAGAAAGAGAGAGGGGAGTATATGGAATCCCATAAGGAGTATAAACTTCTAAAAAGTACACTTACTTGGATAAGATGTATTTAAAGTACAGATGAGACAGGATTTGATTTAAATGGTGGAAAGTGAAAATTAAGCATTTAAATGTCACAACAACAAACAATCACGTCCAGATGAGGCACTCCAATCTGCTCTTAGTTACACATATGTTTGAGATGACATGAACAGCAGTGAGTAAGCAGACACGTCAACAGCACTGTAAACGTGGGGCCTTATTCCACTACTCAGTTACAGTGCTGTAATTACATTTTCATTGCTATGGCAACATCCTGTGGCATCCTGGAATTTGCAATATAGAAAGGAATGTTTTAGAATTCCCAGCCAAAGCATTCCAGAGCAGTGATTCTTATCCTGTGGTCTCTAGACACCTGGGGGGCCGCAATGTCGTGACAGCGGGTCTGTGTAGGCTTGAAGAAATGTTATGAGCTTTCCAGTTAAGAAGAAGGAAAGAAGGAAGGAAGGAAGGAAAGAAGATGGACAGACAGATGGACAGTCATACACTGATCTCAAAGAGCAGGAGTCTTCTGTCTATGACAGACATCATTTGTACAAAATTTCATTACATTATCTCAAACCCTTCAAAAGTCAGGAAAGTAACTGACTGCAAAAAATGTACTCAGCACTTGCTACTTCTGCATGCAGTGAGAATAAGCAAGTGAATTGTCATTCAGTTGCATGTTCTCAATGCAGCTAAGAGAAAGCCCGTGACATTTCTTGCTACTGCACATATAACAAGAAAGCTGCCTTTGTAGCTCTATCAAACTCTAATGTTTGTGTTTTGTGCCACCACATTCTTGGAATGTCTATAACTTCCCAGGATTCTGTAGCTACGTTGAGAATATTTTCAAAGAAATTCATGTATAAAAGAAAGACTTTTGTGAAATCTCTGCTCTCCTTTATCCTAAAAATAAGTATGTTATATGGTCTCTGTTATCTTAAAAACAAATATAGAAACTGTTTTAAAAACATAGTGTCAGATCTCAGAATACAAGTTTCAGGTATTTAAATACAAAATAACAATGTTTGTAAGTAAAATGCAGCACCAGCCTTCTCATTACAGGTCTTATTATTATTTATTTCAAATTTGTATGGAACCCTTCCAATAAAAATATTGTAATAAGAATGTGTGCATTTATTTATTTCTCCCTTCTCTTCAAATTTAAAGACTGTTGATGAGCAACTTTAAATATTTGATGCACTTCAGGGTTTGAAATATTGAATTAAGTCTTGGTGGTCCATGGCAGCAAAAGATATTTGAAGGTGGAGGCATGGTAAAGAAAAGGTTTAGAATCACTGTTCTAGAGTCTCACCAAAGTACAAAGCCCGGGATTCCATAGGATGGAACCATGGCAGTTAAAGTGGAAATATGGGGTAATAACTATAGCATGAAAGGCCCCCTGGAATTTTGATATGGAAAGAAGGGGGAAGGATCCAGTTTAGTGTTATGGGGGAAAAACTGAGTTTTGTGACATTTCATAGACTCACAGGTTTTATTTTTCATACATTTTTGTGGATTCCAACTGATTCCTTCAGATGTATGAAGTGTAGACCGATTGTTAAATGTTTACACCCATGGGAATGGAGATGAGGGTAAAAATTTATCCGCAACTGCTTTTTAAAAAAGTGGTCATTGAATAATCATTGTGAACTGGAAAAAAATCACCCACTATTGATTTAACAGGGGTGTCAAACTCAATTTCATCTTGGGCCGCATCAGCATTAGGGTTGTCCTCAAAGGGCCAGTTGTATCTGTAAGACTATAAATGTATCTACTCTTTTATCATATTAAATAATTGCCTCTGCATTCATTTATTGCTGGTTTTAGTAATAACTAGCTCTGAAACTAGAAGTCTAGGAAAAATAATGGCAAGCAGATATTTAAGTGTACAACTATTGTACAATTTGTTGAAAAATGAGTTTTGAAAGCAGAAAGTTATTTTTTTTAATCATCAGCCTGGGGCCCGCAATGTGGAGATCGGGCTCACGGCGGTGGGGGGGGTGCTGCAGCTACAGGAGAAGTGCGAGGGCCACATGAAATGGCCTGGTGGGCTGGATTCCGGCCCACGGGCCTTGTGTTTGACACATGGGGATTAATAGATTAAGAGGAATTAACCTCATCCCCAGGGTGAACCCTAGTGGATGTAACAAAATCCAAAATTCAGAAAACAGTGATACCTTTATTGGGCCAACTAAAATGCCAAAATACGTCATGAAATCTTTAAAAGCTTCACTGGCTTCTTCATTAGGCAAAGTTAAAAATCATACAGAAGAAACGTGATGCTTCAGTTGTTACTTCTGTTGTCAGTTAAGATGCCTTGGAGGGATATCAACACAGGCAGAGGCTACTTCTCTTCCTGGCCATGTGGGAACTGGGGACAAAGGGCAGAAAAAAATTGCAGCCAATAAAGTTTCAAATCCATTAGCAGCAGCAGCAACAGCATAACTTCCACTGAGATCAAGGCAGTCTCTAGTAGATGTGTGATAGAAATGAGATTGCCAGAGGGGATGGAAATGCAGAAAGCTGGGTTGATGGTCAAAATAACTTTTCAAAGAGCCCTCTTAACTGTGTGAATTTGTAGTTGTGGAAAGAGATTGCTAAAATGGCTCAGATTGGTTCAGCAAGTTTTGCCTGGCATATTCTTGAAAACTGTTTATCCATTTGGATGAACTGTGGAAAGTGAATCCATTACAGAGAAATTAAAAACAAAATAATACTGTGCAAAGAAAATCTCTTCAGGTAGTCATCCATTTTAGCCACAGGTTAAAATGTGCATACAGTTAAGGATTAAGTGTCTGAGTCTGTGTGCTATCAAGTGATTACCATCTTATGGTGACCCTGTAACAAGGTTTTCCTGACAAGATTTGTTCAGAGAGGGTTTGGCACTGCCTTCTTTTGATGCTGAGTGTGACCTGCCCAAGGTTACCCTATGAGTTTCCATGGCCCAGCAAGATTTGGACCCTGTTCTTCCAGAGTCCTAGTCCAGTATTCAAACCACTACAGCATACTGGATCTCTAGGAAACATTTGTTCCCATCCCCATTTATTCCTTCAGTTTCACTGATGTTAACTCCGATGGATCAGTCATCTTGAATGATACTGCTTCAACCACCACCTCCCAGCCCCAAATGTGATACACAGGAAAAGAAGCAGGTGTGCACTGTTTCTCTCTCTTCTGCTGAGCAGCCAGCACACAGTGGCAGTGGAGGAAATATGCAGTGGAGGAAAAATGCTATTGTTGCTACATATTACTGTGACATTCTTTCTGTTAGTGTTATCACTTCTAAAGCACATGGGCTGATATGCTGTCACTGCACAGTTGTCTGTCCTCTGTTCTTGTCACAGAACTGGGAGATGGGGGTGTAACTTTGCCTGTTGGTGGAAAAGCTTTGCAAGGGTACCCTGACCAAAAAAATGACTGATCAGTTTACATCAGAGATAATTCCTGAACATCCCATTCTGTGTTGTCTTGGACTCCTCCCTTCAGCCCAGTTTTGGATTTTTAAAAACATTTTTGCTTTGAATATACTTCAAAGCTCAAACTCCAGAACACAGGTCTTAACTTTTGAAAATCCTAAAAACAAAATTTAACAACTGTGTTGTTTCATGTATGGGGATGTTTTAGTGAGAAATTTCATCTTAAATCGGTAGTCCCAATAAAAAATAGTTTGCCAGGCTTGTAAATGACCTAATGCTCTAGGGAATGTAAACTTGAAGCTGGAATCCATAGGTTGTTGTGGTTTTCTGGGCTTTGAGACCGTGCTCTATTAGTATTTTCTCCTGACATTTCACCTGCATCTGTGGCTGGCATCTTCAGAGGATCTGGTGGCATGGAAGTGAGACAGAGTATATATGCTTGTGTAATCCCCAGGTGGGAGGAAGCAATTTGCATGTGTTACAGTTGGCCTGTGTAATGGCCTATTGTTAAATCGGATATCCCGCAGGGTTGTATTGTTAGTCAAGGGATATGCATAACAGTGTATTATGTACATTAGCAACCCATTGTATTGTTTCCTGTAGAGGGACCTCCAGAGTCTGGGTGGTGTTCATTGGCATATTTTTTAGTCTTGATTTTAGTGTTCTTCAGTACTGGTAGCCAAATTTTGTTTACTCTCCGGGTTTCTTCTTTCCTGTTGAAATTGTCCATGTGTTTATGGTTTTCAATGACCTCCCTGTGTAGTCTGCCATAGTAGTTGTCAGAACGGTCCAGAATTTCTGTGCTTTCAAAAAGCATTCTGTGTCCAGGTTGGTTTATAACATGTTCTGCTACTGCTGATTTTTCTGGCTGGATCAGTCTGCAGTGTCTTTCATGTTCTTTCATTGCAGCTGTGGGCAGGTCTACATAGGGACTACAAAATACAACATCCAAACACGAATTAAAGAACATGAAAGAAACAATACAATGGTTTGCTAACATACTTAACACACTCTTATGCATATCCCTTGACTAACAATACAACCCTGCGGGATATCCCATTTAACAATAGGCCATCACATAAGCCAACTGTAACACATACAAATTGCTTCCCCCCACCTGGGGACTACACAAGTATATATACGCTGTCTCATTTCCATGCCACCAGATCCTCTGAAGATGCCAGCCACAAATGCAAGTGAAATGTCAGGGGAAAATACTAATAGAACATGGCCTCAAAGCCCAGAAAACCCACAACAACTCTAGGGAATGCTGTTGACCTGTTTTATTACATAGAGTGCCCTCACACTTGTATTTGTTCCCTTTGTTCTGATTCTCCTCCCTGGCTGATTTTAAAAAGCAGATGACGGCAGAAGAGAGTATTTTGACATATTACATGTCCCTACTTTGGACCCAGGGAACAGTTTTACACTAGACAAGGAGCCCAGGCCCATCAGAATTAGTCAAGAAGCACTACATAGACCAAACCTGGCTTTTGCTAATTTAGTCCAGTACTTTATGATGTAATCATCTTGTTCCCCTATAGCCTGATAACCAGCCTTGCATTACCCCTCCTCCTCCCTGCTACTGATTGCCTCATATGTGATAGTAGCCCTGATACATTCTGGGAGCTTGTCCTACTCACAACCCAAGAAGCCAGAGAGAGGAGAGGTCACCATCCCTGAGGCCATCAAGTTCCCTTTCCCTTCCTCCAGGTTGACATGATGAGGCTAGCTGAATCCAGGATGTACTGTAGTAATGAAAGAGATCCCTATCTACTGCTCCCTAGGCAAAAATTAAATTAAACTAAAATAAGCCACATGGCTGTGATGAAGTCTTCACTGAACCATCTTATGGATAAAGGAGATCCTGAAAGGAAAAGACAGAGATGTGTGCTTGCCAACTAGCCATTTACACAGGGCTCATGTGGCTTGAACTATGGCCCAAAAGAAAACAATACAGAAGTGCACTCTCTCTTATGGCACCAGTGCCATGCTGGGCACCTCTGCACTTGTTGCTTAACTATTGGTCATGGAGACTGCAAGGTTACAGGAGCCTATGGAGCAAGATACTGCCCCACACAGCACACCCTGTCATCTGAGTGATGGTCTCCCTGTGGGGTATAAATATTAGTGATGATATGTTATGATTTGTTGTTGAGTTGCACCATTGCTTAACTCTCTTCATGGCTATGTGGATTGTTCATGCATGCACGCACATATGTGTGTCTATACCAGGCACAGGCATCTGTGGAAGACTAGGCAGACACATTTGCCCCCCACCTTGGAGAGCTATAACCCCTCATTACAGCTCTACCTCTAGAGAGTGTGGGGGGCATTTTGTCATGTTTTTAGCTCCCTGGAGCCATTCTAGGCCAAGAACAAGGCATTTTTCATTATGGGAACTAAGTGGAAGTCATTTCCTGATGACTTGGACCAGATCCTTCAATGGACCCCCCCCACAGCACTTTTTTGACCCCTGGCATCACAAAAATGGCCTTCAGAGGCACATGCAGACCGTAGGCTGCAGTTTATCTATCCTTGGTGTACAAGTATGCAATTTTTAAATTTTCAGCTGTCTATTTAACTCAATGGGAGAGAAACTCCTTACACCAGGTTCAGGGCTGTCATTGAGGGCAGTACAGTCACTAACTAGAGGCGTACAGGATTTGGCATAAGTATGCTCCTGTCCTACATTACCTCTACCATATTCATGTCTCTGCTCCTTCCAGAAGCATGTTCTGCCTAATTGGGGGAGTTCCACTAGTACATATGTCATACTAGCCAAGTTCTACTTCTCTAGCAAAGTTTTTGCCATTTCTTAGAGTCTCAGCTGGCATTTCTTAAGTACAGGATTGCATCATAAAGGTTTTGACTTTTCATTTCTCAGATACATTATAGAATCTCTTAAAACTGATAGCAAAGCAAGTGTAGATTGTGCATGTTAAAATGCTGAAAGCAAACACTGTTGAAACAGCTTTTTATTATGTAGGCAACTGCACTGTTTTTTGGAGTTTTTACAGGAAAATATTTACTTTCAAAATCAGTAAAATGCCTTATATTTAAACAATATTACCCCAAATTTTATATTATATTACATAGTTGATTAGATAAAAGTCTGACATGAAGTGTAAAACATGTGGAGCAAATAGATGATACAGTAGGAAGCTAGAAAGAAGAATCTATAACAAACAAACTTAAGCCAAAAGTACCTTTTAAAATCACACAGCAACAAATAGGGGGTATCAGGGCTAAATTGTGTAATATCTCCAGAAACATTAATAGATTGGGTTGTGAGAATTTAATGGAACTGTGGGAAACTATTTCTTCTATCCTAGCATTTAAAAACAAAACAAAAATTCAGTGAAAAATATTACAGTATTCCATAAAAAGTGTAAGACAAATTGTTAAGTTTCTTTCCCATCTTCATCTCCTGACTCTGCTGCATTCGTATCTTGTTCAACTGTTGTTGAGAGATCAGTAAAATTGAGTGCCCGAAATTTTTTCATATATCTAAAGTAGCTGAAGAGCAGCACACATAAAAAGAGAATCATTATCATGGCAGACCAACCAGCAACCAACAACCAGCGTGGTCTGAAAGACAAGCCAAACATCATATATAATTTTTAAAAAACTCTTTATTCAAACAATTATTTATAACAAAACAAAGAGCACGTTGTTTACCTGTAACTGTGGTTCTTTGAGTAGTCATCTGTGAATTCATACAAATGGATCATCTGTGCCTGTGCAGTGCATCTCTCAGACTCTACTAGAGCTATACAATATGCATCTCCAGCATGCCCATGTAATGTGCTTCCCACCTAAAGCCTGAGTTCCCTGGACACCAAAGCAGCAGCCAAGGACCAAAGGCAAAGGCAGACCATGACAAAGGGAAGATGGGTGGGGTTGTGTGAGTTCACAGAAAACCATTTGAAGAACCACAATTACAGGTAAACAACCTGTTCTTCTTGATGGTCTCTCTGACTCACACAAATGGGGGACTGGGAAGCTACTAACCATAGGAGAAGGGAATGTCATGCCACACAAAAGATGAGAACAGCCCTTCCAAAGGAGGCTTCCACCTGAGATGTCATGTCCAGTTTATAAGTGTGAGATAAATGTTGAAGGCTGAGATCAGGATGCAGCTCAACAGATATTGCGGAGCAATATACCCTCCAAGAAGGCCACCAACTCTGCCATTATATGACTTCTCGTTTTGGCAGGAGGTTACTTGCCAGAGAGTTCATAGACCAGACAGATGATAGCTGGAACCCATTTGGCAAATGGTTGAATGGAGACAGGGAGACATTTCTTACTGGTAGAATAACAAAGAGAGTTACAAAATGAGGCAACGTGGTCTAGATAGAAAGTAAGTGCTCTACATGCATTGAGGCAGTGCAGACAGCATTCCAGGTCTGTAGTAGGATTCTGCATAAATGCAGGAAGTACAATATCCTTGTTTATATGAGAGGCAGAAACTACCAAGCAGAGCCACTTGCGAGTGTGAGCAACCAATAGCCAGTTGTCTATGTATGTAAACAGAAAGATATTTTGCTGATGAAGCCAAGCAGCCACAACAGCCATGTACTTGGTGAACACACATGCAGCAGTGCAAAGGCAAAAGAGTAGGACATAAATATGATGCACTCTTCTTCCCACTAAAAGCAGAGGAGGTGTTTGTGGGGCAGTCTGATCACAATGTGAAAATAGACATCTTTGAGGTCCAGCATAGCAAACCAATTGCTCTTCTGCAGCAGAGGAAGGATGGAGCTGAGAATAATCATTCTGAAATGTCTTGCTTGTATGTAGAAGTTGACACCTTGAAGGTCCAGAATGGGGTGCAGTCCATTATCTTTCTTGCGCACAATGAAGTAGTGGAAGAAGAACCCCTGGTGCAGAAAAGAAAGAGGGACAGGCTTGATGGCTCCTTTGAGCAGCAGGGACTTCAATGTGGGCAAGTGAAGAGTAAACCAGAGGACCCCTATGAAGAGAGTCTTCTAGAATTCTATCATGTACCTTCTCTTGATGATGTTAAGACCCATGAGCCTGAAGTGATGGAGGCCTAGACATGATAGAACATCTAGAGCCTGTATTTGAAAGATGAAGGATGAGATGGTAGACAAATGGTTGCAAGGTCACTCATTCCTGAGAAGTCAAAAGTGCTGCTTGCTAGACTCCTGGGGCCTTTTACAATATTGCTGTTCATACCTGCCAGCTGATGAGGTTTTCTGCAATGAAGATGCAGGAAATGAATAGACCTCTGTTGGTGACAACCCCAAGAACTACACTGGCAACAGAAAGATGGAATATACCTCAACCAACAGAACCTGGGTCTAGGTGTAGGTGTAGGTCTAGGTTGCTGGGAATGAAAGCCAAATTGCTTCACCATTGACTGCATTTTCTGGGTATGTTCTTGTTTACTGTCAGTGCCAGCACTGAACAGATCTGCCTCATAGAAGGGCAAATCTTCAATTGTCGATCCAGCTTGGTTCGAGAGCCCAGATGACCTAAGTATGACAGCAAAGTGCAGTAATTCCCACCAAGGCCTTTCTGCTACAGTCTGCAGCATGATGTTATCTGCTGTCCTGCAGTCTCTGTATCTCTGCCTTCAGCAGAGCAGTCACTTTGCAATCTTTTTCAAGAAGTCTATCCAAGTATAGGGATACCTTTTCCTGTAGGAGTTACTGGTACCTCACTTTACATGCCCTATAATTTGCAATCCAGAAGAGAAGGGTGGCAGTAGAATAAAATCTGCACCTCATCATGCCCAACTTTTTTCACCTCCCAATAAGCAGGAGTAGAGTGAAGCTTTAGGAGGTCTTTGACTGAGCAGCTTCCACAATGATAGATCTCGGTCTTGGATGCTGGGCCTCAGTGTCGAAGGCCTGGATGGAGAGCAAGCCTGAGGTAGAGAGTGAATTTGGTTGGATGGAGAATGAGTTTGAAGAGGAGAGCAGTCCTGAGACAGAGAATGAAGTCAAGATGGTGATAAAGCTCTAATTGAAAGATCAGGCTGGCATGAAGCATCTTGTGCTGTAGTATGCAGTGGAACTGATACTGTATCCAATAGGACCAACCTTGGTACCAGCTCCTGGCATCAGTGTTGATGATGGAGATGCGGGCAATCACAACCCCAGTAGAAGTAAGGGAAGGAGACCTTTGTAGCAATGGTACAATGACTCCCACGTGTATGGACTGGGCAAACACCACTTCTCTTGATATCAATAGCAGTCCCAATGATGTCTTGGGGAGTACTAGGAATGATGAACCTGAGGACTTATGGGATGGTAATATCCAAGATATCAAAGTCTCAGACCAGGAGTGAGAATGACTTAGGCCCTTTTTGCACGGCATTTGCCATGCAAAAGGCCCCCTGGTGCATTGCGCGACTGCGAAGAGCGGCCCATACGATGCACTCATAATCGTGCAATGCTCCAGGGCCTGGCAGGTGCCGATCACGCACTATTTCATTTTTGGCTGCAAGTTGAAAATGGTGTGCGATTGCACATTGCTCCGGGCCCAGTGCACACTTGCCGAGTATGCAGAGCTCCGGTGCTTGCACTTCTTGCCCCAGCGCAACCTGGGAAAATCCCAGGCTGCACTGCAGAAGGAAGAGGAGGGGCTCTCGTGCGACCAGGCAGCAGCTGCAGAGCTGAAGGAACCCCGCACCCCAGCTCCGCAAAAAGGTGAGTTGCAGAAAGGGCCTTAGGCATTTTCTGTGAATGCCTCAATATGCAGAAATGGTACCAGAGGGAGTGGTTGACCTCAAGGGTCTGAAGTCATGATATCACAACTTTAGTTCAGAGAAGTAGAAGGTGGATGAGTCCTAGAAGAATCTGGACTATCTTCTTTGGAGACTGCAGTGAACTTGGAGAAGCTGGAGATGGGGTGGAAATTCTCTGTGTTCCAGAGAGTGCTTTGATCCAACTGAAATTGGAGGAGAGGGTTCTTTCTCAGCTGTCACAGCAGGTGATTTGACTGATGCCAAGAGGACCCAGAATGACTCAGTGGTGAGGTTTGAGAGTGGGGGTTCTTCTTCCTCCTCTTTTTCTATGCTGCTAGGTAGCATCCTGATGGGATTCCAGAACTGAAACCTCTTTGGTACTGATCCAGTGTAGGGGGCTTAGTAACAATAGCCAGCTCCAGCAAGGTCTATTGACCATTTCATTACACTTCAACAGTTGAAAAGAAGTCTCAGTCAGAGACCATTTCAAAGCCACATCGATCAATGATCCCAAGGGTTTAAGTATAGATGAAGCCTGAGGTTCAACAGAGGGGCAAGAGATGGAGGAGCTAGTTGTAGTCAAATACAGCAACCTATTTTCTGTTGCTTGACTAGCTGTGTCCATGCATGTTCCCAGAAAAGCCCCTTTAGTCTCACAAATTGATTTTGATGGGCCTGAAATGTAAAGGCCTGACAGTGCTTGCACGCCTCCACATTATGCCCCTCACCCAAAGGAGGCATTTAATATGACTATCCTTGTCTGAGATCTTACTGGCACATATGATGAAGTTCTTAAAAAGAACTGGAGGAGGCCACAGCCAAGCCAACTAACAATTGTATAAACCAGTACTAGCACTTCAGTGAGGCAAAGTCTGAGGTCAAGTCAAAAGATAGAGAAACCAATCACCAAGACAAAATGTGAAGAGAAAAAACTGTTTGTAAGCCAAATCTGATTCAAATCAGTCCAAAATCAGTCAGAAGGGTACACAATGATCAGAGAGATTTCTACAACCTTGCTGCTGCAGCAGAGGAAAAGGGTTTAGGCAGGCAGCATGCTACATGGATGTGCAAAAGTTGGGAGGGATTACTGCCAAAATATATATTGTGTAGCTTAGAAGGTTTTGAGAGATGCACTGTGCAGGTGCAGATGACCCATTTCTGTGAGTCACAAAGAAGAACTTACATCACACATCACAGCTGTAAATGCATAAAAAGAATAAAGATATTGAAAGAGAGGGAGAAAGGTTATTTTGGTATATCTATATCATCTATCTATCTTTCCAGAGACCTTGCTATAGTAGTTTATACCACACAAAAGAAGTAGTCTGGTGACACTTTAAAGGCTACTATGTTTATTAAGGCATATGTTATCACTGACTGTTGTTCTGATCAGTAGTCAGTAGATAGTAACTGGGAGGAAAAGAAATTAAACAGTGCAGTCAGATGGGGATAAAATAGAGGGGAAGTCCAGATGGTGAAGATATAATTGTTACTTTGAATTCCCCCCCTCATTTCATATCTATATAACCATGGTATATGCATTTTTAAATAGATGTAAAATAAGCACAAAGTAGTGGCACTGCATTAAATATTCATGTGGTTCCTGAGAATTCTAACATTCTTCTTTAGAACCACCTCTTCTCAGCTCCTGTCTCCTCTACCAGAGATACAGTGACTCCATCTTTATTATCTGAGATAACAAACAGACGTATCTTCAGAAATTCTACCAGAACATGAAACAACATTCAGTATAAACATGAGCTTAGATGAATCCACACCAACAGGTCCACCTTCTATGCAACACAGTGCATAGCCAGGCACCAGCTAATATCAGAAGCTACATGTCTATATGCAGCTAGCTCTACCCAGAATATTCTATAAGATCAATGCATAAGCAAACTCTAACATTAGAACTGCATTTGTTTTGATTTATTACAGAGTGCCACCAAACTCAAACATCTAACATTAGGTATTTTTTTAATCTACCCAATGAAGGAAAATGCCCCTCCCCCAAAAAAGAGATCAAGAAAGCAAGACTAGTTTCTAGGAATAATCTACTACCTACAGGAAAAACCTAGCAGAGGAAATGATAGAACACAAGTTCACTTACAACTCTCAACTAATCTACTGTTATCACCAATAACCTAGAGCCCATCTTTGAGAACAATATTGTCGTCCCATAGGCCTTGGAAAGTAGGCCTACTTTCCAAGAGATCTCTTATGCATGTGGTAATCACCACCAAGAAACTACCCAGAAGAGACACAGGCACAGAGATCAAACCCTGTGAATACCCAAATGGTAGTTCTGTCCTTATATTTGCTCAGACAACACTATTAAAAGACCTAAAGGTATTGGCCACAACATAAAGGAATCTTTCAACTGTATAATTTTCAATAATGTATCAGTGATCATTTGTTGACAATGCTTGTTTCTATACGTATGTATGTATGCATGTACTATATAATATTTGTGCCTTCAGCCATATCAGGATGAACAAACTCTACTCCATCCAAATGTACTATTTTGCAGTTTGTGAGAGGTATACTGAGAAGACAAGTTTCTTCCAAAGCTATATATTTTCACTGCTATTAAAATGCACAACATTTAACTGAAGCAATTGGCAATTACCTTTCAATTATACCATATGTACGGACAGCAAACAATGTATTCAGGTTGCAAAAACTGTAATAAACCAGGAAAAATGCTTATTATTATTTTGGTTGAAAATGACTTGAAGGCACAAAACAACAAATTCGTGGTATGTGTATCCAATTAAAGTAATAATAATGAAGACAGACTCTACACCAGCCTTCTCCAACATGATGCCCACTAGGTACTTTTGGACTTCAGTTGCCATTTAAGTCAGTCAGCATGCCCAATGGTCAAGAATTCTGAGAGCTGTAGTCCAAAACTTACAAAGGGCACTAGGTTAGAAGAGGCTATTCCAAAGTATATAGTATCCACTGAAATATACCAAAGAAATCTGTAATTTAGCTCACCACAGCATAATTCTGGGTCTTAACAATTCTGACTTTCAGCTCAGTTAATTATGTAACTGTTATACATAATGCAGCACAGTTTTTCGATAGAACATTACAAAAAGATTGCTTAGACATATAATTTGTAGCCATCTTTGCTTAGATGGGGACATAGTTTGCTTTGCTGGGGACATAGTTCCAGATTACAGATGGTTGAGGAATTTAATTTAATTTAATACAAATTGACCTGATCTGTACTTCCTGGATTAATATGCATACTGAAACTTAGTCACTTATATCCTTTGGCACATCCTTGATGTTCCACTTGTTATGTTTAAAAAAAAAAATCTACTGAAATGTGCATTTTGAGAGAAAATCTGTCCAGAAATATAGAGGTCAATACAATTTTTTGTGTGGACTTCAATTGATTTATTTATTTAGATTTATTGGGCAGAATACTGGAGAACTGGGGTGCAACGGGATTAGAGGTGAACACATATGAACATATCACAGACTGTCTATTGTCTATTGCAGTTCTGCCTGACATGCTTTACTAAAGTAATGAAAGCACTGATATTACACTAACAGCATGTAATGTAAGCCATTCCACTGATAGTGCTACTGCATAGGTGGCTGTTGGCATTATTGATTATCCTGCAGAATTTCACACAAGAGGTAGGGAAGTTACACAATAAAAACACCCTTAGAATGGAAGCATCCCATATACAGGTACGTGCATTAGAATAGCTAGAAATGATAGTATAAAATAGTATTCACCAAGTTCAAATAAAAAAGAGGTTATTAAAATTAACCTGTAGTTTGGGTCCACTATCTTCAACCTGAACAGATAGACACCAGTGTGGTAGTGGGGCCAAACAATCGAGTTGATGCCAGAATGATTTAAGATTTCATATGGTGCATCTAAATGTGTTAGATCTTCAAAATATGTTTCATAACAGGATAAGTAATTCTGAAAAGAAAGGTATAATTGTTCATTCCATCTGAAAACCCACAGACTCTTAAAACAACTGTTTTAAACTACACTCCTTCCACATTTACGGGTTTGACCTTTGGGAATTTGATTATTTGTGAGGTGCACGTGTGCTTTTCCACCCCCATTCTCTTCCTTCCATTCCCTTGCATTTTGCTGGACAAGGAAAAGGAGGGCAACTGCCCAGGCAAAACGCAATGGCATGCAGAGGAGGCACATGCACCTTCCTTCTCCCTTCTGGAGCTCCCTTTCCATTCCCTCGCCTCTGGCCCTGGCACACAAAAGGCAAGGGTGTGGGAGGAGAGAACTCCAGAAGGGAATGGGAGTGGGATCACAGGGGAGAGTTATTCATGTTTTTTCCACTTTTGCAAGGGTTCTGTGTTCTGAACCTTTGTGAAATGGAGGGCCCACTGTATATCAAAGAAACTGTTGGTTCTTTATTTGATGACAGAATTAAGAGTATGTTCAGCAGACAAAAACATACAGAAACAGTGTTTGCATCACAAGGGCACTTAATGTGTTTTATCTCTTTCGGTGCACAGTTCAAAGGCTGGTTATAACAAAAAAAGCCCTACACATAGCCATACCCCTGCGCACTGTGGCCACACCCCCTGTACCACGGCCACGCCCCTGCAGCATGGCCCCACCCCCTCCTGTCCCCCCTCCATGCACTCCAAGCTCCGCCATTGGGGGATAATCATCACAAGTTAAGAGGGAGATCACTTTGGCCACCCTGTAATTTGGGTGCTAAAGGGCTGGGAACAATTTAATGTGGTCTGAAACCCTGATTAACTCATTGCTGAGTTCATCCCTGCCCACTGATTATTTAAAACTGAGGCAGAGGAACCTTATACTTGAGGAGTAAATCTTGCACTTATGCAAATTCAAACTCTGTATTTTCCTTTAATTTATCATTTTCCGTGATTAGTTTAACCATAGCACAGAGATAAACGAAGAAACAAAGTTTCTCTTCCCAAGTAGAAATTTGCAGAAATTAGTACACTTAGCTGTGGAGTAGAGTACAGAGGATGCTAGCTGTGATGACTGTCTGAGAGAATATAGGATTTAATTTACAGGGCAACAAATGCATCATGTGCATGTGTCAAACGGGAATCAGCTCCAGCTGAAGCACCCCAAGCTGTATTTAGTCATATACAGTATGTATGTATGTATGTATGTATGTATGTATGTGTATATGAGCAATAAATGAATAAATGAGCAATAATCAGTGAATATCAATGTAAGCTGAGTGGTTGATCTAAATAAGCTTTCACACAATCCCTTAAATTTTGCACGTCTGCTAGAATGGGTCAAATTGGGTGGGCAAGTTTACTCTGACAGATTTCCCACTGTTACAGAAACTAGCTACATGATGGCAGTCTTCATCTGTGAGTGCTAGTTAGATCTGTCCCACCTCCCTAAAGAACATGCTAATTATAAGTTCTGTGTGAACAATGAATGCGATCCTATAGAGACATGCTATTTGCATAATGATCCATGAGTTCTACTGTCAATCTATGCTTGTGCAAGAAAAGAGAGAAGTAGATGTGGCAATGGAGATAAGGGAAGAAAACACCAGCTCCAACCCACCTATTCCCTGAATGCCTGGCTTCTGGGGGAGAGGTGGAAATCAGACTGCAAACATACATTGAGTAATGGAGCACACTGAAGAATTAAAAAAAAATCAGCTTGTGCATTATAGATTATAGCAATGAGGTAGAACTTGCCCTAAAAGAAATGGTTATGCCATAACATTTGATTGTCCTGATGCCTCAACTATACAAGAGACCACTGTCAGGACAGCAGATAGAGAAACAGAAAGGTTTCCTGTTGGAAAAGAAGTCACATAAGGGTTCATTTTATTATTTTGTTTGTTTAATTTATATGCCAAATGTATCATATGGAAAACATGGTTAGACTTGAAAGAAGCAGGCATGAAAATTAGAGGAACGTTAACAATTTAAGATATGCCAGTGACACCATATTGCTTGCAGAGCAAAGACTTAGAACAATTACTGATGAACATTAAGGAAGAAAGTGCAAAAGCAGACTTACAGCTAGGTATTAAGAAGACAAAAAAAAAAAAATGACCACAGATGATTTACATAACTTTAAAGTGAATAATGAAGACATTGAAATCATTTAAGATTTCCTATACTTTGGTTCAGTTATTAAGCAAAATAGAAACTGGCATCAAGAGAAAGGAACTAAACGAGATCCTCAAGTGCAAACACGTCATTAAATACTAAAGTCAGAATCATCCAAGCTATTGTATTTCTGATTTCTATATAAGGCTGTGAAAGCTAGACAGTGAAGTAGGCTGACAGAATGAAAATTAACTAATTTCAAATATAGTGCTGGAGAAAACTGCTAAGGAGACAAATGAATGTGTCTTAGATCAAATCAAGCCTGAACTCTCTGGAATAAAAAAAATGACTAAACTGAGACTGTTGTACTCTGAACGTATCATGAAATGACATAACTCATTGGCAAATACAATAATGCTTGGTGAAGTGGAAGGCAGTAGGAAAAGAGGGAGATCACACTGAAGGTGGTTTATTCAATCAAGGAAGCCATTGCTATAATTTTGCAAGACCTGAATAGAACACCTGATGACGGGATGTCTTGGAGGCACTTTTTCAATGGGTCATCATAACTCAAAATTGACTTGATGGCAAATAACAGCAACTTGTTGGGGTGGTTTCTTTTTTTGTTACTGGCTTCATGTGAGCTGCTTTGGAAGAGTTTTCTGTTGACGAGTGAGATAACAATGTTTTAAATACAGTAAATACTACATGCATTAATCAAGTAACACTGCATTGTATTTTATATGTTCTCTTAATGCCCTTACTTACAAAGATTTACTGACAGAAAGCTCTAATCCTAAAGAGACTTTTTGTGGGAGTAAATCAGTGAGACTTCTACATGGATATTGTAGAATTAAATGGTATCCCCCTTATTATTTACACAAAAATAACCTCACTGTTCTGTCCTATTTTGCTCAGAACCTAAATTAATATTTAGAAATAGATTCTTTAACCACAAAACTAGAGAAATGATATAATATAATTCATGATATAATGAACAGAAAATGTGTGATTTATGAAAAACATCAAAAATGATGAAAAGGGATCTTGTAGCACCTTTGGGACTAACTGAAAGAAGGTGGTAGCATAAGCTTTCATAGACTTAAGTCTGCTTCATCAGATGCATGGAGTGAAGTGCCTAGGAACAGACTTCTATGAGCAGGCTCTATGTGTGAATAAAATTCAAGACTTGTGGTTATGGTGATGAAGTAACAAGTTTTAATAATGGTGGAGAAAGGCAGGAGGAAAGATGTTGTCTAAAGCTAAAGTGAATAGATATCCATATGAATGGCAGAGGGAGTTATTGGAATGTAGTGTGATGCTGGCTGGAAACTAGAAAGGAGATGTGATAAACTGGCCAAGAGAGCCCTCATGAGGCTAGGGTGTTAACTAGTGTTATAATATATGCAGTGTGCCAGGAAACCATTGTCTCTTTTCAACCTACCTTAAATGAACTGGAGTTTGTGAATATATTTCAATTCTGTTGAATCGCTTTCAATTTTCCTTTGTAGTATTATTGTTCAAGGACTGCTGTTCTGAGGTCCAAGATGGAATGTCCAGAAAGACTGAAGTGTTCTGCAATTCCTAATGTTTAATTTATGTCAATTTATCCTCTGGTGCAGAGACTGCCTGGTTTGCCCAATGTAGAGTGCTGAAGGGTGTTTTGACAGAGGATGGCATATATCAGATTAGAGGATAAGCAAATGAAAGTACCTCTAATATTGTGGATGATATGGTTAGGTCTTGTAATGATGTTTCCAAAGCAGATGTGTGGGCAGAACTGGCATCTGGGTTTGTGGCAACATCTTGTACCTATCTCCCTATTCGTGTTGTGGACATAAACCAGGCTTTAGGAAAGGGGAATACACAAAACCAACTGTAGAACACTTCAGTCTTCCTGGGCATCCCTTCTTGGACCTGAGAACAGCAGTCCTTAAACAAAAACAGTACAAAAGAAAATGGAAATATTGTCTGCTTAGGCACTTCACTGCATGTATCTGATGAAACAGACTTAAGTCTGCAAAAACGTATGCTACCAGCTTCTATCACTCAGTTAGTCTCAGAGGTGGTAGAAGATACCTTGCATACTGATCCATGCTAACAGGGTTATGTCTTTGAACAAAAACACTGTTGTTTGAATGTAGCTTCCATATTGGAATGTGTATATTTCCCAGGATGAAATAGGATGCATAACTCTCTATAACAGAAGGTATAATTTGAAATAGAATGTATATTTGTATAGCAGCAGTAGGCTTTACAAAACCAGTTTATAGAAAGGTTTTAGCACTTCCCAATTTGATAATCTGAGGATTCAGGCCACATTATTGGATAAATCTACAGGTCCTTGGGCTCCTCCAGATTGATGATTTATGTCAGTTTATATTAAATCATTTAATGCTGCTTCTTGACACTTCTTTTCCCTTCCCCATCCAAACACTATTTTGACTTTAAAAAAAATCTAACAACTTCAGTGTAAAAGCAGCAAATTTTGGTTCACTTGTGAGTGTTTTGTTGGAAAGACTTTTTTCAGATGAGGTTTGCCACTGCCATCAAGTAAGGTTAAGAGAGCATAATTCTCCCAAGAACATCCAGTACATTTCCATTGCTGAGTGGAGATTCAGATTCTCATTCCCCACAGTCCTAGTCCAACACTGAAATAAAAAAAAAGGGGGGGTTATAGTATATTATTTCTTACATGTGGTCCCCAAAGTCTATTTATTTCTGCAGGTGTTAGGACAGATGTATCATTAATGTGCCTGGTCATTTTGTCCCAAGTTTGCGCAGTAATTAGACATCGGGCCTGTTGAAAGAAAACAAATGCACAAAGTAGAGTATACAGCAAAGAAAATATCTTAATCCATATACTTTTCACATCATGCTTTATGAGCAAACAATTTAATGGCAAGGTACCGAAAACATTTTAAAGACATATCTTCATGTTTTTATTCTATTGAAATTCATGAGAATGTAATGTTCAATAAGTGAAATTCAATAAGTAAAATTAGGAAAAAATGCAGTAAGTTAAAATAAGAAAGAAATATGTGCCCCTTGATCCTATTGACTGACAATGCAGTACTGCATAGTGGTTTAAACATGCCAGGAAAGAACAGGTTGCTTACCTGTAACTGTGGTTCTTCGAGTGGTCATCTGTGCCATCATACACTAGGAGCTTTCGCGCATGCGCGGGAGCGTTCGGAAGATTCTAGTAGCTTTAGCTGCTTGGCGGGCACCCCTCCCCCATGCCGGTACTGTGCATGCTCCTCCCGCCGAGCAGTGGCCACTCCCCTGTTCTTAGTCCGCCGTAGTAACATAGGGACCTGAAAAAGAGGGGAAGGTAGGGCGGGTGTGCATGATGGCACAGATGACCACTCGAAGAACCACAGTTACAGGTAAGCAACCTGTTCTTCTTCTTCATGGTCTCTGTGCCTTCATACACTAGGAGACTGTGTAGCTTACCGGTTGGATGGCGGGTCAGGTCCTACAGAATGGAAGCCAGAACCTCACGTCCGAACTGAATGTCTCTGCGCGACCGGCAGTCCAGCCTGTAGTGGCGCACGAAGGTCAACGGTTGAGACCAGGTCGCCACACGGCAGAGTTCATGCAGATCAACACCTCTCAGGAGGGCCGCAGACGTGGCCACGGCCCGGGTAGAGTGGGCCTGAAGGAGGGCTGGCGGAGGCTTCCTGGCAAGCTCATACGCCAGCTCAATGGTCTGTGCCACCCACTTGGAGAATTGCTGGGTGGATACCTTGTGGCCCTTTCGTTGGCCACCATAGCAGACGAACAGGTGCGGTGATTGTCTGAAAGGGGCAGTCCTGTCCCTATAGAACGCCAGGGCCCGACGCACGTCCAGGGAGTGAAGGGACCGCTCCAACGGTATCGTCGGGTTCGGGAAGAAGGTAGGCAGGATGATGTCCTGGCTGAGATGGAAGCTGGACACGACCTTTGGCAGAAAAGAAATGTCCGGTCGGAGAACAACCTTGTCTCTGTGGAAGACGAGGTAGGGCTCATCAATCCTCAGGGCTGTCAGCTCTCCGGCCCGCCTGGCAGAGGTGATGGCCACCAGGAAGGCAGTCTTTAACGTAAGGAGCCTGTCGTCAGCAGTCGCCATGGGCTCAAAGGGCGGTCTCGTCAGCTGCGACAGCACCAAGGATAAGGACCACGGTGGTAGCGGTGGCGATACTGGCGGGTATAGATGCTGGAGGCCCTTCAGGAACTGTTTGACGGTACCATCTCAGAAGAACAATGCCGACGGGGATTGTGGTGGTTGGTATGCCACGATAGCGGCCTGGTAGACCTTCAGGGACGGGAAGGCTAGACCCTGCTGCTGGAGGTGAAGAAGGAATTGGAGCACGGTAGGCATGTTGGCTGGCGATACCGGTTCCCCCCTTTCGTCAGCAGAGGCTACGAAGCGGCGCCACTTGTAATGGTAGTTGCGGCGCGTCGATTCCTTTCTAGCCGCTGTCAATACATTGCCGATGATAGGGTTGGCTACGGCGATATCCTCCAGGCATGGAGGGCCAAGAGCGGCAGGTCTGGGTGGAGTACGCGGCCGCCGGAGTGGGACAGCAGGTCCGGCGTTGACGGGAGCCTCAGGAGGCGGTCACAGGCGGCCTCAAGCAGGGGTGCAAACCAGTGTTGCCTCGGCCAGTACGGGGCTACGAGAACGACATCCGCTCGGTCGGCGAGGATCTTGGAGATCACGCGACTGAGGAGGGGGAACGGGGGGGATGTGTAGAGGAGCCCCTCGTTCCAACGAAATTGGAAGGCGTCCCTGATGGAGTTCCGGTCGCGGCTGGCTCTCGAACAGAAGTGGCGGCACTTCACGTTTGTGTTGGTTGCAAAGAGGTCGACGGTGGGTTCGCCCCAACGGTCCCGTATCATCTGGAATGCTCTGTCGGAGAGGGACCACTCGTGATGAGAGGACGTGTCCCTGCTGAGTGCGTCCGCTGTGGTGTTCGCCTGCCTGGCCAGGTGAACCACCACTGGATGGATTCCTAGCGGGACGCACCAGTTCCAGAGGTCCAGAGCGATATCTAGGAGGGTGGTCGAGTGAGTGCTGCCCTGCCTGTTGACGTAGCAGACCGCCGTCGTGTTGTCCGTGAGGACGAGTACCGTCCTGTTCTCGACGCGGTGGCAGAACGCTCTCAGGGCCTTGAATATGGCGAGCAGCTCGAGGGCGTTGATGTGGAGGGCGGTCTCGTCGTCCATCCACCTTCCCCGGACTCTGAGTTTGCCGGAGTGGGCTCCCCAGCCATAGAGGGAGGCGTCCGTCGTTACCGTGACGTTCGGGGTCTGTTGTCGGAAAGGCATACCGCAGAGGAGGTGGTCATAAGACTGCCACCACAGGAGGGACAGCCGGATCTCCGATGGTACCGTGAGGTGCATGCTTTGGTCGTCACGGAGCGGATTGAAGGCTTGGACGAACCAGTGTTGTAGTGGTCTGGCCCGGAGCCTGGAGAGCTACGTCATGGAAGTGGTGGAGGCCATGTAGCTGAGGAGCTGCTGGATCCTCCTGGCTGACATCGTTGGTGTCCGGTAGGCTGTCAGCGCGGCCCGGTGTAGAGTCCGTGCGCGATCGGCCGGTAGGAAGGCCTTGGCTGATAGCGAGTCCAAGGTGGCGCCAGTGAAGTCCAGCACCTTCGTCGGCTCGAGGTGGGACTTCTTGGGGTTGACCCGGAGCCCCAGGCGCGTCAGGAGTGTCAGAGTCCGGTGAATGTCGGCGTAAAGTTTCTGTCTGCAGGGCACCACCAGCAGCCAATCGTCCAAGTACGGTAGATAGAGACGCCTTTCGTTCGCAGGTAGGATGCCACTGGGGCCATGCATTTGGTGAAGACCCTGGGCGCAGTGGAGAGGCCGAACGGTAGCACCTTGTAATGGTAGCAGGTGCCATCGACCGCGAACCGTAGGTATCGTCTGTGTTGAGGACGAATGGCGATATGGAAGTAGGCATCCTTGAGATCGATGGAGGCGAACCAGTCTCCTCGGGAGAGGAAGGGGAGGATCAAGGATAGCGTTACCATCTTGAACTTCCTGGGGCGGATGAAGCTGTTTACGCCCCTGAGGTCCAGGATGGGCTGTAAGGTCCCGTCCGGCTTCGGTACGGTGAAGTACCGGGAGAAGAAGCCAGTGTTGGAGGCCGAGGACGGGAGTGTCTCGATCACTCCCTTCTGAAGAAGGGACTGGATCTCTTCCAGCAGGGCCGGGCTGGCCGGGGTGGAAAGGTAGGTACCTCGCGGCGGAATATTGTGAAATTCGATGATGTAGCCAAGACGGACGATGGAAAGCACCCAAGAGTCCATGGTGACGTGGTGCCACTCGGCGAGGTGTCTGGCCAGGGCCGGCTGATCTCGAAGGACAGCTGGCAGGCTGAAAGATGGTAGTTGTGGCGACCTGCAGAAACCCTCAAAAACGGGACTTCGCCTCAGAAGGTGGTTTCTTCGAGGGTGGAGCTGGTTGCCGTCTGAAGGATCTCCGGGCGGAGGAGGCAGTCGACGGTCGAGAATGGGTGGAGTGGGTGGACCTCTGTTGGTACGAGGCCACCGAGGACCGTCGCCATGATTGGCGCGATGCGGAGGATCGGCGGGACTGAGACGGCTGGTGGATCCCCATCTTCTTGGCCGTGGCGGAGGTGAAGAGTCCCTGGCCATCAAAGGGAAGGTCCTTGATCCGCCTCCGGGTGTCCTCCTGCAGGCCAGAAGAGCGAAGCCACGCGTGTTGGCGGAGCACGACCGAGCCAACCATCACCCTCGAAGCAACCTCCACGGCGTGCTTCGAGGATAGGATTTGTTGGCTGGAGATCACCACGGCCTCGTTGTATAGCTGGGAGGCAGTGGTGCGGCTCTCCTCCAGGAGGCTGGTCAAGAGAGGGGCAAGCTGGTCCAGGATTTTACGCAGGTAGGCCGCGAGGCATGCCTGCGTGTTAGGCACTTGGATGTTAAGGGAAGAGGCGGTGTAAAACCTCCTCCCGAAAGTGTCTAACTTTCGTCCCTCTTGGTCCAGTGGCGTGGTGTGGGCCCTGTTGCCTCCCTTGACCTGCGCGGAATCCACCACTATGGAGTTCGGTACCGGATGGCTGAAGAGGAAGTCCGTCTTCTCCTTCTGTGTCTGGTACAGGTGCTCCAGTCGAGGAGGGATCGGCTGGGCTGACGCCAGTTTGTCCCATGGCTGCTTGACGGCCTTAAGCAGCTTGGGCAAGAGCGGGAGCGGGGCAGCGGCCTGTAGGCGAGTCTCTACCAGCTCGAAAACTGGGTCCTCCTCCTCGGGTTCCGGCTGTGCCACCTTGAGGCCGAGGGTCACCGCCACCCAGAGAAGCATGGCCGAAAAGTGCTGGACGTCCTCAGGCGCTGTCTCCAGCGTTGGTTCACCAAAGACCAGCGGGGGCGACTCATGAGAAGCCAGAGTCAGGCCGTCTGACTGGGGAGAGGACCGGGAATGCTCGGGAGACTTCGCCGGGGAAGCCTGCGGTGCAGGGTGCCGGGGAGAGCGATAAAGCGGTACCGTCGGTGTTGCAGTCTGTACCGTAGCCGCACTGGTCTGGGTGGCCGTGGCAACAGGGACCACCGCTGAGCGCACCTTCACAGCCGCTGATGTTGTCGCCGTTGTGGCCACCGTCTGAGTGGCTATGGACTCGACGGGGCGAGTGGCAGTAGATGTTACCCTCGGGGGTGGTGAGATTGCTCGGTACCGCGTTGGTGGTTCTCTGTCCCTATGGTATCGAGGGGAGGGAGATCTGGTGCACGAGTGCTCGCGTCTCCGCTCATGCCTGGAGGGTGACCGGGAACGTCGATAGGGCACCCAATGCTGGATGTCGTAATGGTACCAATCTCTATTTGATGGCGAATAGGATCGGTACTCCGCCAGGTACTCCCTCCATTCAGGTTCCCTCAGGGACCTGCCGACATAAGAGGCTGAGATGTAGCGGGAGTCCTGTGAGTGGCGTGGGTGTGGGTCGTTGCACACCTCTCAGCGCCGAGGTGACGGTGGCCTGACTCTGCGCTCTGGGGAGCGAGAGTAACTCCTGTCCGAGGCAGATCGATGCCTGGACGAAGGCCGATGGTGCTCGGTCACCTCCTCTGCCTGAGCCACCGAGCTATGGCGGGTAGGCTGGGGCTCCTTCTCCATCTGAACCGGCGGTTCAGGTGAGGGCAAGGCCTCCACGACCTTCTCCTCATCCGACAGCTCCAAGATCTCCTCCGGAAGGTCTTCCAGGAGCTGGGTAGGAGGTGGGGTTGGCGGGCGAGTCTCCTTAGGGGAGAGCGCCACTTCTCCTTCTTCTTCTTCTGTTCCCGCTCTATTTCTTTCTCCTTCCCGCTACCCAGGGCGGGACGCTTCCTCTGCGCCTTGGTCGGTGTCCTCGGCGCTTCAGAGGGCTTCTCTGCCATGGGAGTTCCCTTCGCTGTCTTGGCCGCCGAAGACAGTTTAGGAATCCGTGGAAGTGCAGCGATAGGCGTGCGCTGTGTCGGTACCGAGCCCGATACTGACCAAGTAGACGGGACGGCAGCCGCCGATACTGTCGAGGTCGAAGACGGTCTCGATGCCTCGGCCATCTGTGCACGTGGCGGGTCCTCCTGCGCCCGGAGCGACTGTTCCCAACGAAAGGACTTAAGTCGGGACGACCGGTTCCTCAGGGTTTGGGCGGTAAATTCTCGACAAATTGGGCAAGACCGAGTGTTGTGGACCTCACCCAAACAAAACAAACACTGGGAGTGTTTGTCGGCGAGAGCGACTTTCCACCCGCAGGACGTGCACTTCTTAAAAAGAGCCGCCGACATAGAATGAAGAGAGACGAGACGAAGAAGAAGGAGAGGAGAAAATATAGCAAAGTCACCAAGTCCTGTCCGAAATCCAAGCCGAGGTCAATAAACGAGCCGAAAAATCCAAAAAAGCCAAGCAGAGCAGTCCAACAGCGAGGAACAAACTAAGAAACTTCCGTTCACAACGGTGGACGAGAAAGAACTGGGGAGTGGCCACTGCTCGGCGGGAGGAGCATGCGCAGTACCGGCATGGGGGAGGGGTTCCCACCAAGCAGCTAAAGCTACTAGAATCTTCCGAATGCTCCCGCGCATGCGTGAAAGCTCCTAGTGTATGAAGGCACAGAGACCACGAAGAAGAATTGCGCATATTTACATCCATGCTAGTATTCTTCTGTAGTATAAAATTATGAATATGGTAGACTTGTAAAATAATATGTGGTATTATGATGTGTATTATGATATGATACTATATGCCTTGTAGAATAGTATCTAAGCTGCTATTCAGCACCAAGTTCTTGTGATCTGTAAGGTGTCAAGGTAACAAGAGTAATAAAAACTCCCTGAGATGACACAATGGAATTATCATTTCATTTTTTAAACTACTATGTCATTTTTTAAACTACAATGCCAGGCTCTCCCTCAAAAGGTATGCCCTCTCCAATACTAACTATTCCACAGGCTAGCATATATACAAATCTTTGCATGCAGAAGTGTGTAGGTTGTGCTACTCCATATGAAGATCTGTGCTATTAAAGCTTTAATTGGACAGTGGCTTTAGAAGAGAAACTGAATGAGCATCTTTGTAAACTATGCACAGGAAAATGTTACAGAATAAATCATAGTAACTTTTCTTCTGAGTTTTAGATAAGATCTCAGAGATGATAGTGGAAGTGGAAGCTCAACACCAGACTAATGTAGCTCACAGTGTGGTTTCAACACATTCTGTTATTTACTGATGGGCAAAGAAAAGCTTCACTGCCTTGGAACCCTTTGGATTTTTACATCTGATGGAATCCATTAACCTATCAGAAACTCAAACATCAGTAGAGGCTTTTGCCCCAGACAAAGATATCGTGCTGATGTCTGGGCTGGTATATCAATGTGGGCTGCTTAAAAAGCTAGGCTGCTGGTGGACAGAAGTAGGCTTTAGCTGCAACTTCACTGTGGTAAGAAGTGAAAAGTGATAGGTTGCTCTTCTGTAACTGATTTTCTTTGCTTCATCATCTGTGTATTCACACATACATGGGTCTGTGCAGGTGCAGAAACATCCTTTGGAACCCTCTAAATAGCTGAGACTTTTGGCAGTAACTCTACCTTCCCTCCTTAACACACAGGCTCAGTCTCCATTTTCTTCAGTTAGGAACTTGTCTGATACGGTGGTATAGCAAACAGGAAACACCAGATATGCCAAGGAAGGGAGAACGTGCAGGTTGCTTGAATGCATACTTGACCACTCAAAGAACAAAGAACATAAGCAACCTGTCTTTCTTCCTAATAGTCTCTGTGTATCAGACATAAGGGTGCCAATTAGCAAGCTAACTCAGCTAAGGAGGTGGGAAGCATGGAAAAAGGACCTTCCTGCCAAATAACGCTTCAGCCTTCACTCTCACATCCAATGTATAATGTTGAATAAATGTGGAAGGCTGTGACTATAGTAGGTTGCAGCTCAGCACAAGTCTGGCAGGGCAACACTTCTGAGGTATGCTGAGGGAGTTGTTGTAGCTTTTAGTAGAGTGGTTCCTGGTATGTTCATCCAGAGGAAGCCCGGCAAGTTGATAAGAATGTGTGATGCTTTTCAAAACCCATCTGTAGGGAGACCTGATACCCCTCCTTCCTGTCTGCAAAGCATCCAAAGAGGCACAGAGTCTTCCAAAAGTCCTTTGCCCTATCAACGTACAATATCAGGGTGCTGTGGATGTAGAGGCAGTAGAGAGATCATTCCTGGACTGTTGAAGGATTAAGAAAATACATAGGAGGACAACATCTTGAGAGAGATGAAATTCCAATACTACTTTCACAAGGAATAAAATGTCTGGTTTCAGTCCCTCTCTGGTGTTATGTCAGGTATGGAGAATGTTTCCATAAGAACATTTAACTTCTCCTCAGCTCTGTGGGCTGATGTAATGGACAGCAGAAAAGATTCTATGCTTTGGTGACTGGATGAATCCAGGCTGACCAAGAAGATTTGCTCTGAGATGCTAATCACATTTTAGTAACAATGGGCATTAGCCTTGTCAACTAGGATATGCCATATACTTGGATCAGGCCCAGCTTTCCTGGAGAAAAGCAGTGGTCAGTGGAGTGGTTAGTGGTTTTGTGATCTCTTGCTGCTTTTCTAAAAGAGAGTTCTTTCAGGTGAAAAACCTCTTATAGTTTTCAGCATGTCCCATAGTAAGGCAACAGGTTTGGAACGCTGAGATTGTCGTAGGTAGTTCTTCAGCCAGGTTTTGGGTCTTTTTGAAACTGAGTGAACGGTCTCTTTGTTAAATAGTCAGCAGTATGTATTAGCTCACTGCTAAAGGACAGTATTATGGGGATTTCAGAAACTAGGGCGCATCTAATCTCTGCTAACTCCTGGTAAGGGAAGAAAAAACCTATTGAGATTCTTCTTTTTGCCTTCTCCCACCTTCTTGCTATCTAGTTCTTCTTCAGAAGTATAGCATGCAGCAGTAACTTCTTCGATGAGTACCACTGCTAATGCTGCTCCTCTCTGTCTGAAACATGATCATAGTAGAGAAAAGTCAAACTTCTCCTTGTCTGTGCCTTCTCTCATCTAATTGAATCTAGGGAGAAAGCTGTAATGGTGAAGAGAAAAACCTGTCTTGTCTTTGCTCTTTTCATTTGTTATGTCCAGCCCTGAGAAAGTGCTAGAGTGGAGAAGAGGGAAAGGGCTTCTTGCTCTGCCCCCTAAGGTAAACCAAATTCACATGAAGCACATCAGGTTCTGAGAAAAAAGATGGTTCTTGGATGATGCCACTCATTGGTCTTCTTTTCAGAGGGACCACTTTATGTGCATTTGTAGCACAGGCTTTTCCCTTGGAGCAAACTGGCCTGTAAATATTACTGTATATGGCTTCATGAATGTCAAAGTGTGTGGTCTAAAAGGCTTGTAGGCTATGTACTTTCCACATTCCTGAAAAGCTTGTTGGGAACAAGAAATTAACATAAAATAAAGGAAGGATGAAAGTAAAAACAAAATTTTAAAAAAGGCAAAGGTGGACTTCTTACTACTACTCTTTGCTCTTACACTTGTCAGGATATATGGGCACATTTATAACATACTTCTGGTAAACAAATTCCACAGGGTCAAAATTGCAATTTAGGCACACTAGTTTCGTGAAATTATTATCTTTCCACTCAATTGCATTTTGAGTGCTGATGAAATATCGCATCCCTGCAACAGAAGTGCTAATAGGATTTTGTCACAGCATGAATAAATATGTGCATTGAAGAACCATTATCTTAAATAAAGGGGTTTGATAGTACTGTGAAGGGCTTCTGCCACTGTGAATGAAAAGAGATTTGAACATCAATTTTCATGAAATTTAATGAAAACCCAGGCGTTGTGGATTGGTCCTCCTGTCAGCCCGAGAATTAGAATTAAAAAAAAAAATCCTATTCACATGTTCATACCTACAGTATAAAAATATTACAAATCAAATACCTGTTCCATAGTTGAGTTGTAGTCAAAGTCAATCCTGCCGTTCATTTCCCACAGTATGTAGTTTGCCTCAACAGTACCCAGAAGCTTATTACCCATATATCTGAAAACAACAGATATGAATTTAACATCCTCCCAGAAAGAGTAAAGACATATTCTCTGTCTCTGCCCAAAACATAACTTTCTCCTAGCATGCACCTTCTATTAATCAGTAAACCTTCTTGTAACGTGTGGGAACCCCCCCCCCGTCAGTGCCAAGTGTGAAAGGTGCACCCAAGCCTCACATTCAAGGCCTGCCCAACCTGACACCTCTTTGTATTCAGGTCTGAACAGCCAGGGAGATCTCTGAATCAAGCCAGGGCCAGGACAAACGGGTCTGCCTCAGTTCTCCCCTTCTGAGAACACAGTCCCTTCCTCGCTCTTGTCCCTCCTTGGCTTCTTCTTTTCAGGACTGTCCCCCTTTACTGCCTTCCCTAAATCTGCCCTTCTCCCAGATGTAAGGATCAGCAGTGATTTATATTTTCCAAGATTGTGGTACTGTTGGCACTAAGGAAAAGATGATATTATTGGCAGCGTGTATATTCCAGGATTCAAAACAAGACTCTGTGACACTGTTTTAAGGAACACAGAACTTCAAACATTTATTGTAACACTGTTGCTTTAAATGTGTTTTGTATCTAAATGCTTATAAACAGCACACCATTCTTCTCTCCCTCTCTCGTTCAATTCATTCACTATCTCTCATACACCCAATTTCTCAGTTCTCTCTCCCACAGAGTTCTTCAAATCTCCAACCTTCCGCAAACACACCGCAAATCACACTCTTCTTCAAACACACACCAGACAGTTAAAATCCATTATCTTCTTCTTTCCACCAGCCCCTCCCCATGGCTATCCAAGGTTCCATTTCACCAGCCAATCAGCTTAAACACTCTCAGTTGCCAAGGAGGCTCTGTTGTCAAGACCCCCTCCCATCAGGTTCATCACACTTCTCTTTTTTGAAATCCTACTCATACCTTCCAGTAAGTAAGTAAGTAAGTAAATAATATCATAATGTCATACAACATGAAGCTGAGAGAGGGGACTAATGCAGAAATATGTCTTTTTCTGAGTATCCACCATGTTTCAGTTTTACTTACAAGAGTACTTTAGGCCGAAATGTATCTTGATAATAGACATCTATTGGGCAACCATAGGCTTCAGTATTGTAGGTTATTTCCTATGGAAAAGGTGATTTAGATTTTGCTTTCATTTGCATCAATAGCTTATTAGAATAAAATGTGCAATTCTTACCAAATCTTTCTCTTCTTCATCGTTCCTCAGAGAGCTCCTAATGGGAAGGAACATGAATTCTCAACTGTTATTGACATTATGAAGAATCACACAAACTGATGTGGCTTCTTATTTTTAGGCATGTAGTCCAACAGACTAATCAGCATCTCATTATTTCTTTACCATCAGCAGCACTAAACAGCACACTGTTCATCCCTTACCCACTTCCATATGAAGCAGCAGCTCATTGTCTAGAACAGGATGAGCAAAGTGAAGTCCTCCTGTTGGACTGCAACTCCCAGCATTCCTCACCATTGATTATGGTGGCTAGGGTCCAACATCTGGAGCCTCTCACTCTGCCCACCAGGAAGAGGTAGAACTTGAAATCTCGGATGAGCTCATGAGGGCATGCTCTATATAGAATGAAGCCAGAACTAGGAGCAAGACAGAAGTGGATTTCCCCATTAAACAAAGCCAATTACTACATCACGAGAGCCAGGTCTGGTTCTTGTGGTACAGAAAGCCACATGGTACATGAAAGTTAGACTCCTGATCATGATAATTTTAATCAGAAATTCAGGATATTCTCAGTGTGGGCATTAGGAATATTGAAAAAGCTAGAGGACTGAAGAAATTAAAGATTCAGTCTTATGTAGGGTCCTGAGTTTTTACCTAATCACTTTAGGTCCAGTGGACTGGGGGAACTCTTAAAATAGGGATAAAACAAGGAAAATACCAGAAACAACAAAAATTGCAAGGGACTAGGATGAAATCTTACAATCTTCCTATTTCTCCTTTAAGTAGGATGCAAAAGATAACTTTATGAGATTATTACTTTAGATAAAATATTTCCTCATATTGTCATGTTCAGTGATCTCAAACCTTTCTCTGTCAGAACAACTGAGACAACAAATTTTGTTTCCCATCACCACATCTTCAGGATGGGGGAACATAGTTTTACCTGATTTAGTTTCAATGGTCTACCTTGTGGTATAGCCCCCAACATGTCTTTGTAGTAAGAGCCAAAGCATCTAGAGTACCAAAGAGTCTGTATTCCTGGTTTAAAAGTTCTCAGAAGGCCTTTGAACCCTGCTGTAACAACAGTGCCCCATGCTATAGGCAAAAACCCTTTAAGATCCTAATCAACACTGTCTTGTTCTAACCCAAGCCTAGACCTCACTGATCAAAACTTTACTCTGATTGTGCTTCTATTTTCTCTACCAGAGAATACTTTGATAAATGGAATTCTACTATGTCTGTTGGTATACCACCCACTATTAGGTACTACAACAATAGCTCAGTTCCCCGAAAACTCAGACCTTCAACGGGGCAAGATATAACACTTACAGGCGCGTTTCAATTTGCATTGCCCCAATTTACAACATTCCAAATTTTATTTCACTCTAGAAATCAGTAAATGAAAATCTCCCCCACAATGCATAGGTCTCCTACTGTGCCTATGCAGTTGCGTAAGGTGGGAAAGTGAGGAAGTGAGAGAGTGAGGAAGGTAAGGTGAGATAACAAAGATGTTTGGAGCTTTGGCATGGAGGTTTGAGCAGTGAGAAAAACTGAACTGAGTTTCTATTACCTGTCAAGTTTGGGGATGCTGGGAGGGGAGAGAGCAACTGCAGTCTTCATATTGGTGAGAAGAGGTTTTCTTTGCCTGCTTAGAAAGGTGTTCATGATGGAGATGAGGAAGCTGGAATTTTGGAGTTTTGGTGTGGATGGAAGGAGTTTCCTCTGTCTGCTTAGATAAGGGGTGAGCAACTGGTGTCCTGTTCTCTGGAAATGACGGGTTTTGTCTGCCTGCTTAGGCTAGAGAGTCATGAGGAAGAGAGACCTCCGCCCATCCTTTGGGATCAGCAGTTGTGGCCTTTTTTTGTTTTGTTCCTCTGCACCTTTATTTAGCCTGGAAAAGCTCTTATGTTTTATATTTGAGAACTAGTGCTAGATTGAGTAAAAACTAATAACTTTGTGGCTGCTTCAGTTCAGTTGCAATACATCCCTCTGTTCTTGAATTATTTCCTATGGAATTGGCTTCCTCTTTTATATCAGTCTCATCTTACATTGAAAGTCCAGGATTGCAACCCTGACATAAATTGAGACTCATTTGTACTTTCTTCCTCCTGCTCTTCAGATGCAATACCCACAACATGCAGAGAGTGAGGATCTAGTAATGTAAAAGAGGTTTCACATGCTTGCAGAAGATATCTACCGGAAGAGTTTGGGACTTTCCCAATTTTATCTATTTTTCATGTACTATAGTAAGAGATGTGTAGAGAGTAATTTAGTAAGAATCCAAGCAGGCTACGATACATGGGGACGTGGCTACGATGTATGGGGGCGTGGCCATGGTAAACAGGGCAGGGCTATGAGCTGAGATCCCCTCAAAAATTGCCGCTGGGGCAACAGCCCATATCACCTCCCCCCGGTCCCTACACGACTGGACTTCCAAAGCAGATCACCAGCCACTCCTCTCACTGCAATATACCTCTCCATTGTTCATTATCTTAATTTGTAGTTCAGTCTCCCAGACTTTTTGAAGTCTATCATTTGCATTGCCTTGTAAGTTAGCAATAAAGGAAAAATTACTAGGACTAATCCTTTCATTTAAAACTTTCTATTTCAAGGAGTTAGACCTATTTCAAATGATGTAGCTACTTCTCTAACAATTAAAATCTAATCCTGTTGTTGAATGCTGCTGCTTAAAATATCTGCTACTTGAATAGGCACAGCAAAAAACAAATGGGTTGGAATGGACTTATGTAAACACTCAGGATGATTGATGTGGACTGGGCATAGATTCATCCATTCCTCATTCCACAGCCACTTCATGAGAGCCTTGAGCTGACACATTCAAAAATCATGTGGTTTTCTTGCAAACCATTAATTCTTCTCATATGTTTCATCTACTTAGTGCTACTAAAATGCTGCATTCTGCCATGTAGTCTTCTTTCATATATGTAGTACCCTTAACTGGATAACTGTTTCCATAGTCAAATACAAGGGTTACATTTTTTATATTTTTTATATTTATGCAGTCCATTAATATATTGATCAAAGACAAATATGTATTAAGCTTAAACTCTTTTCAGCAAAGGCTTGACAAACTACTGAATATAAATTGGCTTCTTAGCAGTGCTCTGTTGGTGGCTATGCAAGCAGAAAAAACAGTACAAGCAACACCTAGCAAAATGTGGCTGTAATAATTTATGATATCACTTGCAAAAAGAATAAAAAAGAATCAGAACATTAGATTTAACTGTTACATGATGCTGAAAATAGGATTTTTGCACATGGAAGACATTTTGTGCTAGTTATTGCTTCTAGCTGAATTACCCCACTGGACACAATGCATTGATAATTCTGTTTCAAGTGGATAAAGGATTTCAGCCATACTCAAATATTACAGGTGATCTTTTTTAAGACTGTGGTTCATATTTTACTAGTAAACTGCAAAGGTTAAGGCTAATCTAGAAACTCTAGCTGTAGTGGCCAAGGTGAAGGCATAGGTGAAGTGCTTGGACTGGGAAGCTTTGCAGCCAGTAGCAGAAAAGCAAATGGCTTTGCTTGTCTTAGGACCTCACAGAGCACATGAAACCAGACAGCTGAAGAAACAAAGTGGGAAAATAATTTTCAGTAAATGAGCAATGCACAACCTACAGAGGAGTGAACAATGTAGAGAAAGGCAAGTTACAGCACAAGGATAATGGGATCTTCATTGGTTACTTTACCTCAAGTGAGAAAAAATGTTTTCTCATCCTTTATGACAAAGTGATCCCAGCAAAGAATGGTCATTCATTGTGAGATCTTTTCCACTTTGGGGGATTTTTGGAAACAAATTAATTTGCACAGAGAGTGTTGGTTTTGAGTAGAAAAATATTTTCTGCACAAAAGTTTTTTTTTCAAACACATGCAAAAATCAATCTTTTCATGCAAGCAAATTTTCCCTAAATGCAAAAAACCATAAATTTGCAAATGAAATAATAAATAAGCAAATAAATAAAATTATAATCTTCTCAGCTGAGAGAGAACAGTTGAAACTCTATTTTTGCATGTGAGAATGAAACAACCAATTGTTTGTATTTCCATTATTCACTGATAGTAGAAGAAAAAGGGCAAGAGGATCAAAGGATGGAAGTGGATTTGGCAGAGAAGCAGTCAGTTCCTGCAGAATTGGATGAGAAAAAGTTCTTGATTGATTTTGCCCTGTGGTTGCTCCATGATAGCCTTACTGGATGCAATCAGGTCTCTGTTATTATTACAGCCCACAGCTAAGCCCCAACAGTGATGATAATGTAGAAGCCAGTAGGTCAGCGGTTCTCAACCTGTGGGTCACGACCTCTTTGGAGGTCGAATGACCCTTTCACAGGGGTCGCCTAAGACCATCGGAAAATACGTATTTCCGATGGTCTTAGGCTCCATTCCCTCCTCGGTGGTGGTGCACAAGCGCGAGCCACACTCGCATTCTCTTGCCCCCTGTTCAGAAGGGACTGAAATCGCTCCCCTTCTCCGCTACCGGGAGAACCTCCCGTCTGATGGGCCAGCTTGGGGGGGCTGCAGCAGCACGGGGGGCAGGCCCCCTCCTCGCCACAGACCCTGCCGCACTCGCCATGGAGGGGGGCGCTGCGGAAGGGTCAGGGGGCCACAAGGCAGCACTTTTTTGGGGGGAGAAGCTGCGCCTGGCGCAAAAGACAAAGGCACTGGGATTCCTCCCCCCCGGCCAGGGTTGACACTCTGGAAACTTTTCCCACACTGCCCCCCCAGCAGAAACGAGAGCAAAGCAGAAGCAGAGCCCGGGGGGGTTTCGGAGTTTTTTCCTGGGGGAGGCACGCAGCTCCTCTTTCCCTCCCTGCCCGCCCCCCATTCCTGGCTGGCAAGGCAGCCTTTGTGGGTGGGGGGAGGCATTGTAAATAATAAATAAATAATTTTATGGTTGGGGGTCACCACAACATGAGGAACTGTATTAAAGGGTCGCGGCATTAGGAAGGTTGAGAACCACTGCAGTAGGTCGTATGGTTGAGTGACTGTATAAATGTCTGTGCTCCCAGTCAGCAGGAGCTGAGTGCATGTGTTTACTACCCTTGATCTGTGATGCCTCCATCATGATGAAATTTGGTGGAGGATGGGTGAATAGAAAGGAGCCCCTCATCTTCCTGGGGCCTGTAAAGGTGTTCTAAGTGTTGAGAGGCTAGTGGAAGAAAGGAGGTTTAGACCATGATTGTTTGATCGATTCTGGAGGGCTGGTGGGAGTAGAATGGTAGTTGGTGTTGATGTCTGTGAATCTATCATTTGGAAGACTGGGTCAGACATTGGAGCTAGTGGAACTATAATATTCAGAACAGAGACTTCACCATGCACATGTCTGTGAACATCTTGACATCTTCTGGAGGTGATGGTGGAATGGCGTCCTACACAACTGCTGATGTTCTTTGCTGTAGGAGAGGAGGTAAGGGGGATGAAGTGGGAGAAGAAGAGTCTGTTACCCTTGGCTGCTGGGGTCCCTGGAGGACACCTATATTTTACTAAAGTTGGGAAAATTAGCAAAATGGATACTTAGCAAAATGGAGGGCAAGGCACACAGCAAGATCTTTTATCCTATGTCTACGGGGTCAAACTGCATGAGAAAGAAAGAAAAGTCAAGTAACCTTTTAAATGGTCTTTTATTTGACAGAATTGGCAAAAATACTCACATATGCGCCCTAAGCATTCATGCACACAAAGATTGCTGAGTTTGAAAATCTGAAGAAAGAGAGAAATTGAGAGAACACAGCAAATATACTGCACCTCATCCTGAAGGCTGCTGTTTCAGGAAAAACACAGGGACAGATTGGTAAAACAAAGAGAGAGAGGGAGAGCGAGTGAGCTGGCCTGCCAGCAAGAGAAAGAGAAAAAGCTAACGAAAGCCCCAAATGAGGAACATTAAAGATAGTCATGCATGCCTGGGGAGGGGGGCAGACGCTGTTCCTGGAAAAAAACAAAAAATCAGAGATCAGGAAAAGGAAAGTTGTGAGGATTTGTTTGAAATCTTCCTGTTTTCCTGACTCAGAGTTATCAATCAACCAAAAACTCTTTCTTTGAAGTTTCCAACAACTTGGAGTCAAATTAAGTTGGAGGCCAGTTTTTTCTGGCTTGGCTTTCCAGAGGATATGCAAACCACAGGGGGTTCTGCTCTTTCAGGAGATTCCTTTTTGTTCTACTTGCAAGGGCCATTAAGTTGAATTCAGCCATGCTCTGAGATCAGTGGTTCTCAACCTTCCTAATGCCGTGACCTTTTAATACAGTTCCTCATGTTGTGGTGACCACCAACCATAAAATTATTTTCGTTGCTACTTCATAACTGTAATTTTGCTACTGTTATGAATCGTAATGTAAATATCTGATATTTAGTCCACCATAAATGATATAAAGTTTGAAGATTTGGTTTCACTGCATTCAGACTGAATTAAATCCAAAAATAAATCTGGCATGGGAATAACACTAGATTTTGTAGGCTTATTCCTTACAATTGATGCAACATTCTTATTTTTATCAATATCTGAAGTGGCACTCTCCAGACTGTCCAGTCCAAGAGTTACCAACACCTTTTCCAGCAAATTTTTAAAAGAATCTGAGGAAAATAATTTCACTTTATTATCATCTTCTGCATCCTCCTCCTCGGAAATAGAACCATCTGATTTAGAGTCATTATCCCCATGAGTATCTGCCAAATCTGGTTCCTCATCACTTTTAGATTCAGTGTTGATTTGTTCAGAGTGTGACAAAGCAGATTCCTCAACTCTAGTCACTTTGGACCTACAAGTAGACTTTTTTGGTAAACACACACCAGCATCATTTGATTCAGCTTGAATAACTTTTGTATCATCAGGAAAATCACGTGAAAATGAAGGATTCATTGAAGTAGTTTGTTGACTGCTTAATAATGACATTACATTCAAATTCAATGAATTGTGCAACTTGCAATACATTTTTTAAACTTGTTATGTATTTTGTGAAATCATTTCACTAATATTGTTTGCCTATTAACATGCACCTCCATTTCTTCAGCAATCATTTGTCTTATCACCTCCCTACTACACTCAGACACATTCCCCTGGGAAGACATTGAGGACATAGGAGGTTCAAATCTTACTTTACGTTCCATAGGCATTGCAGTTTGACTCCTAGTGAATAATGATACCATACACAATGCTAAATTGCCCTGCACTACTGTATTCGCTAATAGAAAAGGGCAAGGAACTGCTGACCGAGAGGATGCCATTTGTCCTGGCAGAGGCTGCTTGCATGCTTGAGTGTGATTGGTTGTGTTGCTGGCGAGCTTGGATTGGTCAGGAGAGCTCTTTCCTCTCATAGCCCCCTCCCTTGCTTTCTGAACACCTCTTTTCAACATGGTGACCGGAAGTTAAAGGAGCGGTTGGGAGCCCTTCCCCGCCCTTAACAGACTTAACTGCATTACCAGGTAATTTTCCTTTCACCTTCTTTTTAATTCTTGTCTTCTCAGACTTCCTTATACTAGATATTTTTAGCTTTGTTTGAGCCTCGGAGTGGCTAGTCGGAGATTGCCCTTCCAACTCACTCGCGCTTGCGCACCACCACTGAGGAGGGAATGGAGCCTAAGACCATTGGAAATACGTATTTTCCGATGGTCTTAGGCGACCCCTGTGAAAGGGTCGTTCAACCCCCAAAGGGGTCGCGACCACAGGTTGAGAACTGCTGCTCTGAGATAATCTCTGACCTGTTTTTCCAGTCAGTCCTCTTCCACACGGCCCTATCTAGTCATTGTATGTGATTTCTATTTTGTGCCAATTAAACATATCTGCCTATGCACACACACACACACACAGCTCCTATATTTATCATAACCATCAGAGCTGTCAGATGAGATAGTGTCCTGAGGCACATGAGTAGGTGGTGGAGCTGTGGTGACTGGTATTTTAACAGTCTGAAAAGTGGAAGAGACAGCAGAAGACACTGATAGGTAAGGGATGATGCTGAGATCAGTAGCTAAGTAGATAGTGGAAATCAACAAAGACCTGGTTGAGGGCACCACAACAGAAGTAGGAGAAGATGGAGGGTTGGATACAGTTGTTGTTGTCTGAAGTGGTGGTGATGGAAGATGGTGTTGAGATGGTGGTGGGTGACTCTGTGGTGTTGGTGAACCCAGTGGTAACTGATGTCAAGGAGAATGAGTCAAGTAAGCATGTGGAGACTGAGATCAAGTCCAGTATCAACTGTAAGGGGAGCATCAAAATGGAGAATAGCACCAATCCTGATATGATGGGGAATACAAGTGGTATGAACTACACGTTCCTGTTGCTACTGGTCCATGGACGATACTTAGGTGTATGCTGAGTTTTTCTGGTACTGATAATCTCAATAGGAAGGATGAGAGAAAGTGTGAGAGTGTTCCTTATGGAAGGGAGACCTGTCCCGTCTCAGAGATGGAGGCAACAGTCTGTGCCCCCGGGAAACATGATGAGGTGACACAATAATCTGAGCTACAAGTGCAGAGTGAAGCAGAGGAGAAGGCTGCACAACAGCACACTCTGGCCCAGAAGCGCTTCCATTTCTGGGACTGGGAGATGCTGCAGTTCAGACATGCTGGGTACTGAAGGGGCTTTCCAATATCTGTATTTAATTTGTTTGTTTGTGCCTCTAGGGGAAAGGAAGTTAACTTTAAAAAAAAGTCTAGTCTTCATGAGATGAAGAGGGCTAGCGTGACTGATTTTCCAGTGATCACAATAATTCCAAATGATAATAATTGATTCTTGGGTTTTAAAGACTGCTGAAGAAGTTGCACAGCTGGGCATATTTAGCCCAGAAGATTCCCATATAGAATCCGAACAGTGGCTATATAGAATGAGAGCCATGGCTTGTTCCCAAACGGAACTTTGAAAATAAGAACAAACAAAATAGTTTGGTTTCATTGCAGCTGGAGAGAGGCAGAAAGTGTGCAAGGATTGTAGTAGTTTACAGGAAGCAGATCATGTAATAATAGGATACAGTGTGCCCTCTGCTGGTGCAGCCTCTGCACACATGAATGCAAGTTCGCATGAAGCCTCTTGTCCCATTATTGTCAATGGATGCTCCCAGGCGCATACCTGTTGAATCCATTAAAATTCATGTTTTTTGTTTTATGTGAGGGTTCCTGGAATGGAACCTCTACACATATGTAATTATATGATCTATAATTATATGATCACATGCCATGTGTCTTACTATTTTAAAAGACATAGCAGATATGCAGGATCACCAACCAAGACAAGAACCTTGGTGGGTGGAAGGCAGTTATCTCTCCACAAGTAAATATTAATTCTGGACCAGTGTGTGTATATCTCTAGAGGCGAGAAGACTTAATGCTCCCTTTTTGCCAGGTGCTATTCTAGTCTCAAAGTCCACCAGGCTAGCCATTTCTTTAAAATGGAAAACACATGGAACACAATAATGTGTTTCTCACACATGTTAGTTTGGCTGTCAATCTGTCATATACATTTACTTACCACCAATGTAAAGAAAACTAAGGAAGACATAATATTAATTATAAGCATTTTTAAATGAAATATGAACACTCTGAAGTAAAAACAATTTACTGACATCAATAGTAAATTCCCAGTTATTGTAAGCTTATACATGTTAGATGTATCTCCATTGTTTTTTTAAACAATTCTGTTTTTGTTCTCTTCGATATGACCCCTGAGGCTGCAACTTGAAGATGGGGGCAATATTGGATGCTGGTAAAGGAGAGAGAGGCTTCTTACTACTTTCACGGTAAAATATTGTGCTTTTAAAAGCTGCTTGGTCTTTGTGCTTTTATCTCCAAGGTAAAAAACAACAACAACAACATTGTGATGGGCATAAGGAAAATGGGGAACACTTTTGGATTGGAAAACAGTCTGAAAAGAAGAAAGAAGATCCTCTCTCCATTTTGGAATCTTTACTTCAAATGAAACTTATTTTAAAATTAAAAAAAAAAACTAAAATAAAACTCTGTAGGAAAAAAATCATGGAAGTACACGTAATATGGAGTTCCGCATGCATATGTGCTATCAAACAGCAACAAATTACCTGCTCCAGAATAGTCTCTAGAAGCACAAGAGTTAAAATAGACTTCTGTATTTAGTCCCAGTGGATACATACATGATGGTTGATAGATTGGTTGCTGTAACCTCCATTGAAGAAAAGATGGATGACATCAGCTCTAGAAGTGATAATCAGCTATTTAATTTGTACATGTATGTGTATTGGGGGAAGAGGAGAGAGGGAGAATAGGTCTGTATATCTTTTTGTCTCTCTCATATACATAACTGCTGACTATCTAAAAGCTGACAGTGCTGACTATCTGTTTGGGTAGAGCTTCAGTAAGAATCATGAAGTATATCGCTTTACTTAAAACTCCAGGGTCAGATGAACACTAGAAACAAAAGTTTGCAGCCACATCAACACTACATTGTTACTCACACTGTTTGCACACTGTATATATTTCTTACCAAGGTATAGTAAAGGTAAAATTCTCACATTCAAGAGGTTTTCTGCAACAAAACAGAAAAATATAATTATAAAGATTACCTGAAGATTGAAATGGGATTGTCTGACAGTGACTTTCTAATGTGGTATAATTCTATTTTTCATTTATTTATAGAATTTTATACTGTTTAAATGATCTCATCTTTGCCAACAACAACCAGTTAACAGAATAACATGCCACAAAACTACAAAAACATGATTACATTGTATAGTAAAGTAGTGACTGAAAAGCACCCAATATAATATTTCATAGAGATACAAACAAGTTTAAAATTGTTAGTCAAAAGCCTTTCCTCAAAAAACCCCTTATTATGTATGGTCAAAGAGTGTTAGAGAAGTACCAAGTTCGACTTGGCTCTTTCTGCACCTTACCTGTCTCTGTCATCTTCCCAGCAGCATCCTGACAGCAGCTTTGCTGGGATGAGAGTGGACTCAAATTCTCTCCTGCACCGGCTGGCTTCCTGCTGAAGGAAGCATGATGGACTTTCTTCCTTCCGCAGTGCAGCTGGGTACTTTCTCAGGCTGCGCTGGGGCAGAAAGCAGCTCCATCGTGCTTCCAGTGCTTCTGCAGGCCAGGTGAGTGCGGGATGGTCCCGCGATTGCAGGTCATTGACAGAGAAAACCCATCAATGATGTAATCCATGATTGCACCACCTGGCAACTAGAGAGGGATGGGACCATGACAACAACAAGCAGAAGCATTGTCGCTGTTTGCTCCTCTCCTGTCCCCACATCAGGATGAGAGGCTCCTATGGAACAAAAGGGCCAAAGTCTGGGCAGAAAGTACTAAAAAGGACTACACTCTCATCTTAAGAAGAAATATTTTAGCAATAGTCCATAAAGTTACATAAGCAGTGGTAATGAAAGCTGCTGAATGATCCAGCAGAACCACATTCAGTTGAAGGCATATGCTGTTTACCAGGGTGATGAAGGCTAAGACCACACACATGAATATTTTTTTTTAAAGGGGATTAATGTGAACTGTTTGGGCATTCTCTGGTACAGTGAGATTAAGGAAAATTTCATCCTCTTCAACAATGGTCTCACTAATGCCTCTTTTAAGCTTGCTGGGATTCCACTGTCCCCCAGAGAAGTATTTAATACCCTCAAAATCTACTTAACTAGCTCCCGTTCAGTATCTCTTATTAGCCAGGAATGGTAAGGGTTGATCACAGAAATTGTTGGCCTATCTTTTTCTTTCTGTTCCACGAGCTGAAAAGGATCCAAAATAAATGAATAAGCAGATAGCATATATACGTCAATCAGGCCTGCCTTAATTAACACCTCCAGGTTTGGATGGATACAGGTGCAACATGCCCAGCAAATTGGTCAGCTATCACCACTACACCCAAAGTCAAGATGTAACAGTCATTTGTCTACTTTGAAAAGCTCCATAGGATGATTCAGTGTACTGCGTGACTTCTAATTTGCATTCAGCTGGATTAATGTTTTATCAATGTCAGTCTAGTTGCTATCTCTGCTGTCTCATTGCTGCTAGTTTTTTTCTGTTACCAAGAGAGTAGCTTAGCTCTGCAAATAGAGGGAGGATGTTCAGGAGCAAGTGGATCAGCTTCTTGAGTCATTTCTCCATTCCAGAGTCTGACCAGAGGTTCAACAGGATCCCCAGCTAGAAAGACAGGAAAATCTACAAAAGCCATGAGAAAAACATTTGGATCCATCTCTCTCTGGAAGTGGACAAGTGGGTCTTCTATATCTGTTGAGGTCTAGGATCTTAATTAGCATAAATATTACTAGTTTGTAAAATGTTAATTAATTGTGCCATTAGGACTTTGTTTTATTGCTGGGAGGTCTTGGCTCTGTGTACAGCCTGCCTGTACTATATAGTAAGATACACCAGAGAGATAGACTGCAGCATTCCTCAGTAAAACATTCCCAGACACAACAGTAATTCCATCCCTTCAGTTGGCCTAATGACTCTCTTCATCAAGAAGAGTCTAAACACTTTCTTTCAGGTTTTGCACAGAGAATGAAGAGTTGGTATTTACGTGAACGATCATTCTGGGATGACAGGAGGAGCAATCCATCACGCATGGGTTCGATCCTCGCCCCAGCCTACGCAGGAGCCGTTCACGAGCCAAATGAAAAAACTGTTTAACTGACTCCCTTCCCTCTCCGGCCAGTTTCCTTTCTCTAGCATATCTGGCTTCCCCCTTATATTCGCCACCACTTCATTCCTTCATCTTATCTTCTTGAATTTTTTTTTTTTTTTGGTGGTGGTGGGCACGGATTGCTCCTCCTGTCATCCCAGAATGATCGTTCACGTAAGTACCAACTCTTCATTCTCGG